>OX104113.1:74289471-74889471 GCA_944474755.1 Limnoperna fortunei
TCTTGAGCCAATACAAGACGGAGATCAGTGACCCTTGGTCATGTTGGTTGTGTCGCATACGCTTATTCCACATCTCATTGTCTTCTGTTTAAACTTTTGACTTTTTCAGTTTTAGCTTAATGTAAAAATATGAACACAGTTAAAGATTTTGTCATTGTTTTGGTCCTCATATGATCATGTCCTTATTTGTAAGAGGGTTAACTTCTTACATTTTATAGGTAGTAGATTTTTCGTCACAACATTTATAAATAATATATACCCAAGTGGCTCTTATAATAGAAACATATACTAACAGACTGTCTTTGCTGAACCTATAACAACATTTGTAGATCCTAATGTGCTTTACAATATACAATTTATAAATTGTTTAAATATCTTATACGGTTTTCAACATATTGAGCTCAATAAGTGCAAAATTCATTAAAAAAACAATACAGAAAAAGGGCCATAACTCCTACATGCTGGATCTTCTTCAAATTTTCAGAGTAGGTAGATCTACAGGTGCTGTTCACTTTTGTAAAATTATGTCCCCCGTCGCCGCATTAAAAATGAAAATTTACTCAATATCAAATCAATATGGTGTTGTAATACGATCAACTACATATCATGACAAACAATTCTACACCATTGAGCCGTCTCAGAGGAGTTGCACACAAAATGTTCCTAAAATGAACAAAGTCGATCAAGTCCCATAACTCCTATTAAATTTGTTGAATATAAAAATGCCCTTGCAGTATGTTCAAGTATAAATATGATGAAAAACAATCCTGCAAAATTTCAACAAAATCCGTTGAGCAGTCTCCAAGAAGATGCGCTAAAAAAGTGTGACATACGCACGAATTGACGAAGACCATAAACGTGTCAGAGGGAGACAATAAACAAGAGGCTCCAGGAGCCTGAATCGCTCACATGGCGTCAAAGGGGCCTAGCTCCTATAAGGTGTCATCTGACAATGTCGACCCAAAAACAATTTTGTAGAGCACAATTAGCTGAACATTTAAGCAAGCAAAACCTTTTCCGTATCTTCTATCGCTCACAATCTATAAGGCTAAAACCACTATTTTTGGCGTTTAAAGGGTCATAACTCCTAAATCTGACAACTCCGACCTAATTGAAAATTTTGTAGAGCTTAATTAGCTGAACAATATGCAATTGCAATTACTTCAATATCTCATATAGTTTTTGAGATATAAGGCAAAATATGCGAAGATGCAGAAAAAAATCAAGAAAAAGGGCAATAACCCCCACACACGGATGGTTGGATTTTTTTTCAAATTTTTAGGGTAGTGATGTGCTGATCACTTTTACCCTGCCAGAATTTTGATACCCATGACCGTTTTTGAGTTATTGGCAAACCACTGCAATTTACCCCTATATAGCTATGTGTTATTTTTAGTAACGGCGGTCATGTTGTTTATCGGATCAATCACAGGGACTTGCTCCCCCTCTATCAATATTGTGGATCAATACTAAATGAGGATCGTTTATAGCCAACATGTCATATATAATTCCTGAAAAGTTTCAGCTAAATTGGTTCAGTGATTTTTTTGAAATTGTTAACGGACGACGACTGACACATAGTGATGGCATAAGCTCACCTGGCCGAAAAGATACGATTTACCATCCGTCCACTACGTTCCCGTGAGGGTTACGGACCGTAAAGTTCACTTGGCCGAAAAATTGAAGTATTTCCACAAATATTTCACGGATTTGCACGAAATTTTAATCTACACATTACGAGATGCTACACAGCAACTGTACAAAATTTCCCAAACTATTGTTAACAGTTTTTGAGTTTTAGTGTAAGCGTTCACAAGAATCGTTGACGAACGGACGGACGGACAGATAGACAGACAGACATACGGACAAACTGAAATCTATAGGGCGCCCAACCAAACGTCTACAGACGCCGACAACGACGACGCAATCGCCATAACATACCAGTAATACCACCACATTTTTTTTTTGCGGTCGTAAAAAAAATTAAAAAAACACATGTTTTTTGCAGGACAACCTACGGATCAAAAAACAAGGTTTCAATAAATTATGTTTTGTAGTTTTAGAGAAGATATTTAAACAAGAGGCTCCCAGGAGCCTGATAAGCACAAAATAAATATAATGTGCGCACAAAATAATATGTTGTGCGCACAATATAATATGATGTGCGCACAATATAATATGATGTGCGCACAATATAATATGTTGTGCGCTCAATATAATATGATGTGCGCACAATATTGAGCAATGTCATGAATTTCAGGCGTATACTATTTATTTTGTGCGCACAAAATAAATATAATGTGCGCACAAAATAATATATTGTGCGCACAACATATTTTTTTTTCTTTGAATGTCCCTATCCGGGCTCTGTATAAATCACAGGAGCGTTTTTAAGTTCAAAAGTATACGCCTGAAATTCATGACATTGCTCAATATTTTATGGCACTGGATTTCTCATTAGTTTAGCATTACAGTATTGTTTGAAGATTTTGGAATTGAGATCAATATTGATACAATACTGTACCACTACTAGGAAAGATAAAAATATCAAAGTTTTGTATTATTTATTTGATATTGCAGCAAAATGTCATTTAACTGTCAACACCAACAATATAAAAAATTCTTCACATTTTAAATTAATATGATCAAATGTCACAGATGACTATTCATCCACCTTCATTATAAACTAAATGTCCATATAACATGTCGTTGTAGATGATTTGTGGTGGACTTGTTGAAATGTCATGGGTGACCTTTCATCCACCTGTCGGTATCAACAAAATTTCTGAGATTACATATCGTTCCTCTTTTATTAGGAACAAATGTCGCAGATGACCTGTCGTCCACCTGTCAGTGTACACAAAATGTCCCAGTAAATATATTGTTCACCTTTCAGTTTGAACGAAATTTCAAAGATGACCTGTCATTCATCTTTTAATTTTAATGAAAGATCAAATATTGTCTGTCGTTCACATTTCTCAAAAACAAAAGGTCAAAGGTTGCCTTTTCTACCACAAAATGTAACAAAATATGGACTTCGGAGATAGGTGAACTTTTGATAATATTTTGGGCTTGACAAAATGTGAACAAAAGACGATTTTTCGTGCAGTGTAAGATTGTATAAGTTAAGATCAATGTTATTTTTGCAATAAGTGGAAAGCCTATCATTTTATCGATAGAACCAATGAACTTATATTAATTATATTACTTTTCTTTCGATCAAAAATTCAGTTTCGTCCTGTAAAAAGTTTTTTAGCCGATAGAGCTAAAATCTTGCCGTCTTGATAGATACCCCATTTTCTACATTCACCTTGTTAGCACGTCCCGCTAACAAAAAGGGAAGGGACCCCATTAAAACGTCGTTATCACATCTCCTCGTAAGATATAGGAAACGGTCAATACAATAGACGCCGATCCCATCTGGAATTGATCCCCGAATTGTTGGTAGGAAATCGTCGTGAGCAACGAGTGAAAAGTTATTAGCAGTGTAAATCCAGCACCACTTTTGTGTGTAAAAATCGTAATTTTTGAAAAGATGAGGCCTAACCATTTTTGCACTTTTAGAAATAGTACTACATAAATCCCTGCCTAAATAATTGTCGTAGATACACGTAGTCAATCAAAATTAAAATCGCCCCTGCTTAAAATGCACCCCAATCTAACCATGTTCATATTTTATCAGTAAAAATATATTTTTTGTTTAAATATTTGGAAATTGTTTCTCAGATACTTGTACACAAATATTTCAAGTTTCTGCTTTTTGGCAGCATCTGATTTCCAGCAATTAGATCTATACAGAAGAAAGCTGAACACGTTGCTTTTAACAATTTTGAACTTGATATAATGCTGATACCTTTTTGCATATGAACTTCGGTACTCTTAAGGTGCCTTCCTCGTGTTGTTGTAGATGGTTGTTCGAAGTCGCCAAAGTAGAGTTGGTTGTTGGTTTCTTTTAAGGGTCCTGAAAAATCGATGTTGCTGGCAATTTCTTTGGGTCTTTATCTTATCTTCTGCTATATGTCATTTTGTAGGAGGACACCGGCTAAAAATCCTTGGCACAGTGAAAGTCAGAAATGCCACCAAGGACCATTGCACTCCTCCCAGCTTCGCATTTACCAGTCGATCGCAACTATGTTTTCCATGACAAAGGATCAGTCAGTTTGTTGTGGATGATACAGCCCCAAAAGTTCTCATACTGACCTTGAACGGCCTGTGGAATCAATAGCGCCGGCAAATATTCCAGAACGAGTTGCGATAAAGTCTTCCAAATTTTTAGAATCTACGAAGACCAGTTGAGTATATGATTCTATTCGCGAGACTACTCGAAGATTTGAATGGTCGTAAGGATGTTGTTGATGCATAATTTTCTTTTTTGAATCTAATCTGTTCTTTACGATGAATGTTTGTGTCCACTGGTGTTATGATGCAATGCTTCCTTACCAGATGTTGTTCTTAACGATACTTAGTTTATTCACGACAGTAAAAAGGAACATGTTTATTGTGTCATTGTTTAGTCAAAGATCCCTTACGCCTCTAGTGTCCTTTAAACAAACTTTCCTGAAATACAGAAAATTAATTTAAAAATCGTATAAAAAATCAAAAGAATTGTAAAGAAAACCTGATTAAATAATTTCACATTAGTACAAATTGCACGATTAAGGCAATATTTATCTTCCAGCTGGTATTTTTTGTCTGTAAAAATCAGACTGTCCTTGTTGACGAATGTATCCGAAAGCAACAATTCTATTCTAGGATCAGCTATTTTGGGGATAAAACTATTGCGGGGAATATTTACTGTGTGATGGCCTGACACTTATGTAATCATTACATGTTCATGGGTAAGTGCATGTATATTTTCTTCTTACTTTTTATGCGCTACAGATTACATTTCCCGTCCGTTGTTTTTCGAGTTGACATACTTTGTAGGACATTATCTAAGTAATGACTTCGACATAGGTCGCTGTAGGGATTTCTCAAGCTAAACAAATATATTTACCGAGGCACAATACGATTTGAATATACATTTTATGAGGATTGGTTAATATCTTTAACGACCGCATATCAAAGTCAGTATTTTTTATCTTGCACGAATACAATCGGAGCAAATATAATATCAGCAGACTCGTATATTGTCCGTACATGTATCAGATACAGTGATTAATTGATGAGGTTAAGCCGGCTATTCTAATTGTCCAATTTAAATTTAAATAAAGCAACACAACTGTCACTGATGTGTGTAGTTTTGTGTTATAATGTTCTTCGTTGCAGGTATCTAAACATTTACATGTCATTTTATTTACGTCGTTTACAAAAATGTTGATTAAGATCACACTGCGCATCACTACGCATAAATTTTTAAATCAAAGCGAAACAAAAACGAAATTGATTTTCGCAGAGGCTTCATAGGGAAAAGTAAATATAAGTTTTCGACATTGTTGTTAACATACAAAGCTAGTAATTGACATTTTATACATGATGTCATATATATATATATTGACGTTGTATGCGTTTGAAAACGTACCAAAACATTCAAAAGAAACTTGTTTTGTCGTGAAGATAATATAAATGATATTAATTTTTTTCTGAAAACCCGAACAATATTATACAATTACTGACTTTGATATAAGAAGTCTCTATATGGCTTTCTAAACCAAAGAAAAAGTAGCATAATACTACACTCTAATTTGAATACAATTTTTACACGATGGAGAGCTTTGTAACATTTTTTGTTCTGAAATATTTACATATTAAGTACATACACAAACAACGTATGCCGAACTTGAAAGATCTTGCATACAAATTTTCCAATGTCGAACGTTTCAATAAAAGATAAAATATGCATAAAAGAGAAAACACCGATTTCAAATCCTCATTATTTCCTTATCATTTATTCGTTCAATGAAAACGATTTCCGATTTTGCTTTCTTTATAGCAAGAAACATGCATTAGTTAACCGGAAGGTTATTAATTTTAACTTTGCCGAACTTGTCATTCAGTTTATAATCTACAAGCTGAGAAATTTTAATTAAAAACCTAATTCTGTTAAGGCTATCACAATGCGCGCAATGTTTACCTTGTTTGTTCAAATTCGATGACTCATTCAAACAAACAAATCGACAGTATAAATGCAAAATTCATTTATAAAAATTACAGATCAACTGTTCGGTTGAACATTTGAAAGTCTTTTCACATTAATTTTAATTTGGTATTATAAAATCAATTTAAAGTCATTACAGCTTGTTGCAACATGTCTAAATTTAATCCGGAATACGTATAAACCATCTTACAAAGAAAAATCATTTCAACATCTTAATGATTAACAAAAGGTAAAAAATTAGAACATGAATTGTTTTTTCATCGTAAAGGAGGTCAAAGATTACCAGCATTACAAGTTGACAGGTATAAACTGTGCAATACATATTTAAAATTATTTTAGTACAATTTACTACAGATTGCCGGTCTAAGAGAAAAATGTCGATGAAATTTCTCACAACATGTCTTAATATACACGATATTATTGATGGAATATTTAAAGAAGAAAAATCATTTTAATATCTATGAAAATAGCAAAGATCAAAAACTAGTACGTTACCTTGACCTAGTGCATATCGTCAAGGTCAACTATAGTGAAGACCCCATGACTCTACTAGCAATAGTAATGAGTTATGTATGATAAACGAATAATTACTTGATTTAATGGAGGATTACTCGTATAATATTAGTTCAAATCCTTTTCCTCTAAATGTTACAAAGCTACTTATTTACAGGACCAACATATTCCTTGCTATACGGTTTTTGACGCTCTTTCGGTTTGAAAGACTAACAATAGTCTTTTTTCAACTTGACTTTTGACAGTGAGTCCATATCCAAGCCCAAAGTTCAAGACGGCCTATGGTGAAGGCCTTATGACTCTAGAATAAAAAGTTGATAAGTCATGTTTAAAAAAAAATAAAAATCAATTGTCTTAATGGGAGTTACCTCGTATAACATGAAGTCAAATTACTTAATGTGACAAAGTTGCGCCTACTCAGGCGAACATTTTCACCTTAATAAGTTTGTATCTATCTCTTACAGTTTCAAAGGGTAGCGGGAAATGTCAAAATATAGAACGTGACATTGACCTTTGACCTTGTGTCCATTTTCAAGGTCAAATGTAAAGATGGTCTAAGGTGGAAATCCCAGGCCTCTTTCTTTTTTAGTTCTTAATATTTATTTGAATATCATTTACTTTTTTATTTAAATGGAGATAACTCCTATAAGATATCGTTAGAACCCTTCAATCAATGTGTCCCAATATTTCGCAAGAATATAGGACGCATTTTGGTAAAGGTTAGGTGTTACTATCTTTTTTTATTTAGGAGGAGTAGCAGGAACAAGCTTTTAAGTAAAAGGGAGATAACTCTTTAAAGGAAAAAGGCACGTTCAGTCAGGATGAGCTGCAAACGCGCAATTGGTAGCCAATATCAAATATAAAATATCAAAGCGACATGTCGCGAAGTGAAAAAAACAGACATCGAAGAAAGTCGGCAAATGAAAAGAGAAAAAGAAATAATCAGAACAATAACTACATGTCTTTCCACAGAAAGGTGGAAAGACCTAATCATAGTTACTATAAGCTAGATCACTTAAAATTCCCTTGATATTCCTCTTTTGTTGCATAAACGACGCTGACAATGCACAGCTTGAACCCTACAGTTGAAAGTTGTGGCGATATAAATAATTTTGTTTGATATTAAGTAATTTCAAGAAACCTACAGTTGTCAGCTGTCTTCTTTGCCAAGGGTGATATATTAAACGTAATTTTTTGTCTATAGCAGGACCTTTTGCATAACATTTGAAACAACATTTAAAAAAATATATTATAATTATGCGTTGTGACAGTCGTATCGTGTACGGGAAACATTCCCGTGACAGGCATTTGTAGACTGATTTTGATTGAGTCAAAGGAAAAATGACTATGGAATACATCTTTCGACAGATAGAAGGAAAACGCCATTGTAATAAACAAATTTTGACTGCGCCAACGGTACAAGTGTCTGCGACAGACAAAATGTGTCCGTGACACACATAAAGTGACCGCCACAGTAAAAACCATTGCCACAACGTTTGCAGTCTTTTAACAGACATTTTTGCAGTCATTTGCAGTCAATCTCAGTCAGCGACAGAAGGAAGACTGCAACTGGTATTTACAATCATTTTATAGCCAGTAAATGACAATTGACAGTCAAGTAATAGACTTACAATATGTGAAAATTAAGACAGTCATGCACAAGACCTACATTGTGAATGACAATCATAACGGTCATGTACCAGACCTATGCAGTAAGTGAAAATCATGGGAGATATATACCACACCTACACTTTGAGTGACAGTCGTGTCAGCTTTTCTAAACTTTGCTTGACAATTATGGCACCTATGTACTGAGCATGTCAGTCTTGTTTTTTTCGAAGTGTGAGTAGCAATCATACTAGTCGTATACATGAAAAAGTCACACAATAGACTTAGACTATGTGCAATATCAATGACACTTATGCATCAAGCCTACATTGCGAGCAACAATAGTCATGCCATAAATATGCACTTTGAGTGTCAATTTTTGTCAGTCTTGTACTAGACTGGCACTGGTAAGTGGAAATATTGAAGGGTCTATATTGGGATTGACACTTAATCATGTCCCAGACCTACACTGTGGGTGGGAATCCTGACTGTCACATACTAAACTTTCACCGCGAGAGACAATTACAACAGTCCTGTTCAACATCTACAGAAATGTGTTATTGAAAATCATGATAGTTGTATACTTTAGATACTATTTGTGTGACAGTCATGACTTTAAAGTACTTGACCTACAATGGTGGTGACAATAATGACAGTCAGCTACCAAACCTACTTTGTGGGGAACCATCATGAGTGACATGTACCAGATATACACGGTGCATTGCAGACATAATAAACATGTAACAGACCTTCACTGTAAGTGACATCATGGCAGTCATGTAAGAGATCTACACAGTGGCCGACAATCATGATGTCATAATGTGAGTGTAAATCATACCAGTAATCCACTAGACCTATAATGTGAGCAATAATCATAGCAGCGAATTACCAGACCTAAATGTGAGTGACAATCATGACCTACACTATGGAAAAAATTCAGCAGTCTTGATCTAGGCATAATTTGTTTTTACTAATCATAAAGGACATGTACTGAGTAAAAATAATGACAGTCATATAGCATACCTACACTGTGAATTACATTCAAGGCAATCATGTACTAGACATGCACTGTAAGTGATAAGCAGACAGACCTTTCTTAAACCAACACAGATAATAATGATCTTGACAGTCAAGTACTTGACGCACACACTCATATTTAAGACGTTAATTGTGAGTTACAATCACAAGTCATTTTCTAAACCAATATGGTAAGTAGCCATCATGACAATAATGTTTTAGAACTATAATCCTTTATTATTTATATATACTGTCATTTAACAGACCTGACATTCTTTGTGACAGTCATATACAAGGACTACCTGTGAATAATTATCACGCCAGTCAAGTACAAGAGCTACACTCAGGATAGCTATATTGGCAGTCATGTGCTGGACCTGTGGTGACAATCATGAGAGTATTGTACAATCATGTTCTGTTAGTGACAATTAACAATGTACGAAATATAGCAACGCTGTGAGTGGCGCTCATGACAGTCATTACCTAGACTTACACTGTAAGTAACAATCATGTACTTGATCTTTACTATTATCGATAATTATAGCAATCATATACTAGTCCTATAATGTGTCTTGTTTGAGATCTACACCCTTGGTTACAATCAAGACAGTCTAATATTTAGCCTATACTGTTGATGCCAACTATGCTAGTCATGTACCAGACCTACACTGTGATTGAACGACACCTATGTACCGTACAAAAACTGTATGTGCTTTGACTTTATGTACAAGACCTATACTATTTATGACGGTTCATCATGAACATGTACGAGATCTGCACTCTAATTGACAGTCATGACAGTCCTGTACATTTTTCTAGTGTATTTGCAGAATCTAAGCACAAAATTCTCTAAATCTGTTGCACATTTTTCGCCTTTTGGTTTTTTGAGATTGCTATATTCGTTAATTCGATATTTTTGCTCTTGGTTGTTATAAGGAGCGCTATTTAAAAGCATTAGAGCTCCTATTAATTTACATTAAAATTGCTTAAATACTTTTTTAATCAAATTCATTTGCTCCATTTGTTAGCCACATCATATGCACGCGCATAACCTTTCTATTTAATGTTTTATTTTACGATACACTCCAATAGATCATGCAACAGATGGGAATATGGTTTTAAATGGAACGAAGTATCAACACTGATTGAAAACAGCAATATTAAATCAAGAAAAAAGAAAATATAGGCACACACTTATCTTGCTTGCTTTTGCCAATACAATTAATAAGTTATATGTATAAAGGTAAAGATAGGTTTATGATAGTTGTAAAGCATTTTAAACGTACAGTGGAAAGTTTTAGGACATATGAACAATGATATATAAGCGATCAACTTGATATGATTTATGCGTCATTTTATTTCTTGCTTTTAAATGTCATACGATAACCTGTATAATTATTGGTGATATTTAAGTCAGGTAATTCGGAGAATTGGCTGGTATTATAAAAGGCATAAACCTAGTTTTATAATTCATTTAGCTTTAGGTGGTGAAATGAGATACATGTAACATATGTAAAACATACTGAAAGTAAGTAAATTACACAATTTGTTATATATATATAGTTATATATATATATATATATATATATATATATATATATATATATATATATATATATATATATATATATATATATATATATATATATATATTGCTTTTAAATAACATAGTTTCTTCTTTTTGATAACATTATATATAACATGTAAATATTTAAGGAAAGAATCACTTACTGTGTATTGTAAAGAGGTTTCTTGTTTTACTTTAATTTTAGTTGTGTGTTTTCATATTCCATACTTGATATGAGAGCAGATTATGCTTAAGTCACCAATTCAAGATGGTCGTAACAACTGCTGTACACAATCATGGTTACAAACATTGTTGTCAATGCTGTGGGAGAAGAAACCAGAGTATCTGGAGAAAAACCCGTCCAGCTAGATGAGAGAATTAAATTTGATCTAGACACGCGTAAATTAAAAATTAAAACAGATATCATATCAGGTTTCGTTAACGCACATTGCAAGGGCTTTTCCATTTATTATTGAACTGTGTGCTTTTTGGAAATAGATAACTAAACAAACTCCTAAAAAAGTTTATGAAGAAAATTTTAATAAATCAATAGGAAAATAAATTAAAACATTTGAATGGCACATTTAAAAAATTACCCTATATTCGTTTCTATTTATCGTTTAAGGTTTTAAACAAAAGTAGTAATTACAGGAAAAGTTCCCAATATCTAGAACCTGTCCATTTTTAAGAGCAAAGGTCATTAGACTCTATGGTGAAAACCTTTTGCCCGTACTCAATAGTTAATCAGTTAAGTATGAAAAACGAATAATCAAGTGTCTTAGTGGGAGATATTTCCTAAAAAATAAGTCAAAATACTTCCTTCCAAATGGGACAACATTGCGTCTTAATGAAGCTAATATTTTCCCCTGAGTAACTGGTCGTCTATCCTTTCAGATTTCATTCAACATCTAAAAGGTGACCCTGACCTCTAGCTTTGTATTCGTGTTAGGTCAAAGATCAAAGGTTAATTATTTTATTAATTATTATTGGAACATTTTAAAAAAATTCAATATTTATGAAAATTGCATAGGGCAAAACCTATTACCTGATCTTGATCGCGTGCAAATTTTCAAGGACAACTGTCATTAGAGTCTGGTGAAGTCCTCCTTACTTATATCAGTAGTTAATGAGTTATGTATGAAAAACAAACAATTACTTTATTTAATGATAGATAAATCGTATGACATTGTCAAGTGTTCTCGCTCTAAATATAGCAGTTACGCCATTATATGACCAACACATTTCTTGAAGTTTATATTTATCTTCGGTTTCAGATAGAAGTAGCAATAAAAAAAGACAATTCCAACATCTTGACCTTGACCTTTTAACTTTTGTCCATTCTCAAGTTCACAGGTCATGATGGTCTATGAAGAAAACCCCATGTCTTAAGAAATTATATGAAAAACTATTTATCAAGTGTATCAAAGGAAAATACTCTAAAATGGAGAAAAAAACTTCTCTTGAATAGTGACAAAGTTGCGTCTTAAAAAATAGCACTTGCCCTTTAATTAGTTTTTATCTATCTTTCACGGTCTCACTGGAATAGCGCTCAGGCCTTACACAGCTAATATAAATAGTTAACACGTTACAGATCAAAAATATAATCAAGTTTAATTGTCGCCTAGATGAGTGCTTATCTATCTTTTAAGGTTTCAGTCGAGTGTCCATAACAAACAAGTGTCAAAATCTATAAGGTAACCTTTCATTTTGCGTCCAATTTCAAGGTCAATGGTCATGAGAGTCTATGATGAAGTCCCAAGGTCAATATCTCTTCTGATTTAAGATTTATTTGCATACCACATTTTACGTTTATTTAAGGGAAGATAAAATCTATAAAATGTTGCAGGAATCCTTGCAACTAGTTGTTGAAAAGATGTGCAAGAATATATCACACATAGTGCTACAGTTTTCATGTTACTCCTACAATTTAAAAGCAGTAGCGCTAACAGGTCTTTCAAAAAAAAGACGGGAATGTAATAAAAAAACGGTGCGGTCAGTCAGAGTGAACAGCAAAACCAAAATGGGTAAACAATAGTAAATGCAAAATATGAAAGCAATATGTTACGATGTAAACATACCAGACACCGACGAAGGTCGGTAGAAGAAATGAGAAAATAATAAGAATCAGAACAGATACTATAATTGGTTTTACAAAAATGTGAAAAGACCTGATAATAGTAATAATCCGAACAATAACTTTACGTCTTTTCTCAAAATGGTACAAGTTAATTAGAACGGCGGAAGAATACTAATTAGGGTTTAGTGGATTTTGAGTTATACATTGGAAATTCAATTTAAAAGTAACTAATTATTTAGGTACATTAAAGTTGGTCTATGTTTTTAGGTTGTTTTCTTATTTTGTTTGTGTGCGTTTACGACAAAACCACGTTATGTCAGCTTCTGAATCAGATAAAGAATGGGACGCTCTTTTAATGTATGCCAAGGAATGTGTCGATATGTGTACAAAATTTAAAGTAAAGAATATAAATCTGATAGACAAGAATAAAAAACTGATAAAAAAGAATGAAGACCTGAAAGACAAGTATGAAAAACGGAAAGAAGAAAACGAGAAACTGAAAAGTGAGAACATAAAACTAAAAGAAGACAAATTAAAACTGAATACGAAGAACACGGAAAATATGGGGGAAAAGAAAGTGGAAACAGGTATGTTGAGATAAACTTTATTCATTTTAAATTTATTATCTTAAATAATCGTATAGTCGAGCCATATCAAATGCATTTCATGTCCTTCTTTGATTTTGATTGTGCAATAATAAACAAAATACGGCACTTACAATAGAAGACATGCTACGCATCCATTTAGGTTAACATTAGGAACATTTTCGTTTCTTTACATTTATAACTGCAATATATGTAATGTGTCTTTTAAGACTAATGCTCTTATGCTCTTACGTTCAATATGAATGTTGTGTTACACTGCACAGTTATAGTTTAGTGCATAACATAATGACAGCAGAATTATGTAATTTAAAATAGTAACAAATGAAAGGATGCAATGTTTTTAATTTTTACCAGGTTAAGCTAACATTTACATATGTGTATGCAGTGTATGTTGTGTAATAGATCTAACAATAAATTTTCAGTGCTCATTATTTGTAGTTCATTGAAAATTTTATCAACGATCTTACTTGGTGAATCTTTTATTTAAGGTATGAAGGCTAGGTTAACATATTACTCAAGTTTCATTTGAATCAGTAATTTGCTGTTCTTGTTTTCTAGTAAACTTTTGAAGTGGCTCGACAGAGTGTATAAAATTGACGTATAGGGTGTTAGTTAAACTTTTGTGTGCAACACAAAATATTTAGGTTATGAGTCATAGACAATTATATCTGTGTGAATCAAGTATTCAGACTAAAACTGGCATGCTGTGTAATACATAGCTTACATAAGAAAGTACACACATAAGCCACTTTGTCATAAATAGACTTGTTTACTCTATTAACTGCAGGTCAAGAACAGAGTTTTGATTTTCTAAAAATTCAATCAGTCACGCTTCTTTGTGGAAAACACAAAGAAATGCATAATCAATTAATTGAAGCAATTAAATTTCGAGGTCGTATTTACTGACTTCTATTGTCGACTAGTAAATTTTATATTAACTTCTTTATTAAGCCCGTTTTCCAACCGCAGGTCGGGGGTTTTCTCCGGGTACTCCGGCTTCCTCCCCTAATAAAAACTGGACGCCATGATATAGCTGAAAAATTGTTGAAAGTGGCGTTAAACACCATCAAAACAAACAATCAAATCTTTTATTAAGTATCTATATGTCAATCACTAACTCTACTTTGGGATTGGTTAGTTTTTGTAAAATAATAATTAGGTTTGCAAATTTGGATTGCAGGAAAAACTAATGAAAAGGTAACCAACCAAGAAAGCATAAATGACAATGATGCGATGAAAAAACAAACAGAAATGGAGGCTGCAAATGAGATGATAGACACAAATCTGTGAGTTGCTAATCATTCGATTGTTATAAAAACTAAACTGGGAAACAAGAAATATGTAATTTGTTGGGAAAATATCAATAGTAAAGCCATTGATCTCACCAAAAATTATTTTTGAGACCAATTTGTAGTATTGTTCCATCAAAATATAAAAAAAGGAATTAGATGAATATAAAAGAATCTGTATTATTTACAATATGAAACGGTGGATAAAGTAAAATAGACAATAATGTAATGCCTCATATGTAAAACACCTTAATAACGGAAAGTTCGGAAACTAGAAATATCTCCAGAAGTTTGGCATAATTGTCTGCTTTTTCCTATGAACATAAATAATAAATACAAAAAACCTCTCCAATTATGGAACAAGACCGAATATTTTAAATCACTACTTGTGCGTTAGGTTAAAACTGGTGGAGAACATTTAAAAAGACATAAAATAAATTTGTGTTGAGGTTATGTTGTCTTTTGCTTTTTGTCGATAACATATTATCACATCTCGTGTTGACCAACTCATTGCATGCACCAATTGAATATAATAATTTTGAAGTCGGTAATTTTAATGAACCGTTTTAACTAATCTGTGGCGTAACAATATATAGTTTAATGTGAAAACCCTTACTGGCAACGTGTCGGAGCCTAAAATTATGTGTATTCCCGGGCTTTTGTGCATCCATTATAGTGACATAAATGCCTTTATGACCACTTTATGAATTTAGCTGAACATGTTTTAATTACCATGGTGATTGGTCGTATGTTCTTTGTGTTTCAAAACACAAAACAATTTTTTTTCTAATTTGACACCTGACAGGAATTTTCTATTTAAATTAATTAAACCTTCTAAGTGCCGTAAAATTGGCAATAATGGGACTAGAAGATAAAAGACAAATAATCAATCAACAGTTGATACCTAGCTATATGAAAAGAAAGTTATCATTGGAAAAGCAATAAATAACTTAGTGCCTTTACTAAGGTATTCACACGTTGGCCCTCATTATTAACTTTCTCTGGATATTTACACACATATGAGTGTAACCTTTTTACGAAAGCGGCGAAAGTTTATATCACGCGAAATTATATTGGTTTACAGTATGTATAAAATATTTGTTGACGGGTTGGAAACACTATAAAATAAATAAAGTAAAATATATCAGTAATTTGCTTTAAATCATTAAAACAGTCATTGATTGGTAATGTTGTGATCAGATTGTACATTTTATGTTATTATGTTATGTACATGTTGAATCGTGATTGTTTGTCTGAAGAGTCCATGTCCACGGTGCTTTACTGGTTAATGTCGTTAGTCATCTACAATTGATCACGTCCCTGTTAACAATGTGGTTGAGGTTTTGAATCTCCTTGTCGGTATTGTAAGTTTGATTTTATTCCTAATTAATTGCAAGTTTTCTGCCGAAATTTTATCCGGACACTCCAGCTTCTTTTCTTGTTACAAAAAGGACCCCACGATATTGCAAAACCTATTGTTAAATGTGGCATTAAACACTATTCAAATTCAAAAACCTGAATAATCAAGTATTGTTACAGGGTTGTAAAACTGATGCTATATTGTAACTGGTGTTTATCACGTAAATGATATGATGCTAAAAGTCTGCCTACAACTCAGCGAAAATAAGAAATAGATCGAGCCTAACTAATAATTAATGAACGGTGATGACCATACATTTTCGACATGATAATTTCAAGGAATTTTGTTTAAATGCACCTAATCAATACGTCATGTAAGCATCTTCACGATAGGTAAACAATGTAGTTCGTGAAATACTTATACGTGTTACGTGCACATTCACATAGCATTGTGTCTAGGAACATCACAAATCTGTTGGTTTTGTTTTGTTTTGTTTTGTCTTCCTTTCAAGGTCGATGATTGGGTTTCCACTTCATGTATAGATACCAACATTACGCAAAGCCGCACAACAGCGGTTTATATTAGAATTTTTAAAGTATACCACTAACCTCTATTAAAATCTAAACGCCATAACATGGATAAAAAAATTGCTTAAATAAGGATCAAGCAACATCATCCAAACAAACAAAGTATATTAAAATTCCTATAAGGAATCTTTATCGTGCAAAGAGCGTGACACTCTCCAAATACGTTACCCACTATGTCCGTGGCCAGGCTTTCCGTATTGTGACCTGACAGTAACCAGTATTTTTACAGCGATAAAAATAGGCGTTCAAAAATACAATGATATTTTATTAAGAAGTATAACACTCTACAACACCATTGAAATGATGATATGACGGATGTCATGCGTGAAGCAGGAGTTAATTATCCTTCTAGAGTGCAGTTCGTGTAAAATTTAAGTTTTTGTGTTGTGTGTCTGTTTGTTTTGTGCCCCCATCTTGTGTTTAACCACGCTTTTGTTTGTCCTCGCCTTATAGTTTCGGAATACACCTTGTTATCCTCTTTTCTTTTTCTATAAAATTTTGTAAAATAAATATATAATATAATTTACTACGCCAGACACGCGTTTTGCATTATCAAGACTCATCCGCGGCGCTAAACCCAAAATAATATAAAAGTCCAACTAACTAAAACGTTGTAAAGCTTTTATCACCAAAATTGCAAAATGTTATTCCAAATCTGGCTAAGGCTATCTTCGATTTGAAGATAATGCATAATGTGAAGTTCTAAGTATGGACTGGTGTTTTTTTTCGCTTTACGGTTTAAAATATATATATATTATTTTTTTTTTTAATTTCTTTCAGGACACCAAGAGAAACAAAACATACTGGATTAGCAGTTATTTGTTGTCATGGCACTTTCGACCGTTCATTGCAAGTGGAGAATTTACCCACAGCTGAACTAGATGCTAGCAATATGGAAAACACCTGGAAATTATATGGATGCAAAGTTGTTAAAAAACTAAATGAAACATCTTCATTTTATGGCCAAGAATTGACTAATACTAGTACGTATATGTAATTTGAAATTAGTTACTATCTGTTGTATTACAATGAAAAGAGAAAGATCTTTTTTTTCACATATTCTTGTCAGATATGGGGATAATAAGTGAGGTGGCACACAATCAAAAGAACAGCAAGTCAAGTGCTACGCTAACCTCCTTTTTAGGCAAATATAAAGGGTTCATGTTGATAAGGACGTTTACTATCAGACAAATAAAGTTAATTATTTTGTCGTAGATCTAACAAGGTAGTTAGTTGTCTAATAAAATACAGTTTGTGATTGTTTTTGTCTTTAACAGTTATCAACGAATTGAAAAACATTACAGACATTAAGTTGTTTGTATTTGTTCTAAGCACACATGGTTGTGAGTATTTTATGAAGAAAGAAAATACGATTGAGCACTTCTTTGCGACTAAAAACAACATAATGAGAACCCAAAAGCTAGTTGACGAAATAGGAAAAATTGAACAGTTAAAAGAAAAACTCAAGTTCTTCGTTATACAGGTAAATCTATTTTAGTTGAGTACATATAGGACTGAAATCATACATAAAAATCATATTTCTGTTTTTTTTATTTTTTACAAACTAGTTATATCAATAGCTTTGGGTCCTATGACAAATATAAAATATAATGAGACAACTGATTGCATGTCTAGTTGTTTTCTTTAAACTGTAATTAATGATCCACTTTGTATCCATGGAACATTAAAAAATAAGTACTTGACCTTGACATATTGCATTATGCAGTTGACATTGGAGGTTAACAATAAAAACAGTACATATCTTTTATCTGTTACATCTGTTAAGAAATTGCTGTCTGCAATAAATTTAATTGATCGACATTCGAAGGATTTCCATTTGGTCATAGTTTTAGTTCTGTATCTCTCATGGTTAAGGAGATTTATACACAATCCAACGTCAAAAATTATAATTTAACCTAGACTGTTGACATTCTGACTTTAACTAGTTCAAGATTAATGATGTTAAAGAGTTTAAATCCAAAGTCTTTTTCATACCTGGTTTGTGAGCTATAACGGTGCCAAATTAACTTGCAATCAGAAAGAGAGAAAATAAATATGACGAAAACCACTCGTTCGATATACACAAAGTGTTGCAATCCGTCACTGACAACGTCAATGTTGGATTACCTTTCCTTCTGAAATCTTTAAAGGTTTCAAAATTTATCGACTTTTGTGACAGTAGATATAGCTCGCTGAAGAAAAAGGATTTGATGTGCCAAGGTTAATTGCAAAACCTCAATGTCCAATATTCATTGTATATAGTATATTGTCCATAGTAACTTCAAGACGGCCAACATTAAAATGAATTGTATTAATACGTGAGTCTATAAAAAATATTGCTTTCTTGGGAAATGACAAGTAATGGCTCACTTTACTTTTTCCTTTTTTTTTTGAATGTTGATTAAAAACACTAATGAAGAAATTCAACAGGAATAAATTTAAACATGCTACGCAACGCGACGTCTGCAACAAAAATGGTAATGGTAAATATGGCATGTTGTACTGTTTTATGTTGAAGGCGTGTAGAAGTAGAATGGGGGATAAGGATGCATATGACTATGGACATGATGTAATGGACGAACGGACCAGAACAGATGGTAAAAAAGACGTTCTTCATGAGGTTCATAGATATGATGCAGACACAGTAGCCCGAATACTATCAGTTCCCAATTGTGATGACTGTATCATTATATTTGGTTCAATGTCTGGTACGTAAGATGTAATTATTTAAAGTGATCGACATCTGAGATCGCTTTAGCATGAAAATTTAGTTTAAAATAGAAACCTTAATGTTTAAAAGGATTCTTTTCTCAAACTATTGAACCATTTGGAACCAACCTTATGTATAAGTTAACTATTTTCATTGTACTAGTAATTTCGTATCATTTATCTTAGTACCAGATATGTATATGCCCTTTTTCCCAACACGATCACACAGGATTACACAGGAGTAATATCGGGTGTTCCGAAAGGTGTAGACATACCCTACATCCCTTGTGACAACCGTTGTTTTGCTTATAGTCAGAATCACTGTTAAGTTACAATCGTGTTAAGACCAGTAAGTTTAGTTATTGTAAATGTTTATAGCCCAGTCCTCATCAAAGGTAGCCCAGATGGCTACTACACAATTATTCAGACTAATCTAAAAACATATAAGGAAAATCAGTTAAATTGGTCCTATATGATACTGCTAACCAGCGTAGACACAATATATAATTGGACGTTCTTTATAAAGAACGTGTCGCTTATTAGGATCAGAAATTTAAATGACAACAACAGTAGAACTTAGTTTACCATTGGTTATATGAAAATGTTACAAGAAATATACATGTATAAATTTAAATAGAACATTCATATTGGTTTTAATAACTAAAATATTACGAAATATGTTTACAAGGTTTTCCTCTTAAACTTTTTGCAAAACACAATTTGTCACATAGTTGATTGTGTGTCTACATAGGTATTTGTATTCCGACTTCATCCACAATTCAAAATGTTTGGCATAATGGGATTTAATTTAACATTGAACTGCAGAGTCAATTTAATGTCTTTTATTTTTTGTATGCTTATTTGATTGTCCTTTAAATTAAAAATTCAAGATGGCAGCCACAAATGGTTTAGCTTCATATGGAAACAGTTAGATAAATATGACGAGTGTCGAAACAATTGAAACAAAATTTGGGCATTAATGCTTATCGAACGGTCCTTTTTAAGTTGTTTTGAATTGGCTAATCCAAATAGTCACTTTATTACTTAATTTAATTACAAAAAAATGTTTTTAGCGTTGTATATTAAAAGTGGCCTACACGTATATAGGCCTGTGAGTGCATTTGATTATAGATAAAGCTACTATTATTTCAACAATTATTGCACATAATATGTATGTGATACGATGACATTTTAAATTAACTCTTTTAATTGAAGGCTTTGTGTTTTAGGTAAATATTCATTCGGTAATAGCAGGAATGGTTCATATGTAATTGAAGCATTAAAAAATGCTCTAATGAACAACCAATGTGGAGACGAAGTTCACATATTTGATATACTTAGAAATGTCAACTCTGAAGTTGGAAAGAAAGATTTGCATCTCAAAAGCACAACAGTCAAAACGCAATCTTGTTTTTTCCATAATATGGCGTGTAAATTGGAAGACCTGGTTTTGCACAAATCAAAAGTATGAGTTTACATCTACAAACCTTTAGGAGAAACATAGAAATGCGTTCAAACATTTAGCATCACGTTTTGCTATATATATGAGTGATTGGTTTGTTTGTTTTTAAGATTTTCCAATAAAATAGTACTTATGATAAAAGTAACAAATTGTTTTTAATTGTTTGTTTGAATGTTGTTTAACGCCGCTTTCAGCAATTTGTTCACCTTTATCATGGCGTCTAGTTTTTGTTGGGGAAGGAAGCTGTAGTACCCGGAGAAAATCCCCGATTTGCGATAGGTCAAATGGCAATCCTTGTCAATTAAGATTGGAGTCGAGTACAAAAGTAACAAATTGGACATAAACCATACGTATTAAATATCTTGTAAATTGTAAATCAAAATTCAAAGCTTTTCATGTAGTTGAATATATAGTTACAAGTTGCATGTTAATATTGGACACAAATTCAGATGTATAATATATAGATAGTTACATATTTAATTGAAGGTGGTCTATGGAAATTCCCTCACATCACTTTATTACGATAGACAAATGAAAAATGATGTGTAAATTTAAATATTATCAGCTATCTCATGTGCATTAGTGTTGGGCTCTTTAAACATGTTTTATGCTGTCTTTGTTACATACATTTCTATCATGTTTGAAATAAACCTATGTTTGCACCAGTGTAATTATTATAAAATTAAACAATTAAATAAAAGGTGTGAATAAAGCATAGTTATAATAAGCAAAATATATCATAATTTTAAGTCATATACGTGCGATATTAATCATTCAGAATTACTGAGAGAAAAAAAACTGAATATTAAAAATATAACATGTCATTGATAGTTAATCTGTTTTATATATCTTGTGCAGCATTTATCATACAATACCTTATCATGATGCTATTTGTTTTAATTATACATGTCACATTAGCCCATTAGTTTTTTAATAGATATGAAACAAATCATGAATTCTTATTCCAGCAAACAACACGAATCTATTACTTGTAAATCTATAAATAAATCGGTATTTTCAAAACATTCGGGGAAAGGGGGTTGATGTAAACCAGCATTCAAAATTTGTTTATAAAAAAATACTGGTATAAACTTAATTAATGAATGTGTTTTGTTTCACTTCTAATTTATATAGTTTATTTCGATACGTTTTCTTATCCTTCAGTATGAGTATAAAGCCAATTTCTTAATACATTTTTAATAGATAATGGTTCTAAACTTATGTTTGCAGAACTAGGACATTTTGGTGTATGTTTTAATATTTGAGGTTCATTTTGTGTCATAACATGATAGTGTATAAAATGTGGAACTAGTCCTACGTTTTAAAAGAAGGTAATAACACAATACCGAACACCGATGAAACTGTCAAAACAGACAATCCACAAATCAAAATCCCAAAACCGGCAACTCCAGAAACAAAAACCAAAAATATAGTTACTTCAGAAATAGTCCTGACTTGGAACAGATATTTCAAAAGAAATGGTGGGTTGAACCAGGTCTTATGACATGCCAAACCTTCCGTTTCCATTACTGTTGTTTTTGAGTTTGTTGGTTGATTAAAGGAATATGTATCATATACCACTAGTCACTAATAGCTGTATCCAACAATCATCTTAGCATATTCACTGTAAAAAAAATGGAAAAAACTATCTGTAACCATATTTTCAAACGAGATTATGTTTAGACAAGGAGATGATATCTATAGTTAAACGTATTAAAAGCGTGGACGAGTCTTTTTTTTTGTAAACTTGGTTTATACGTTTATCCCGAAGAAAAAGGTGGTTTTTGCAAAAAATTAGTATACTGACTGCAAGCTCTTGTTTACATAATCAATTGAGAAATATAGACACCGTATGCAGGAGAAGCTGGAATATTTCTGGTGAGGAAATATTGTAATTTAGAAATTAAAATCCTCTCGTTTGTTATAATTTTTTGTGCTAAGATAATCGTTACTGCCATATTTCAGTTGTGAGTCTCAAAATGATCAAGATGAAGCTGTTTTTTGTGTGGTTTCTTTAATTTCTAGTTCTAACGGTTATATTAAGAGAAGACAATCAGCAAAATGAAGGTGGTGAATTGAAAGGACATCATCAATTTATCTATATGTAAAATTAAAGGACCTAGCTTTTGCTATCTTCTTGTCTTTAATAAGAAATCGAAGACATTTTGTTTTATAAGAATACAGGAACAAATAGGCAGCGAGTGGGGCACAGTTTGTGCGATTGGAATTCCGACTGCCTGTTGAAAAACACATCCAAAAATTACAAATGTATTGTGGATCAGAAAATCCAGCATACTACAAACTTGTTCTTCTCTGTAGCATAATTTGCCTTTTAGTTCTTTAGTTCAAAAAACGTACTGTCGTAACTTAAAATTACATATTTATATGCATATGTGGACCCGAATGCTTTTTATATGATTTATATAAGACGGGATTTTAGTTTATCGTGCAGCTACGTAGTATAAAAAGTAGAAAAAGTAGAAAAAATCAAAGGTTCTAACAGATGTTAGATTTTAGATATCGATCTAGATTTTTTATTTTTCAAAAGATTTTAAGAATCCACGTATGATTAATATTTACTTCGGGAATAAAGCGTTTCACACTGTTTTTGTTGCCCTTTCACTGCAGACAATGTCTTTGTCAACAGGTTTGACAACTCTTTGATGGAGGAGTTTTGTCATGATTTTTAATTAAATCTAGGAATCCAATACAAGTATGGTAAGTCTTCAGACCAAAGACGTGATTGTCCTTACCCATTTCTTACCAGATCTCTATTTAGTTTTTTGTGAACACGCTACTTACATTACCATATCATATCAATTAAATATCAAACAATACAGTTATAAGAACAAGTTTGTTTCCATCCCCTATTCCTGGCCTAAAACACTACTAGTAATATGATTGCTTTCTTAGACGTGTTGTTTTAACTTTGTTGAAATGTTCATTTTTTTAACCTGTTAGTGTTAAATTCGTATCTTTTGGAAAGGAATTTTTTGAGAGAACAATACGTTATTGTCTCAACTAGTATGTTTTATACAAATGTTTGTAGTTATTGGTACACGTCATTCAATGTTTATTGCAAGAAAACAGCACGCTTTTGAATTTTCAATTTGCATTCTTGTTGAATTGTATAATTTACCTTTGTAAACATAGTGTTTACTCGCATCTTGGAAAGCTACAGTAGTATTAGTTACAAAATAAAATGTGTAGACGATACAAATCTTTACGTAACGCTTTTTTAGGGTTTCATTTAATTGTCAAGAGACACCAGAATAATAGTTCAATATAATAACAATACAAGAGTAAAAAGCGGGATAACTCGAGGAAATATTGCATGTATTAGACTTTATTTCTAATGGTGGATTGTGTGTTTTTCCTTGTTTATTTTAACATCTAATTGACAAAACAAACCTAAACAAAAAGCAAATAACTAGTACCAAAATACAGAATTAAAATTCACATGTTAAAGGGATGCAGGACACTTTCACTAAAAAAATGTCTCAATGAATTTTCTTTAAATTCGCCATATGGTTAGTTTTTATACAAGTTGGCGTAATTCAAAATAAAAAATAGGAGTTTCAGAGCTTAATTTCGAGGGGTTGATCATTGAAATGTTAAATATAATAACAGATTACGTAGAGAACAGAATACAAAAAGCACTAAAATACAACATTACAAAGATTCTGTCCAACGAAATTTTCTAAATGTTTTATATAATTCAAGCAATGGGTATACATTTAAGTGATGGAAGGAAAAATAAGGGTTTCTGATTTAAATTTAATTAAATTGGAAAAAAACTGTTCAAACATTTCTAAAAATGTTATTATTAGGTCAAACTTACCTTCTTTAAAAAAAAAAATTTATAATATGGATATAAGACTTTAATTATTATATCAAATTTTATGGAAATTAAGATTAAATAATAAAAGAAATTATTATTAAATTTACCATAAATGTTCAATCTATTTTAAACTTTTCACACAAAATGGCGGATGGTGTCCTGCATTCTCTTAAGAACAAAAAATAGACACCAAAGTTCATGTAGTCTTCACCAATATATTAAATTTCTTCCTTCAATACAGATGTGCAAAGTGGATATATAAAGAAATCAAAAGTGAGTAACCCAAACTTAAAAAAGTCAAAGGGTGCATTAAGACGAGTAACCAGAACATGCCGTCAATTAGACACCCGCGAGTTACTCATTCTCAAGTCTAGGACAAAATTAAAATCCGGAAATAGGCCAGACTACGTATTGTTCAGCAAAATGTACGATTGTACATTGGAGAGATTGATTTCCCATGACGATTAATTAAAGTCATAATTAGGAAGATTTTAGTAATTCTGCAGGGACGACCTAGTTACAATAAACATAAATAACCTATTCTGGACAACGTTTCTAGGATTTCACGTAACCCATCTGCGTTTTTGTAGTTTCCTAGATATGCTGCAATATCTAAACGTTTAAACCAGATAAACTAGTAAGGATTAAAAACATGATATATGAAGGTTTAATTTAAATGGGTTGAAATCAAATTTAATTTATCAATAAATAAAGTCAAATTGGTTTGAAAATGCAAATAAAGATTGACATTTTTACTTACTTATTGTTCTTTGAAAATTAAGCAGATAATTGAAATTAAAATGATAAACCATAAGAACTGGTTCAGAACAACTATTATCGGTCAGTCTTTTAAAACTGAATTGATACGTTACGTAAGGCTTGGCTTTAATTCTCGATTGGTTACGGTAGTTATTTAACTTCTATTGAACACGGGTTTGTCAGCACTGAAATTGCTTACGGGTTCGACTCTCACTGCAGCAGAATGTTCTGGACTTTAATCTCAATTGACAAGAACGACATGTTTTCCTATGGAAGGTCTAGTGTTTTCGTCAGTTACTCGGATTTCCTTATAAAGTAAAAGCTGAATGCCAAAATACAGTTGTAAAATTGCAAAAAGTTGTCTTAAATCCCACTCAACCAAAACACCAATCATTTAGTATGGCTTAATCATGAAACTAGTTTTTTTTAATTAACAATACAAACATAATTTATTAAAAATTAAATCGTTTTAGAAATGTATGGCTTTCCATTTCATTCAAATGATGTGTGGTCCGTTATTTTTCGACTAAAGTTAATCACAATTTTATGATTGAAACCAATACAATGAGGATACATTATATAAGATGATTTTTTTATATATCCGCGGATTTATCAGTTTTGTGAAATGACCTTTTTGTGTGCTCAGGAGAATTTCTTCGGGTCTTTTTTTCAATTCAGCTACAAATCCAGACTCTGTGATGAACAGTGCTAGGATAGAAAATTAGTCTCATATAAACATACCAGATGGTGAGATTAAAGTGAATTTTAATGAATCGTCAACGAATATACATAAAGTATCTATAAATGTGTAATTTGTCACATGCTCACAATTATAAATGACGGATAATTGACTGATTGGATGCTTCCTGTATATGTGCATCGGTGATAAAAGTAACACATTAGTGCAGTTTCTAACACTTGACATTTAATAAGTGTCTTTCCATTTACCCGCCTCATACCGTAACCATCAGTAACTCTAATTTACATATAAAGCTGCAGTTGCTATACAAACCTTAAAGTAAATGGGTCACACTATACCTTCCATAAACAAGTAATTGGCAAATACGTGGGTGAAAAACTCATGTAATAAAAGGGATAATGGTAATGCAATTTGCCCTGATTCTAAAATTGATATTGATGTTTAATACTTATAACTATTATCTTGTTGTTAAAACAAAAAATCAACCGAAAGACATCAAGTGCAATAACTCAGAAACGGTTCTTCGAACAGTTTTTTTACTCAAGACCAAATGAAGGTCTCGATGAGAGAAGTATTTTTCTAATGTATTTTCTGCCACTACTTTTTACGATTTTTGAGCAATAATAGACTGTAGGCCTAAGGTCCAAGTCATTATTGAACTTTGAAACGGAGACACTCTTACTGGTCATTTCAAAGGATGACCGATGGTGAAGCTCTTTGGTGATCAGCGCAGCATCTGTCACAAAAGTTTCTTAAATTTTCTAACTTTTCAGTTTTCTTGTATCTCTTATGGTTCTTGACTTACCTTAATAACAATTTTTCGGTGTTTGGACAGATAACTCTGACAGGAAAAAGTAGTCGGCTTGCAAAACTCAGTCTGCAATAGAGAATTTAGTTCAGGTTCATAATCCAAAATCTAATGATATGTCGCGATCTCTCAAATAGATGGGCTTTTGAAAATTGGAGGAACAAGAGAAATAATAATAATAATAATAATAATAATTCGAAGACATACACTAAGAAATTTGCCTTGGAAAGGTCGAAGACCTTCAAACTATTTAGAAGAAATACAATAATATCATTCCTTTCAAAGAGGTAGGACCTCATAATGAAAGCACATGTGTTAAAAAGAACAAACGCAAAGAACTTTCCCGATATGTTCTTAGGTGGTAAATATAGGAAGGCTAATGACTGTTTGTCTGTTGCTAGGATCAATGTATCGATGACGCGGTTGTCGAAAAGATATTTTTGAACGGGTTGCGATACTTTTCCGATCACAAATGCGTAAACAGAAATAGGTTGAGAAAAAAATGCATGTTTAATTATTGCCATAGGTCAGCCTACATTTTGTATATAAGATTTTTAGAATCGATTACAGTTTCTGAGTTTATCTCCTAAAAATGGTTTTCGTGTTAGGACAGATAACTATGTTAATAAATATAAATCGGTTTCACAGGGTAACCCGTGTCATCGCCGCATATGATCAATCAATGGTACCAAGTATCGAGTTGATTGGCAAAGCTCCGCGGAAAAAAACATAAGAAATACAGTAAGGTCCACTGTAGTGGAAAATACCTTAATTTAAAGACCGATTGCTAACTTGTTTCCGTTTCTATCTGCAAATCTGATCAAACGACAAAAGGCAGGCCCCAGAGTCAAAATATATTACTTTACATCGTATTCCGCCTCCGAGTTCTTTTATATTGTTTCTAAACCTTTATATTAAAAATATATATCAATAGAAAAAACGCCCCACTTCCAACTAGGGTCAGCATGTTATATTGTTTTCAATATGCTGGGCCTGGATGGGCCTTGTAGGAAATTGTTTCAATATTTTATCGTTTTAGGTAAAATGCAGATTAATGCCACTTTCAGCAATTTTGCAACTATATCATTGGGTTCAGTTTTTATTGGGGAAGGAAGCCAGAGTCCTGGAGAAAATCTCTCCAGTGAGGCTCAAACCTGTAATTTCGGTGTTAACAAACCACTGATCAATAGTAGACAAACTATCTACACCACTCAGCCATCTTGGCTTCATTCGTGTATATGTATATATGATTTGTTTGTTGGTAAACATTACACACATTCTAAATTAGTCTGAATATTTAGATACATTTATATTTACATATTAGTTTTTGAATATTTAGTCTTTAAAAATTCTTTATGTTTCTGTTTAAGACATCCAACTATTAGCCAAAATTGGAGTTTGTGTCGCATTAAGTTCTGTGCAGAACAAGTTGATTTCATGGAGAGCAAACCTAGATAAAGAGATACTGAAGTTGCGAATGAAGGAAAAGTTAAATTTCAGTTATTTGGAGACAATTCAGATTAAAATATCTTGCCTCCTTTCAGGTATGTATTTCTATATGTATAACTTTTGCTTGATTTTAATAACTAATTACATAAAAATTCAATGTGTTGCATATTTTGCATACATTTACATCCAACTGATATTTCCAGGCAAATGTCTTCTTCGTTTTGTTGATAACATCAACAGCTTATACATTATTGATTCACATATGAGCCTGCGAACTAAGTTAGTGTAAGAAGGCTGGTCATAGTGATTTTAAATGTCTATTATGTACGCTGTCCCAGCTGTATCAAATCTATGCATGTTGGTGCTACAATGCAGACAAAATAAATATACTAGCATAATGCAAACGTCTCTTAATAGTAGGAACCTGCGCATGCCCACATGCCATTAAACAACATGCACTCATAACTCGTTAAATTATTTTGATAGCACTTGAGCAGTTCTTGTACAATAAGAAATATAGTGGTCTACACATTGAAAGGTTCAGATCTAGATCTTTCATCCATGCAGCGTTTATTTATATTAATTATAGGATTTACCAAATAGGCTGTGTAACCATATTACATTTTCGTATTTTTTGCAAAACTTCACAACAGATATTATCAATACATCTATTCAAGACCATATCTGTGGTTGACCGAATTACACAGTTACAGCAGTTACAGAAAGTCAAATCACGGAATCAGTTGGTACAGAAATTAAAACAATTAAACGATCTGTTCAAGAGCAAAAAAAATCTTATGGAGGAGCTTTTATTTCTTGTTGCCTCAGCTGTTTTCAGAATATTCCGCAGATGAAAACTAAATTCGGAAATGTATACATATGTATCCAATCCATTTCACACACAAATATACTGGCAGGAAAAGGACTAATAAGGTACTAGTGTGTACAAATTTGACAGGGGCATAGCAAGACTTCTTATTGAGTGTAGATATTAGATCACCTTGGGAGTATCACTGCTAAAGGTATGGGGTCAAGGATGGGCCAATCCCACAAAAAAGACAGAAATGCTTGTGTTTTTATTATATTTGGTCACACTGAAATTCCTTTACATCAACGTTAAAAGAAATAAGAAAAAAGACAAATTTAAGTGTAGGCATGCACGCGCCTACATATGCTTATGTGTATTTTATGAATTAGGTAGTTACACAGAGCACACATTACCCTGGGTTACTTTCTACATTAAAACATTTTGCTATGGAAATGTTAAATTACTACATTTCACAATTTGTTCCAATTCTTTATACATGTAATTTATACATGTAACATCTAGATAAACACTACTGCAGAAAATGTTCTAAGGAGAAGTATTTATTTCGTAATATTTAGCTATATGTAACCGGGGGTGGTTCGGGTGTTCAAAACAAACACAGCTGAGATCCAGTAGTTGTTTATTATAATAGAACAAAACAACCCTGTAATAACAATAAATTGAAATTACAAATAGTTCAACAATTATATCACATTATGCAAATAAAACATGTCACATAAGTATTATAGATCCATATGAAAATATATTTCATTATATTCAGTAAATATTCAAAGTAAAAATATGAAATGAAATAATATGTGAAATACAGTAAGCTATGCAAATTATGCAAAACCCATTATCTTGAAATGTATATAAAAATGTATGATACAATGTAAGACAATTAATCTAATCATTGATGTAATAAATAAATAAATATAGAACTATTGAATACCTGTCTATGGGACTTAGGTTGCAAGAACAACTTAGACACAGTCCAGAACTCAAGGACAAATATATACAGGAGCTACATCTGAAATAATATGAATGCATGCTAAGTATGCTATGCATTAACTACACCTATGTGACAAAAATGTATAAATAATCCGTGTGAAAATTATATTTAAAAAAATATATAGCTTAAACTTGTCATGTAAACATTTATAATAACATTTAACTAGTGACTCCAGCTTAGACAAATATAAAAATAATTAAAGAAGAACAATCTCACAATTTTGCATCTTCATTACATTGAAAAAGCAATCTGATGGATTACTCTACAAAGACATGAAAAATAAAGTATATATAACATAATCAAAGTGCAGACTGCAACGAAGGAAAGGTTTCTTCGCAATTATGAAAAGAGATTTTTATTATATTTGGTCAAACTGAAATTCCTTTACATCAACGTTAAAAGAAATAAGAAAAAAGACAAATTTAAGTGTAGACATGCACGCGCCTACATATGCTTATGTGTATTTTATGAATTAGGTAGTTACACAGAGCACACATTACCCTGGGTTACTTTCTACATTAAAACATTTTGCTATGGAAATGTTAAATTACTACATTTCACAATTTGTTCCAATTCTTTATACATGTAATTTATACATGTAACATCTAGATAAACACTACTGCAGAAAATGTTCTAAGGAGAAGTATTTATTTCGTAATATTTAGCTATATGTAACCGGGGGTGGTTCGGGTGTTCAAAACAAACACAGCTGAGATCCAGTAGTTGTTTATTATAATAGAACAAAACAACCCTCGTTTTGCTCAAACTGTAAATAATCAGGTGCACAATTCCACCATATGACAAAGGATTCTGCAAAAGTTTCATCAAATCCCACTCAGTGGTGCAAGTAGTTGTGGATAAGAGATAGAATCAAAGAATGGCAAGTCAATGTTTGCCTCGCCTGAATATAGCTGAAATATTGCTGCTCGGGCGTTAAACACCATTAATCAATCAATCAATCAATCAATCAATCAATCAATCAATCAATGTTTGCTATGGAAAATCCTAAATATAATTCCAACCAAAATTTAAAATATCAGGTGTACAATAGCACTATGTGACAAAGAGTCCATCAAAATCCATTCAGTGCAACAATACAATTGAAGATGCTTCTATCATGAATTTTATAAATATATTAATAAATAAGACAAAATTGCTGCTGCCCATTTCAGACATAAAAATCGCACCTGTTATATGGTTGGAATATAACTTGCATCAAATACAAGTATATATATGTAAATGTCTCCCTATAAATGTAGGTGATGGCATAAGCTTCTAAAATATTCAAATCTAAAATAATTTAATCTGTAATACTCCAGGGCTTCAGTTGCCGAGTGGTTAAGGTAGTATTCATCTACTATTAATCGAATGCCTGTCAGCACTTGTTTGAATCTTATTGCTGCCAGGGTGTGCTCAACTTCAATCTTGATTGACAATTATTAAAAGACTCCTACAATCTGGCTTCCTCCTACAATCTGGCTTTCTCCTTCAATAAAAACAGGACGTCCAAATATAGTTGAAAAATTGCTGAAAGTGTTATTAAACAATTACAACACAGGGATCTGTGCATGACGATTTACATGTGCTTTCGAATGATACTGGGTCGATTTTGTTATTTCGAGTCCTACACACTATAACAAGATCGACCCAGTATTATTCAAAAGCGCACGTAAACCAATTTCTATAAATCCCCCGGATTAAAACAAACACCAGAGGCTCTTAAGAGCCTGTATCGCTCACCTGATTTTATAGGCAATAAAGATGGCATTTCCCTGATGTTAAAGTAAGTCCTGTAATTTTCAATAAACTTTAAATAGGACCATCCGAACAATATTACTAGAAAGCTTTGTTAAATTGGTTAACCGGTTGAATAGAGAAGATTTTTTTTTTCCCATAGGGTCCTGTGTTAAACTAAGTCCTGCGGTAGCGGCCATTTTGAATTTCCAATTGCCATAAAAAACATAAACTTTATAGAGGACCATCCAAACAATATTGCTAGTAAGTTTTGTTTTGATTGGTTAAACGGTTTCAGAGAAGAAGCCCTTTTAAACTTTTTTCTCATAGGGTCGATGTTAAACCAAGTCCTGCGGTGGCGGCCATTTTGAATTTCCGATTGGGATAAAAAAAAAACATTAACTTTATAGAGGACCATCCAAACAATATTGCAAGTAAGTTTTGTTTCCATTGGTTGACGGGTTTCAGAAAAGAAGCCTTTCAAACATTTTCCCATAGGGTTCTATGTTAAACTAAGTCCTGCGGTGGCGGCCATTTTGAATTTCCAATTCCCATCAAAAGCACATACTTTATAGAGGACCATCCAAACAATATTGCTAGTAAGTTTTGTTTTGATTGGTTAAACGGTTTCAGAGAAGAAGCCCTTTTTAACTTTTTTTCCCATAGGGTCCTATGTTTAACTAAGTCTTGAGATGGCGGCCATATTGGTTTACCAATCAAAATAAAAAACACAAACTTTGTAAAGGTCCATCCAATGAACATTATGGCCAAGTTTGGTTTCATTTGGCCAAGTGGTTTCAGAGAAGAAGATTAAAATGTAAAAAGTTTACAGACGCCGACAACGACGACGACGACGCCGACGGACGCAAAGTGATAACAATAGCTCACCTGACCCAAAGGGTCAGGTGAGCTAAAAAACGACTGTATGAGTTAACAGATATCTTTATAATCAGAATGCATGTCAACTAGTTTGTTTTAGATTTAAACAGTGTGTTAATAGCTTATTCTAAAAGACACAATCAAATGTAGTGCTTTTCTGCTTACATTTTTTAAAATTAATATTCAATATGCGATATTGTAACTTTTTACTACAAAAATCCAATAAAAAAAAAATGTCCACTGTACATATTCCATGCTATGCTTATTGGTTACATGTTCTTGACTTTTGCTACGCAATCTGACACTTTTTGTTTTCAACAAGTGTCTTACGATGTTTGCAAAAGCAAGATCGCTAGCTTTCGTGACGTTCTATAACATTCGCGCCTAAACCGCAAACGACATTACCCCAAGGTTTTCAAATGGACAATAATCGCTTGCTCCAAGTTACACCCATTCTAATTTTGGTCAAAATTAACCTTGGAAAATCGCTCTATCAAATTAAAAAACAGCATTTCAAAACGCTGAACAAATGTTAAAAAATAATTGCAGATTTCAATTTGCACCTTTTTGGATCTACATAAGGAACATAAGATCGACCATACGCGCTAAGAGGTTTTATTTGTCACTCAAAAAACTTCTGCTAAAACACACTTGATCACATCTTCCTTTGTTTTAAGGAACACACAAAATGAAGAAAAAAATATATCGTTTTGCCTTTCGTTTAATTAGATACTTAAAGCATAAAAATGCAACATCGTCTGAAACGATGGCAATTTCGGAGGTAAACATGCACGGAAAATTGGTACGTTTTTTTGCTTGTTACGATGGGTGGTGACCAATTTCGACTCGTGTAACGAGAAATATTAATGGTTCAGCATGAATTACCAATTATAAAAATTAATCAAAAGGACCGGAAACAAATTGTGTCGGCTTTTACTATGGAATAATGTAGTGACATGGTGAGTGCAATGGATCACCGATGTCGAATAATCCATTTACTATTCTTGTGTCACAAACACCAAAATACCTTTTTCAATACATTTTTATTAGTTAGAAATTTATATTTTTAAATATACTTGTATTTATTTACCAAACTTCTACATGCCATTCTCTCAACCTTAAAAAAATTTTATAGATGGCGCCGCTCTGCAAATCTGTGCATCGACAAAGCACACACTTTTGTGTTGAATTTCATTTTATTAAACACGTAAAAAAATAGAATGCAAAACCGTATGAAACGACGACCATACGATCCCACAAAATAATCATTAAATCACTTCAATCATAATAACGTCGTCAAATATTATTAGACTGGTGTAACTGTCACTACTACATTTTTCAGTTCAGTGAACAGCTATCGCGAGGATTACCAAATATCGCGTTGATTTCCGAAAACAAACAGTGTAACGAGTCTGTCTCTCGCGGATGAACATGGAATATTAGTTTAAATCGTAATATTAGTTATCAATTATACAGTAAATGAGACATAATACGAAAGGACATGCATATTTAAGTTGTTCAAGATAAATGTGGTGCAGCGATTCATGTTATTGATAGATTCCTCAAATGTGACCTATATTTTACGAGCGTAAGGTTTGATTACACGCCGGTCGCAGTAGTTTCTATGTATTAGAGCGTTAGCAAGGGGAAAGTTTGCTTCGCAACCTTCCCAAAAATATAAATACCTTTATGATGTGGAACACAGGAGTATTCCAAAATATCTGTAAACTTTCGAATATAAATTATGCAGAAATGTTCCACAAAATATCAAACAAATCTACTTCTTAACACAATGAGTGAAAGTGAAAAATTAAACATAATTTCCCTCCAACACTAATTGCCAATCGAGTACTCTCTTTCGTACCTCATGACCAAACAACCAAACACATCTCTCGGACACCACTACATCAAAGAATCATTCTGACATCACTCATACAATCCAGCCAATCATATCGTTCTCTCAGACTTACATCATACAAACATTACATCACACCTCAATTTCAAAATACATCATACAGTGAATGACCATAAACAAGTCACATGATTTAACACCTGGTCGTCTATACCTGTAATACTAAAAATCAATAACATATACAAATTAGCTGGAGGTCACTTGTAAGGATTTAAACATTTATACACCTGTGATTATCAATTAGTGAATTGATATAATACTAATACACATTAGATATGTATTTAATGGTTACATATAAAAATATCGACCCTATCACATATATTTGCACAAGTTTTTACGTTTGTCACTTAAAACTACATATACCAAACAAGAACAACATGCTATTACTGAAGAGTTATTCCTGAAGACCGAAATATTTGTTTTTCTTCGTCAGTATGCACTTGCACTCTTTGATTAAAATGAGACATAGACTGCAGAAGTAAATCCACTGTTGAAACGGCTTCAAAAGCAGTATGTTCCATTCAAGAATGAACAAATTGTAGAACCAGTTTTCTTTTGAGGTAAGAAAAAAAACTGAAGCAATCTTACAAATAAGCTGTTATATTCACTCCTTATACTAGTATATGGAGCAAACATAACAGCTGAATGATATTAACCCCCACACCCCAAAAGCGGGGTAGTGCATAGTGATGGGGTAGTCCATCTTTCCATCCGTCTATTATATATTTATTGTCCACATCTCCACTAACACCACTGAATAGAATTTTGGTAAACCTTTATAAAATCTTTGTCACATGCCATTTTGCACCTGATATTTGAAATTTTGATCAGATTAATATTTTGTCTTTTTTCAATTGTGAAGCCAGGGTTATCAGTTAGTGAGTATTGCTGACCGTTTTTCTAGTAATCAGATTTAAATTGAAGTATCAAAAAGCTTGATTGGGATCTGTCTCTCTTTTTTATATAATGTAATACAACATTGATTCCTGCACAAGCACACACTTCAGCTGAAATAAACTAGTAGCTTGTAGTATGTTAGTTATGTGTCACCAGAATTTGACAATATTTTTTATGTTGAGTGTTTTATGAACACACTTTTTCTAAATGACTTTATAGGTTAACTTGTAAATTGTATGTTGTATGTTGTTTCAGTGTATGGGTGCATTGTTTGTTTATGCAGATAGGAAACTCAGAATTTCACGGTTTAACAATAACTAAAATATTACAATACTATATGTAATTGTATATCATGAATTGCATTTGAATTTCTGTCATGTTTTTTTCTTCTAAGGAGATAGACTTACTGATGAGAGGACACACCAGAAAATGTTGAATGGTAAAACAGCAGCAGCAAGATTGGAGGTTTCATTTCCCAAATAGAAGATTTCACAGACTCATGAATTTTCTGGAGGTCAGTACAATCATTGATATTGTAGAATTTAGTGTTTTGTACAACAGCAAAGATTAACTTATTCACTCGTTTTATTTCCTTCAGGCAATGGGGCACAGTACAGTACAGAATCTGGAAGTGACAGAGGAACTGTATACTACTTCAGAACCATATTGAATGCAAGAAATGTTAAGGGAGAAGTGCGGAATGCCTACAGACCCTACAAAATAATGTACTGTACCATTATAGATGAAATTTGTTGTCTTTTATTTCTCAAGAAATTTGGCATTGATAATTTCGATCAAACAATCCCCTTTCCTGACAATTTTAGCAACTTTACAGTCCCTGTAACGTATAAGTTAACGAAACGCCCGATGCACGAACTATGTACGAACGATAAACGGACGATATACAAACGTTGTACCCACAATATACGAACGATGTACGCACGATGCAAGAAACGATATACGATACGAGATACGATGGAAACAGTAAGACGGTGTTTATCGTTTTAATAGATCGTTTCGTCTATCGTATGGTATATCGTATAGTGCAACGTTTCCTTTATCGCATGGTATATCGTATCGTGCATTGTTTCCTATACCGTCAATGCATGATTCAATGATTATTCTTGGAATAAATGTTTTTTAAGTATTTTACTTTAGTATTGAAGGTGTTCACTAGTTTTTCTACATTCATCATAATTTAAAAGATACATAATTGATAATGAAGCACTATCATTTGCGTAAATTTTAGCATTCAAATAACGCTATGTATTTTGTTATGGAACTTCCTTGATCAATAACATTACAGTGACCTCTGTTTTAAATAAATTTTGAAAAATAACTGAAACCTTATCTAAATTTTTTAATAAAAGTGTTTACGATTGAAAAAAGCCGACCAATTTAAACAATCCTCTCTATATGTTTTAACATGCGTATGCGCCTATCATTTAATTCATATACACTCTAGATCTTAAACAAGAGCGGAGCGCTTCTGCAGTAGGAACACCTAAACATTTCATCAACTTCTTACCTTAGTTACATTGTTGCGGTTTAAACAAATATTTATTCATGTCAAACATCCAGAGCCGCCACGTCCTAAATATAGCCGAAATATTGATTGCTGGACGTAAAACAATCAATCAAACAATCAAATAATCAATCAATCAATCAATCAATCAATAACTCAATCCAGAGCCGTTGAAGAGAAGAGTAGACAAATTTATTGTACTCAATAGAATTAAAATTCGCATTACTTGTTTAAATAATATCTGTAGTTGTCCTTTTAATAACTGAAAAAGTGCTCCATGGGTGTTAACAATAAGCCAATCAACAAATTACCACGGTAAAGATAAAACGATAAAGCTCATATTGCACTGACAAGTGCGAGAATCATTCTGACATCACTCATACAATCCAGCCAATCATATCGTTCTCTCAGACTTACATCATACAAACATTACATCACACCTCAATTTCAAAATACATCATACAGTGAATGACCATAAACAAGTCACATGATTTAACACCTGGTCGTCTATACCTGTAATACTAAAAATCAATAACATATACAAATTAGCTGGAGGTCACTTGTAAGGATTTAAACATTTATACACCTGTGATTATCAATTAGTGAATTGATATAATACTAATACACATTAGATATGTATTTAATGGTTACATATAAAAATATCGACCCTATCACATATATTTGCACAAGTTTTTACGTTTGTCACTTAAAACTACATATACCAAACAAGAACAACATGCTATTACTGAAGAGTTATTCCTGAAGACCGAAATATTTGTTTTTCTTCGTCAGTATGCACTTGCACTCTTTGATTAAAATGAGACATAGACTGCAGAAGTAAATCCACTGTTGAAACGGCTTCAAAAGCAGTATGTTCCATTCAAGAATGAACAAATTGTAGAACCAGTTTTCTTTTGAGGTAAGAAAAAAAACTGAAGCAATCTTACAAATAAGCTGTTATATTCACTCCTTATACTAGTATATGGAGCAAACATAACAGCTGAATGATATTAACCCCCACACCCCAAAAGCGGGGCAGTGCATAGTGATGGGGTAGTCCATCTTTCCATCCGTCTATTATATATTTATTGTCCACATCTCCACTAACACCACTGAATAGAATTTTGGTAAACCTTTATAAAATCTTTGTCACATGCCATTTTGCACCTGATATTTGAAATTTTGATCAGATTAATATTTTGTCTTTTTTCAATTGTGAAGCCAGGGTTATCAGTTAGTGAGTATTGCTGACCGTTTTTCTAGTAATCAGATTTAAATTGAAGTATCAAAAAGCTTGATTGTAGAATTTAGTGTTTTGTACAACAGCAAAGATTAACTTATTCACTCGTTTTATTTCCTTCAGGCAATGGGGCACAGTACAGTACAGAATCTGGAAGTGACAGAGGAACTGTATACTACTTCAGAACCATATTGAATGCAAGAAATGTTAAGGGAGAAGTGCGGAATGCCTACAGACCCTACAAAATAATGTACTGTACCATTATAGATGAAATTTGTTGTCTTTTATTTCTCAAGAAATTTGGCATTGATAATTTCGATCAAACAATCCCCTTTCCTGACAATTTTAGCAACTTTACAGTCCCTGTAACGTATAAGTTAACGAAACGCCCGATGCACGAACTATGTACGAACGATAAACGGACGATATACAAACGTTGTACCCACAATATACGAACGATGTACGCACGATGCAAGAAACGATATACGATACGAGATACGATGGAAACAGTAAGACGGTGTTTATCGTTTTAATAGATCGTTTCGTCTATCGTATGGTATATCGTATAGTGCAACGTTTCCTTTATCGCATGGTATATCGTATCGTGCATTGTTTCCTATACCGTCAATGCATGATTCAATGATTATTCTTGGAATAAATGTTTTTTAAGTATTTTACTTTAGTATTGAAGGTGTTCACTAGTTTTTCTACATTCATCATAATTTAAAAGATACATAATTGATAATGAAGCACTATCATTTGCGTAAATTTTAGCATTCAAATAACGCTATGTATTTTGTTATGGAACTTCCTTGATCAATAACATTACAGTGACCTCTGTTTTAAATAAATTTTGAAAAATAACTGAAACCTTATCTAAATTTTTTAATAAAAGTGTTTACGATTGAAAAAAGCCGACCAATTTAAACAATCCTCTCTATATGTTTTAACATGCGTATGCGCCTATCATTTAATTCATATACACTCTAGATCTTAAACAAGAGCGGAGCGCTTCTGCAGTAGGAACACCTAAACATTTCATCAACTTCTTACCTTAGTTACATTGTTGCGGTTTAAACAAATATTTATTCATGTCAAACATCCAGAGCCGCCACGTCCTAAATATAGCCGAAATATTGATTGCTGGACGTAAAACAATCAATCAAACAATCAAATAATCAATCAATCAATCAATCAATCAATAACTCAATCCAGAGCCGTTGAAGAGAAGAGTAGACAAATTTATTGTACTCAATAGAATTAAAATTCGCATTACTTGTTTAAATAATATCTGTAGTTGTCCTTTTAATAACTGAAAAAGTGCTCCATGGGTGTTAACAATAAGCCAATCAACAAATTACCACGGTAAAGATAAAACGATAAAGCTCATATTGCACTGACAAGTGCGAGAAGGTAATAACTGTGATTTATTTACATCTGTAGCAGTATGAGTATATAACATGAACGACCATCAAATCTAATTTACTGATAAGAAACGAGAAGTGATAAAGTGTCTCGTTAGCAGCATGTTTGTGGGGAAATGGCATATCTGTTGAGAAGAAGTAGTTTATACATTATTACAATATTTATTTAAGATTCAATACATTTTTGGCCCTTGGGAATCATCTCAGCTATTTATAAATTTAGCGGTCCCTGTCTAAAGGTTTATTAGCATTCAAGAGAAGCAAACTTCGAAGGCAGCGACACAAACGTCAATTCAAGGGAACCTAGCATGGTTCCGAGAGAGCACAGCATGGCTCTCTATCGCTGTACACAGCGCAGCATGGCTATTGAGCGAGTTGAACTGACGTTTGTCATGCTACATCTGAATTCTTGGTGGAATAGATGAAATTTGGTTATAGGTGTAGAAAATAAAATTTCATAAATGTCCTTCAAAGGCAACCGTCAATTCAAGGGTACATAGCATGGTTCCGAGAGAGCACAGCATGGCTCTCTGTTGCTCTACACAGCGCAGCATGGCTGTGAAACGAGTTGAACTGACGGTTGTCATGCGACATCTGAATTCTTGGGGGAATAGATGAAATTTGGTTTATAGATGCAGACAATAAAATTTCATAAATGTCCAAAAACTCAGATGAGAATCAGCTGAGTGCCCCCAAGGATTAAGGAAAAAGGGGGTTATCCTTCAATATATCAACGATAAAGACAATCAACATATACACTAAAACAAATGGTATTTACACAAAACAAATCTGTAAAAATAGATGAACAATACATGAATGATAAGTATACCAGAACAATATATGATGAGTATAACAAATGTAAAACGTTCAAGATTTAGTTAAACTTTCCTGAGCATATTTGATTGAATTTGAAGAAATTCTGATATATCTACAATAACTATCTGATTTCCAACGACCTAAAACTTTTATCATATGATCTTCTACATGTACTTTCCCTGCGCTAGTAGCAGCGCCTGATCTAAAGGAATGACCATTATAAAGGTTAGGGTCATAGTCACAAAGTTTCAGAATATTCTTTAAATTATCTAAGAAGAATTGTCTGCTTAAAGCTTCATTTTTTCCTGTTACGAAAAGGGGGTCAGATGGAAACCACATACCGAATTCCGATTTTCTTATATCTAAATATTTCTTTAAAGCAGAGAAAGGGCAAATGGAATTATCTATTTTAAAAAGTTGAATGTCTATTCCTTTCCGGAAAGGGTCGGTTTTAGACTCTTTTAGTCTCAAAATAGCACGATCTACCTTTAAAGTTACATAAGATACACAGAGGTTAGCCAGAGGGTCAAAGTTATCAGCATTCACTACCGTAAATTCTCCGCATCTCAAAAAAGCAAAAAATGCTACAACACAAGCTGTCTCTATTAAACAATCAATATATCTACTATACACACCTTTTCTTAGTTTAAGGCAAATTTGTTGCAAAATTGAAAACGTAATAGGGAGTCTAGTTCTATTTTGTGCACCTTGTATACGTTTAACTGATTTCAAAATCAATGTTAATCTAGTTTTATAGTCGTATGTTTGATTTTCAAAACCTGAAAGCAATGTGCTACAAAGTATATAAGTACATCCTCTGATAGAAGAGGTAGATCACGCGAATTGTAGGGAAAACCATTCAACAATAAAAATCTAGTAAAATGAGAAAAACCTATATTATACAAAGATCTAGTTCTTTTAGCAACAGTGTGAGTCCCATAGGTATTCCACTGTGCTGTTTAGCACCACATTACTTCGTAAACACTCGGACAGTTGTGAGGAATCTTGTCTGCATGTGGAGCGAGGCTGCATAATCTTTCTATCTGTAAACGAGATAATAGAATATTTTTGGGCTACTACGGCACCCGAAAGACAATCGAACATAAAAATAATAGAGCGATTCCCATTTGAAACAGAATAAGGGCCATTGACTTGGCTTAACTGGACATATTTTAAAGGCATTTTGAATATCAAATTTACATAATTTGGTCTCTTTTCCGTATTTTGTAATAATGCGAATCGCGTCGTCTATCTTGACATAAGACATTGAACACAAATCTTTGTCTATAAGATCATTTATACTCACGTCTTTACTATTGTGAGGTGCAGACAGGTCAAGTATTAGTAGTTTTTTTTGTCTGAATATTTACTTTCAGCAACACCTAACGGGCTCACTCGATAATTATCAAACGGTAGCATATCGAATGGACCATAAATAAAACCGTTACAGAGCTCTTTATTAATTAGCTCCGACACTGTATCTTTCTGTGACCTTGCACTTAAATTGTTTCTTCATTCTTTCGTTGTGATACTGTCATATTGAACCATAGTATCAAAGCCATTTCTTAACCCATTACATAAATAATCAACGAAAAATTTGTCAGGATGATTAAATAATTCACTTTTTAAATGTTCGACGTTGATCGGGGTAGACGCGTGCATATTAAAATTATGTAGTCACAATTTATGGGACGATTTTGGCGTTTCCTTGTCGGCAGAAGAAGCGCTAGCTATTTGCATACCCAACTATATCGGTCATAATTAGGTTAGATAACTCTGTTTACATTCGATAACTGGTTCCCGAATTTACCTTTGACTGGTCCCAGATAATTACAGGGAGATAGCAAAATAGTAGAGGGCGACACTGACATTTCTGTTTCCTTAGTATGTAAAAGAAAACAAGAAAACAATTTTATGGCTTTTATTTCGTTTTGTGAGCATGCAGTTATGATCACAATTATTGTTAAAGCAAACAAAAATGTTGATTGCAAGAATGTCCCTGTCAAAACAATTTCAAAGTAAAGTTGAAGTTTGGCATCTCAAAATTATTTCTGTAAGAGAAAGGGTTGCGAATAATTTTAAGAAAATAGTTGTTTAGTCAAGAAAGAATAATTAAGATAACCTATTTAGAAGAGAAGAAATTCATTTGTAATTTAATTTTTGTTGTTTTTTAATTTTTAGTTTGATTCTTTCTATATCATTTCTATTATTATGTAAATTATATTCATATTTATTTTCATATCTTTATTTGTTATTTCTAACTTGCAAATAGAGTGCAATTGATCTGAACAAATGGCATTTGTGGACAAAGTACATATACTTCATATAACTATTACTTATACATTGAATTTCGTCAATATTATCTCAAATCAGAGTTGAAAAAATAATAGTGAAATGATTAATTTACACGATACACATACGTATCTATGCACAATATGATGTCTACTTTAGATTAAAAAATGTATTGTCTCAGTTTCTGATTCATCTTGTTTCCTTCAGATGAATGGTACTGCAATTACCTTTATTACCCTTGTACTGGCCTCAAAGGTATTTACCTGTTAACACCTGGCTTTCAAACCCTTGCTGATACAGGATGTTATTGGTATTGTATATTATATACAAAATAACAAAAGGAACATTATTATGACATAATCACTAGTTTTATGATCCAAAAGTATTATATAACAAAACCCGTATATTTATATATTTTGAATTTTACCGCCAAAACCACATCCGGTATCGCCATTTTTCTCGAAGTCATGTACAACTGCAAAAAATTGGTCATTTTTAAATAAATTTGGAAGTGACTTCCCGAATTCAATATCTCATTTGGTTGATAAAATCTTAAAGTTCCATATTTCAACATAAACAGATGGGCAGCACATTTTTATATAAGCAAAAAATTATTATGTTATTCTTGGACAAAGTGGGGTAGGTTGATTAAATTTTGACATTTTTCAACAGTATCCATATAAAATTTTTCGGAAAAAATATCATTTTTCAAATCAAATTGGAAGGGGTGTGCTCAATTCAATATCTATTTAAAATGGACTCAAAATATTGGTAATTGATCATACTTTTACGAGATAGCAGCACATTTTTTTGTTATCGATTAACTTTAATACAAATTGCAGAAATATATGACACGCCCGTGCATTTCTATAGAAATGGACATCGCCATGTTACGATCATAGCACAGGTGACCAAAGTCACGTGATGACCGATATAGTTGGACATGTGATTGGATACCGTTGTTGCACATTGACGTTTCGCACAAAGAAGCTGGGAGTGGCCTAATGAACGACATTTGGTGCAAATATGTAAGAAAGAACATGAGCGTTTCGTGCAGCCTCTATTGCTGTTGAAGTTATTACATATCTCCCTACCTTGTTGATAAAATCTTTGACGGCCGTATTTATCGCTACGATCCTCGCTACGTAAACTATTGTTTTCTTGGGAATTTATTTTGTACTTCAGTGGTAACGAGCAAAATTCCGTTGAATGGTCGCACATGTGGCATAGCTTACAAACATTAATTTGAACTCCTGCCGATACAAGGGTGAACAAGTCACGATCCCGTTTGCTCCAATCAACTTTCACTTTATATTCTCTGAGTAATGTTGCTGCTTTTGCCGAAAACATTTTGTGATAATCATAAAATTTTGCACCGTAAAAATTGCTAATTTCGACGATATCTTCTTCGTTACTATCTAGTTCGGCGCGTCTGTCAGGGTACGCTTTGGACATAATTCTTTTGTATTTACCGAATGCTTTGATAAATTCCTGAATTGTTAAGGTGCGACTTAATCTTTTATCTGGTTTCCCTGGAAGATTGACTTCTATTGTGTCCGCAATAACGGTATGCGATTGTGGACATTCATAACTAGGAATTAGTAAAGCGGCAAGATTAACATCCTTACCGTCGATAATCTGTCGCTGCAAGGTAATCCAGTTACACATTGTGACATGGAGGCAAAAACATTACATAAGTTGTTTAACTGATTTTCCTCCGGGGTTGTGTTGACCAAAGGTTGTTGCTGTGATTCTCGGGCTCTCGTTTCCGTTTCTGAATTCTTATCATTGTCAATAATGTTTACATCGGAGTCATTCCTTCTAGAATCAACGTTGCTTTTAAACAATTGTAAGAGAATAGATTCAGAAAGGTCAACCGGAACCTCAATGCCAATTTCTTTTAGTTCTTTTATAAGTTTCTTCTTGTTCCACGTGGAAGGGTCATTAGAAAGTACAGGTGGGCGCTCGTATGGAAGTTTCCTTTTTATCGGTCTTTTTGTTTTCCTAGTAGCCATGAGGATCAAAAGTTGCACAAATTATGAAGTTTATAAGGTCCACTCACGTGAATAATAGGAAATAAGTATGTCCAACAGAAAATATCCAAAATGACACTAAACAAAGAAAAGCTAAATAAAAAATGGCGTCGTTCTTTACAACAAATTATCTGAACTGACTTACTGCAACCTAACCTCCTACCTGTAAACAACCAATAGATTCGCTCCCCCACCACGTGATTTTTGACATGAATAAACAACGCCTATAATTAACATATAAGCTACCACTATCATTAAACTTTTTTGTCGCCGTATGTGTGCCTGAAAATTGCCGAGGGTAAATTAAATCAACATAAATCTGTGTTCCCTATCATTTAATGTGTACTTTATATATACATTCAAATATGCATAAGTCCCGAATATAAGCTAAAATATTGCTTGGTGGACGTCAAGCAATCCATCAATTAATCAATTATATATTCATATATTGAGCTATAATAGTATATTCTTTAGACTACAGTTTTATTCAGTAATATTACTGACACCTCTTTCTAAAATTTAAAATCATTAACTATAATCACAGTCGCGTTTTTGTTACAGTACTAAGTGTTAAACTACAAAAAAATTATTTTTGTTTATATGTATTAGGTGGTAAATTAGTGTGCGTCGCAGCGGGAAGTTACTAATCGTAAGGAATGACAAATTTGTATTTTAAATGACAGGTAATTTTCCGACATCCAAGACAACGATTCAGATTCATCATTTAACAAGACGTCTTTTGTCCTTGTTGTAAATGTCGGAAAACTGTATGTAGCGTTGTGAAGGTTTATTTTTCTTTATTGCCGAAAGTATACCAAACTAGCTTTAAAATCGAACGCTTTAAATCTTTACATAGGATTACAGAGATAATCGCCGATCCTGAACAAGTTCCTGACAAACATGAATTCAAATCGAGTGCACCATTTGTTTTCACCGTACAATGTCACGCGCGAAACAATGCAATGAAGCATTTATAACATAGAGGATTAAGTTAGATAACATCTCCGCTAATCAATAAGCCTTAAAAAAATACAGTAATATACTGTGTTTAAGTGAAATGAAAAAGAACATTTTTTAAACATTGTAATTAGCTCTGAATAAAAAAAACCAAGTCATATTTCCGAACAATTCCAATCGCCACGATGTCTTTTAACAGTTTAAAGCGTTGTTAACAAACATAAAACTCAAGATATTTGCACTAAAGTTTACCATGAAATAAGCGTTTTGATTATCTGAAAAAATAATTTAATTTCTTGTATGAAGTAATAGGTCACTTGAGGGGCTCAAATTTGTAATGGAGAAGGCATCGCGTGAACCTGGTAGAAGCCCTCCCCACTTTTTGGCAAGGAAAGAGGGATAAAGTCGAGCACACACTTTTTAGTTAGTTTAGATAGTTGCACAATTTTTGAATATTTCTTCAAAACACTTTAATAATACAAGACCATAGATGCATTTTGGATTCCAAACATACGGTTTTTTTATAAATTTCAATATAAAATAAAATTTTAAAAATAACCAAGAGATGCGCTATAAAGTTAGTTGAAAATACGAAAACGTAATTTTATTGTAATGAATGTTACTATGTCAATATTTGTTCTTTATTTTATTTATACTTATCATTTACGTGTAGCTACCTGGGGTGCAAAGGTGCAATAGTAAGAGACGTTAATATGTTAATTGCAATGCAATCATCACAGGTAAAAGTGGATTACGTGTCCCTTTGAAGTGATTTTATTACAGTGTAAGATTGATAACAACTCGATTATCTTTTGATAATTACTCTTATTTCGAAGTAACGATGTCATACGGTCAGCATTATATTTATTTGATGAATAGGTGGAGATACGTATATTTTTTTTAAAGATATACCGTTAAGTATCTGTTAGTGAAGACAAACATCTTTATTGAAGGTTTTTATATTTGATCGTTGTGATAAAATGTATTTGGACATACGAGTAAAACAAATAGTGGATAAATGTTATAATTTTATATCAATGCGGATGCAAACGGTCATTTTCGAAGTTCGAATAAATACATCAAGTTGTCGTTTAATTAAAAGTAACATAGGTACATATGAAAAAAATCCTCATTTTTTAACAAACATAATACTGTATACGTATGCAAAACCCGCGTTCCTACAAATATGTAAAAATACTCATCTATTAGACAGATTAAAATCAAATAAATCTTTTGAAACATGGTATAAAATTAATTTGAAATAGGAGTGTCTCGTACATACAATTACGCACAACAGCTTAATTAATGTAACTACTTTGAAAATTGTTTTATCTCGGCGGAATAACATTACTGTAGCTATTGTACACAAGAGTAGCGGTTACTGTTTTGTGTATTCGTATCTGTAGCATCTGCTATGAATATTTTATTCATAATTTATCAATGCATTTATTTAATTAAAAAATCTGGTATCATATCTCCTGTTAAGTGTACTTGTTTATTACTTGTATCATTTAAGTGCATATATAAACTACACATAAACTGACGGGGTTAAACAGCTCATGACTTAGCTGGTGTTCTTTTCTTATAAACCATATCGACTTTAAATACAACTTTTCTGTATGTTCCGCTGTATTCGTATCGAACGATATACACACGATGTACGGATTGTACGAACGATAAACGCACGATGTAAGAACGATACGTTCCAGGGACTGTACATCTGCAGAAAAAGTAAATTGGATTAACACCATTTGTAGGAAGGTACAGAAACAACATTTTTGATTCAGATAATGATATTATGACAGAACCTAGAGAAATATTGACTGACCTCAATCATCCTGAAAACTACTATCTTGTAAATCTGAATAATGGAATAGTTACATGTCACTTCTGCGACAGTCCTATACATATGTTGGAGCCCTGACTGTTCATGAGGAAAAAAAATGGTACTACAGCCCCTCCTACTAGAAAAGCCATTACCAAAGGAAAAAATGAAATTGAAAACTACAGCCTTATGCTGTCATTATTGCACAAAAACTAGAACTCTGACAGAAGTAGACATTGGTACGACGAACGTAGAATACCGTCATCTAAATATGAATTGCCGATCTATAACGTGACAAATAAAACTAAGTATGCGATTGGTTCATTTCATTTGACAATAACGAAAGATTAAAAGCAAAAAGATTTATACATTGGCAAGGAGAGAAAAACAACAACATTGCATTGGTTGAATACTTTGAATTATAAAACAGAGACTGTTTAAAATAGCCTGTCCTGGTTTTCAGACAAAAGAAACCATACTGTTTCATTTCAGAATGTTTCCTCACATCACAAATTTTGTCAGACATTATGACTCATTTTGCAAAGTATCTGTAAGAAAAGGACTTCACTATACTTCACTATTTACCTTCATGTACAAAAGATGTAAAACAAAGTTCAAACAGAACCGGATAATATTAATGCATTTTCACACGCGCCAGGTCGAAAATTAAAGCGTAAAGCTTTATCAGCGGACAGATATATCTGAAAATTGTTTCTATTTACTTGCAACAATAGGTTCATTTTAATAGTTTTTATTGATATTATCATTTTGTTTTAAACAAGAAAGGATGGACCCTTATTTGCAGTCATCACTTCTTATTTCAAATAATTAAACATACTTGAACAAATTTATTATTTATTATGACTTCTCTATCAAACATTATGCAACAATATTTCTTTTTTATTCATCAAATCTGTCTGATGTTGCGTTTGCTCCATTTTTATGTACTAACATAACAACCTTTTTTAATCAGATTTATTTTTTTATTTGAAACTTGGTGGGTTCAATGTTATTAAAATGGGTGGCGATTGAGTTTATTATCCACAACATCATGATATCTGATTTCTATATTTACTATATTGCCCACTGTAAAGTCCAAAAAGAAAATGTGCCAGATCTTACATAACAAATAAGTCTTCTCGTACCCATTCAAAACTATATGCAGGGTGCACTCGACTCAAAGGACAATCAGTGCACGTTTTCCTGGTAAAGGTAGTTATTTTCACTAAGCACCAAGACTCCCTAAACCCAATTTCAAACTGGACCCTGTGATATTTTGCTGAATATAACAGTTGACAATTATTAAGTGACAATCACAACAAGACTGAAATCCTGTTCCTTTTTTTAGCCTCCACAAATTCTTCTGTATAAAGAAATTATTTTAACATAAGCAAGCGTCTACATTCTAAAAACTTGTACATATTTTTGACTTCTAAATCTACCTTCATTAGATTGTATGCATTGTATAATAAAAGTGCAACTGCATCTTTTCTATCACGCCAACTCTTTCTATCTCTTGAATTAAATCACCACCAGAACTTGGAGCACTACACAAAATGACAATCTAAAGGTTAGCTATGTTGTCACCCATCCCCCAGGTACTCGTAGCAGTGACAAATTATAATGACTATTGGGTTCTTTTATTCATTGAATTAATTTAGTTTTGTTTTTCTCCGGTGTCTCTGAGTGGTGCATTTCTATTAATGTAACATAAATCAGTTCATTTATTAAATATGTGTATAAATTTGATTAATCTTTTTAGGATGTGCAGTAAATTAATATACTAGGAAGCATGCCTTCTTCTATTGCATCCACAAGCCATGCCTAGCTATTTAGGGATATATTACAACAAGTTTTATGTTTGGTCTATTAGCAAAGCTCCTTATCTTTATGGCATCTGTATGCTTCATCAAATTTTTAGCACTCGTTTGGAAATTGTTCGGGTACATGTTGCACTAACACAGATGCACTGGGAAATAATGGGCGGAGCTCTCCAATATAAATAAAACCATTTCCGGAAAGCTTGCTTCTCCGATTCTTGATCTTCACCCCTACAAGTGCACAAAATATATTATTAACTAACCATTAAACCAGATTCTTTACTCATATATTAGTATTGTAATGATAATGAATTATAGACATATTATTTGAAAATTTATATTTTTTTACATGTACATGTTTTTTTATTCAGTTCTCTGGAATATACAATTATAACTAGTGTGCTGACTCCAACTTTAACTGATAAAGATAGCTAGTATTCCTGTTGCATTATTAAAAATACTATATCAATTTTATGACAATTATAGGTACTTTAGCCATAAAAAACTAGTTCAAACAATTATTGTAGATAAACAATTCTGCATTCAATTTGTAAACTTCATAAATCCTGATTCATTAAACCAATACATGGTCAATGATCTATACTATTAATAAATCAAAGAAATGGTTTGTTATTTTCAATAATTCATGTTTATAAATAAGATTTAAATGCCAAATATGCTTTAAATATGCCTTAACAATATTAAAATATATTTAAATCTAACAAGAAGCAACTTACTATGTTGAATTGGAATGAAATTCATCTAGCGCTATTGCAAACACATTAAAAGCCTGTATTTTACTCCTCCAGGTTTTGTCACCAAAAGAGTTTGTGGTGAGACAAACACATAGTCCACAGTGCCATTTTCATGCGCTTATCTCCTTCTGTATTTCTACTTGTAAAACATTTATACAACGCCTAATTACTATTGCACAATGCACCTGATATTTAATACTTAAGCTCCATAACAAAATATATAAATATATTTGTTTGCATTGTGCTGAATGCTACTTTGAGCAATTTTTAAGCTAAATCCCTGTATCCATGTGGATAAAGGACCCGAAAAAAACCAATGACCTTTGGTTATAAAAGTGGTAATTCTTGTCAATTTCAGTCAGGGACGCACAATGCCCCCAGTGAGATTTGACCCAAACGCACTGTTGACTAGCACATAGCGGAAGACTAACTACCTTAACGACTCAGCCACGAAGCCCTTATAACAATATAATATAAACAGAGATAATAGTAACAAGGGAATGTTATCTATCTTAAAATTGCTACATTTATGTTTCAAATTTCGTTGAATATTACTAGTGTGAAGTTATAATATTATGTATACGTACGTCACTCACAGATTCCCTTATAATATAAATTATACGTGAAAATAGTGCAGTCGTTTGCTTCAAGTTTAAGTTAATTTATTGAAAAATCTGTACAAACCTTTACATTCAGTATTTATTCCTGTGAAACACTTTAGACGTTAACTCTGATCACGTATCAGTGCTAACAGTTGATACCACACAATGACTTTCCCATCGTCGTCAATATTTAACTCTCGTTTAATTAGGACGAGCATTTGGTAATGAAGTGACTTCCTTCCTGAAACCCGTTGGTAGCACGCTATACATTCCTTTATTTCCATCAATGCCACTAGAATTTGTTCCTGTTCCAACTTCAATTAATCTACTTTGAAAGGGTAAAACAAATGTGCAACGGCGTTTTTCATTTATTCGTCTGCCCCGTTTACTTCGCTATTAAACAGATGCATGCAAGTTTAACTCCGATTGGTAGAATTTTGTATTATTATGTATCTAAGAGGATGTCAGAAGCAATACTTCTTAGCACAAATTTAGAAAGCCAATTGTATGTAGGGAAACAATTAAATAACAGACATACTGATGAGCAGCATAAACTTATTTGAACACAGCGATGATTTCATCTGATGTTGTCTTGAAGGTTGAGAAGATCCTGCTATGACACTATTGTGTTACGTAAAACTCAGTATTTGTCATGAATGAGACGAGACCAGAAAGGTCTAATTATCCATTTAATATTGGTCACATTCTGTGTGATAGTCCTTTTGAAGTGACAAACATTTCGTTTCTTTTTAAAGAAATTTTAGAGTTATGAAACATAATATACATTTAAATAAAAAAATATTGCAATCACAAATTAAAGGATGTAAATTTGGTGAATCCCATTATTTCCATTTTCATACAATATGATTTTTGTTCAGGTCTAATGACACTTGTTTGTTTTTGGATGAGGTCTGGGATGATTTGGGAAGTTCAGTGATAAATATTCATATTATAGAAATATGAGTTAAATCTGGTAGGCATCTCTGATACATATTTAGTGTAAACAGTATTTAACAATACATATGTAATACATATTTAATTAGATAATATTTATATTAACAAATAAGACAACGTGATATTTTATTTTTCCTTTAAACACAGGTTTATTTGAAGAAATGATGATCCAGCCATACAAAAATCTCATTTAATACATTGTACTGTTACAGCTAGGTGCTAAGTGTATAGGATTGTTTTGTGTAAATGTATTTCTATCTAGTCACTATCGCACATTGTACTTTCGTTTTCAATGCTATTTTTATCGCGCCATGGTGGGCCGGTGCCAAGTGACAATCTACGCGCGGTTGCTGAGCTGATCTGATGAATATTATATGTTATGTTTCTATTTCAGGTATCGCGTTCATGATACTTTATATTGTTTGTAAATATTGTTATTATATTTTATGGGAATTGGTAGGATGAAGTTCGTCTCTCATTGTTTGATCAAAGGGGGGTCCCCCATCCCTTCCCAGCTGTAGTTCTACTAATATCCCGCTTGTCCCACAGTCTTACCTTTTGATTTTGTTATTGTAGGATTGATATATTGTAACTGGGTCCAATTTTTGTTAAGGATAGGCTCTGTTAAGCCCAAATTTCCCTTTTCCCTCGTCATGTATTTCCCATTTCATGTATACCGCCATGACCCGATGTTTACGTCAACAGCGCAAGTGTTCCGGATATTGATTATTGTGACCTCTGAACTTGTTGGCGGAACCAATCAAGTATTCTAATTTGACCCACATTTTCCATAGAAACAGTGGGCCGTGGGCAAATACTATAAAATCTCGTACCATCGTCTGCTCAAGAAGATCGTGGCTCACCGCATGGATTAGAATATTTTTGGACCCTGATTAGCGAACCAGAGCGTTACACCCGCAATCGTTCCTAAAACCGCTACCATGTTTACCTGAGTACGTTCCCCTGTTATTGTTTACCTATTGTTGACCTAACCTGATATTTTTACTACGTTTTACAATAACATTAGCATATTTCCCACGCCCACACTTGTCCGTAGGGAGGGTCCCTGTTACGTTTTTACGCTCTGGGGGAATTTATTGTGATTGTTATTATACTGAAAATAAATAATATGTTATATTTGAGATATTAGTCTCTGTTATCTATGGTAAAAATACTTAAGTGAGAGTCCAACAAGATTATAGACTATAGTATAGTTACAAACCAGTAGTCTTTAGTAAACCGCTCGTACCACAAATGCTACCAGTGTGTTTTACCATTTAATATTTAACTAACCCGTTACCAGGGTATAGAGTTACACCACAAACACTCACACCCGGGGTAACATTTGGTGTCCGGCAGTGGGATTCAAAAACCCTAGCTTTCAAGAGACTGATGTACAAATTAATTGACTGATTAAATATAGGCTAAATTTTCTGTATTATATTTTGAAAGAAAAATATATATATTGTGTATTTACACGATCCCAGTGGACTTATATTATTCCATCTCCCAATGAACAAAATATTATTCCATCTTCCAATGAAGAATATCTTAAACATTTAGAGTTAAACGCCACTGATGAGTCTTAAATAGACGAAACGCGCGTCTGGCGTAATGAATTTTTCACCTTGATAATTTTGATTACATCTTGTTGGAATATTTGAGCAAAGCCAAGTAACAGCACGGCACGTCCCCGGTTAGCGGACTGAGAAGCAACTATATAAAAAAAGTTTTGGGTTCATTTCAAATGAGAATGTTTAAGATTAATTTGTTATGATTGTTTACGTTATTTATTTATATTGACACTCAATGACTAAGGCTATTCGTTGGTCAGTCTGTGTCTAAATTTATGACAAGAAACACCGTCATTTGTATCGTTGCATAATCTTCTAGACTTGTATATTATTATTTTTTGTTTATGCTGTATCGTCATGTTTGTCGATCCGATACTAAATAAGTGTACTGGTTTAGCAGAATTCTTTTAGACTCTTTATATAATATTTTGAACTGCCTGTATTGTGTATTTACACGATCCCAGTGGACTTATATTATTCCATCTCCCAATGAACAAAATATTATTCCATTTTCCAATGAAGAATATCTTAAACATTTAGAGTTAAACGCCACTGATGAGTCTTAAATAGACGAAACGCGCGTCTGGCGTAATGAATTTTTCACCTTGATAATTTTGATTACATCTTGTTGGAATATTTGAGCAAAGCCAAGTAACAGCACGGCACGTCCCCGGTTAGCGGACTGAGAAGCAACTATATAAAAAAAGTTTTGGGTTCATTTCAAATGAGAATGTTTAAGATTAATTTGTTATGATTGTTTACGTTATTTATTTATATTGACACTCAATGACTAAGGCCATTCGTTGGTCAGTCTGTGTCTAAATTTATGACAAGAAACACCGTCATTTGTATCGTTGCATAATCTTCTAGACTTGTATATTATTATTTTTTGTTTATGCTGTATCGTCATGTTTGTCGATCCGATACTAAATAAGTGTACTGGTTTAGCAGAATTCTTTTAGACTCTTTATATAATATTTTGAACTGCCTGTATTGTGTATTTACACGATCCCAGTGGACTTATATTATTCCATCTCCCAATGAACAAAATATTATTCCATCTTCCAATGAAGAATATCTTAAACATTTAGAGTTAAACGCCACTGATGAGTCTTAAATAGACGAAACGCGCGTCTGGCGTAATGAATTTTTCACCTTGATAATTTTGATTACATCTTGTTGGAATATTTGAGCAAAGCCAAGTAACAGCACGGCACGTCCCCGGTTAGCGGACTGAGAAGCAACTATATAAAAAAAGTTTTGGGTTCATTTCAAATGAGAATGTTTAAGATTAATTTGTTATGATTGTTTACGTTATTTATTTATATTGACACTCAATGACTAAGGCCATTCGTTGGTCAGTCTGTGTCTAAATTTATGACAAGAAACACCGTCATTTAATTTGTATCGTTGCATAATCTTCTAGACTTGTATATTATTATTTTTTGTTTATGCTGTATCGTCATGTTTGTCGATCCGATACTAAATAAGTGTACTGGTTTAGCAGAATTCTTTTAGACTCTTTATATAATATTTTGAACTGCCTGTATTGTGTATTTACACGATCCCAGTGGACTTATATTATTCCATCTCCCAATGAACAAAATATTATTCCATCTTCCAATGAAGAATATCTTAAACATTTAGAGTTAAACGCCACTGATGAGTCTTAAATAGACGAAACGCGCGTCTGGCGTAATGAATTTTTCACCTTGATAATTTTGATTACATCTTGTTGGAATATTTGAGCAAAGCCAAGTAACAGCACGGCACGTCCCCGGTTAGCGGACTGAGAAGCAACTATATAAAAAAAGTTTTGGGTTCATTTCAAATGAGAATGTTTAAGATTAATTTGTTATGATTGTTTACGTTATTTATTTATATTGACACTCAATGACTAAGGCCATTCGTTGGTCAGTCTGTGTCTAAATTTATGACAAGAAACACCGTCATTTGTATCGTTGCATAATCTTCTAGACTTGTATATTATTATTTTTTGTTTATGCTGTATCGTCATGTTTGTCGATCCGATACTAAATAAGTGTACTGGTTTGGCAGAATTCTTTTAGACTCTTTATATATATATATATATATATATATATATATATATATATATATATATATATATATATATATATATATATATATATATTATGAGCAGCCAAAAAAGGGGTGAATCAGAAAATTCCAGTAGGGTGTCCTCACCTTCACATGAAAGTGATATCTCACAAGAAATTATGTCCCCTTCAGAAGTACACAACACAAGGTGATGGAATATATAATGTAACAGAATACAAAAACCTTAAATTGAGGGTTGATATGTTGACACGACAAGTAGACATTAGTTCGAGAGACATACAGGGATTGAGATCAGATATTTATACCCTTAACCAAAAACTGAATGAAAAGATAGAAAATTACTAGAGTGAAACCATTGATAGTTTTACCAGAATTGAAGGGCTACTGTTAAATTTTTGTAACAGGCCACAATCTGAGGGTACAAGAGAAACTGGACCAATGTCTACTCCTCATCAGTCATTAAATCATACCTTTCACCCCACACCTACCTTTAGATACCAATACCAGCAATGAGGCTTCAATGACATTACTGAAGTCTGTAAATGAAGGCAGAAGTGAAACAAACTTAACAAACAATACTTTTGTACCAATATCAGTACCAATAGACCAAATTAAGACACATTCAAGTCCAAACCATCAAAACCAGATCCATGAAAATGTAGGTTATACCAAACCAAACTCCTATGATGGCAGTGCTGACTGGTCAGACTATATTGTGCATTTTGAAACAGTTTCAAAACTTAACCAGTGGTCAGAAAATATTAAGAAACTAAAACTTATTTCCTGTATGCAAGGTCCTGCTCTAGCTGTTGTGGCAGATATCAATAATGAGAACCTGCTTTCATATGACCAATAAAAAACTGTTCTTACCAAAAGATTTGCACCAGAAAACCAAACAGAAATGTACAGATCTCAACTTGATGCTCGTATTCGACGAAAATGTGAATCTTTGCCAGAACTAGCACAAGATATCAAGCGCCTTGTAAGACTGGCTTACCCTTATGCTCCACAGGATGTCAGGGATAATATAGGTTACAAAGCCTTCAGGGATGCTCTAAATGATCACGACCTTGAATGGGCAATATGCCAAGCGAACATGGATTGAGATATGAAGCCTTTCATTCAAACAGGAAAAGACCATCACTTAGATATCAAGCCCAAGATAAGGGCACCAATAAAGAACCACACCATGATAAAAGAAAACCTGTCAGGTATTTTTATTGCGAAAAATTGGGCCACACAGCAGACGTGTGCAGAAAAAGATTAACTGACCAAAAAAGTACCTTAAATGAGATTAAGGTTAAAACAACTGACTTTGATTTTAGGGACAGGGGAGACAATCAAAATAACCAGGGAAACTTTTAAATGCTGAAAGTGTGGGTAATCAAAGACCCATTTTATTTCAAATGAAAGGCGACAGTCATGAAGGCCTATTTATTACAGTGGATATGCATAATCAAGATATACATTGTCTGATTGATACTGGTTCCACTATGAGTGTTGTACATAGTTCTATTTTTTACAAGTTTCCTAATTATATCAAAAGACATCTGGTACCCTATAATTGCAGTCTGCGTATGGCCAATGGGAGCCCAGTCAAACCACTAGGTAGCCTCAATGTCCCTTTGAAATTCAATGACCCAGTTATTTACCAAGATATGATAGTAGCAGATATAGAACTACCAGCAGTACTTGGATATGACTTTATGTCAAAGAATAATTGTACAATTAATATAAAGACACAAACCATTGTAGTCAACAACCTAAAAGTACTCTGCAAATTAGAGAGCCAATTACCAAATTTGTTTAGAATAACAGTAGAAAAAGATGTTGTAATACCTGCTAGGTCAGAAATAATAATCCAGGGTAAACCAGTGCAGAATCCAACGAATGATACCCTGATGGTTATAGATTCAACCACAGAGTCTCTCCATTCTAAAGGGGTACTGATTGCAAAGTCAATTTGCACAGCTGGACAACATGGAATACCACTTCGAATTATAAATATAAGTGACCAACCCCAAACCATTTTCAAAAATACATTTGCTGCTACAGCCGAGTCAATAAGTGAGCAGAATATACTGAATAATAATGATGAAAACCCCATGCACAAATCTAGTACCTCCTTATTTGAGGACTTATTGCACAGATGCAAAGATAACATGACTACAGAACAATACCAAATTGTACAAGACCTGCTTAATAAGAACACACCTGTGTTTTCTATGTCAAAGTATGACATAGGTTTGACCAATGTTTTCAGACACAAAATTAATACCAATGACGCACGACCCATTAAATGTCGTTCTGTGTCTCAAAGGAAAGAAGTTGAAAATGAGTTACAGAAAATGCTGGACCATGGCATAATTAAACCAAGCCAGTCACCCTGGAGTAGTCCTCTGGTCATGCTGGTTGTGGTCCGTAAAGCAGACTCTTCATTACGACTATGTGTAGACTTCAGGAAAATCAATCCCGTAACTGTCAAAGACTCATATCCATTACCCAGATTTGATGATTCTCTGGATGCTCTAAGAGGAATACTTGGTTTAGTACCATTGACCTGACCAGTGGCTATTATCAATGTGCCATGGACTTGAATGATGGACCTAAGACTGCTTTTGCCACTGCTAAATGATTATTTGAATTTAACTTATGCCATTTGGACTCTCAAATGCTGGTGCTACATTTGAAAGATTAATGGAAAGTGTTTTAGCTGGCCTCCAATGTAAGATTTGCCTTGTTTACCTAGATGATATTATTGTATTTTCTTAAACCTTTGATGAACATGTTGATAGACTTCAAAGTGTTTTTAGCAAGCTTAATAGGACAGGTCTAAAAATAGTACCAAAGAAATGTCATTTCTTTCAAAAAGAGGTAAAATTTTTAGGACATATTGTAAGTAGCTCTTGAATTTTACCCGACCCTTCGAAAGTGGAGGCAGTAGCAAATTGGCCTATCCCTATTAATTTTAAACATGTAAGAGTATTTTTAGGTACCTGTTCATACTATAGGAAATTTATAAAAGATTTTTCTAAAATTGCCAAACCTTTACACGAGTTAACAGAAAAGAATGTTCTTTTTAAATAGACCAATGAATGTGAAGATGCTTTTCGTACTTTAAAGCAAGCTCTGATCATGAGCCCGGTATTGATTTATCCATCAATGGATAAAGAATTTATTTAAGACACCGATGCCAGTGGCATGGGTATAGGAGCAGTCTTGTCCCAAATAGGAGATGATGGTAGGGAACATGTAATAGCATATTATAGCCAAACCCTTAGTAAAACTGAACGTCAATACTGTGCTACCAGACGTGAGCTCTTAGCTATAATTAGAGCTGTAAAACACTTTCGCCATTATTTATATGGTGTACATTTTGTAATTAGGACTGACCATGGTGCTTTAACATGGCTGCCCATTTTTAAAAACCCAGAGGGACAGTTAGCCAGCTGGCTAGAAATCCAAGGGACCTATAATTATGTTATAAAATATAAGGCGGGTTTAAAACACAACAATGCGATGGACTATCCCGTGGACCTTGTAACAACTGTAAGCACTGTGACCCAAAAGATGGTGCAAACCACAGCCAAGACCATACCTGGCCCAAAACCAAAACCATGTAAATATAACAAACCAGATGATGTTGAACCAACCCAAATTTCTACAAACTGGGTAAATAGTAAACCCAAATCAGCTTTAAAAGAAGCTCAGGAAAATGATCCTGTTTTAAAAATTGAAATTTCATGGCTGAAAAATAATAGAAGGCCTAAATGGCAAAAAATATCACATTTAAGTAAGACACACAAAGCTTATTGGGCCCAGTGGCAGCGTCTTGTAGTAGAAGATGGAATTTTATATAGGAAATGGTTGAATACTTCTACAAATGAAACTGTTTTGCAATATGTATTACCCATTTGTTTTCGTAAAGAAGTTTTAAAAATGCTCCATAGTGACCCTTTAGCAGGTCATATGGGAATAGCTAGAACCACGGCAACATTGAGACACTTATTTTACATGTTTTATTGGGTTGGTTATCATGATTTTATTGAAAGGTATTGTTAACAATGTTTAGAATGTCAAAAACGAAAAGAACCATCTCGATCTACCATGAAAACCTATGTAGTGTGCGAGACAATGGACAATATTTATATATACGTCTACGATTCACCCCGGTTAATGAAGCTATATTTTTATATAGCGGATTTGGCCAAGGGGTCCAGACCACTGGACATAGTGCAGGCGAATTGGTGCCATAGTTTCACAACGGTGTGAGTTCAAATCCCGCTGAGGGTAAGCAAAAGTTTGACAGTGTTAAAAATCTAATTCAAACAGTGTTGGGCTTAATTTGTAGACGTATATATAAATATTTGATATTAACCCTGTATTTTTGATGTTTCAGAAATCCGCTGGATAGATATATTATATGGTTGTCACAATACTTAGACGTTTGTATATAAATTACTTACTGTGACCGTATGACAAGTAACTTTGTCATCCTATATAATATATACAAAAATGCTGAATTAGATTACTGTCAAATTAATACGTATTGGTTACGAAAATTCTATCGTCACACGCTAGTACACATGTACTATATCTATGTCTACGATTCACCCGGTTAATGAAGCTATATTTTTTATATATCGGATTTGGCCGAGGGGTCTAGACCGCTTGACATAGTGCAGGCGAATTGGTGCCATAATGTCACAACGGTGTGATTTCGAATCCCGCTGAGGGTAAGCAAAAATTTGACAGTGTTAAGAATCTAATTCAAACAGTGTTGGGCTTTTTTTGTAGACGTATATATATATATATATATATATATATATATATATATATATATATATATATATTACATACCATTGTGTGATTATTAATGAATATTGATGCATGTATGAGTATATTGACTGTGCTACCAGCACTCATTTGACTTATTGATATTTGTGCATACCTACCAAGTTTATACGAAATGTTCATCAAAAGTTTCATGATGTTAGCACTATGACCAAGTGTATTGTTATTACTTTACCATTGTATACATCTTGCAAATTTGTTGGAACGTACCTCTAATACCATACCAGGAAGTCATGAACCAATGAAAACTTGATGATGTCATGATCTATAAACCAACAGTGACCAAGTTGATACTGTCAAATGGTACAAACCTACTTGGAATTACTTACCTTCAACTCACAACCAACATTTAACTCTAATAGTATATACCTACCTTTTATATGTGTACTTTGTACATTTGACTTACGAATCCCCTTATTTATATTTCTCAGAATGTACCAACCAACATGGGTGGATCAGTGCCAGGAGTGTGGGAAGAGGTTCCCAAACCAAGCAAAGTTACAAAAACACCAGCGACACCGGCACGGGAGCAGGATATATTGTAACCACTCTGGCTGCGGTTGGAATTGTTCCTCATATGATGGATACCGACTGAAGAACCACCAAGTAAATGCTCAAGGACGCAGACATTTCATCCCTGCTGACACACCCAGAGTGGACAAATTACCATCCATTGTTATTAGACCCAAGCCAGCCTCTTCTAGAGATACTTCCCACCAACCACCCATACTATCAGATGAAGAATTGCACAGAAAGATGGAGGAATTGGATCAAGAAATGCCAGATTTTGCGGAGATTCTTAGAACACCAAGGGCACCTTCACCTATGAGAAGGCTAATGCAGGAGGAGTCTGTGGAAGTCCCAGCTGACCTGGCCTCCATGTCTTCATCTGACCTATTCAGTAAATACCTGATACCTATAAGTCCACCAACACCAGTTCTAGAAAACCAGTATTCCCCATCTGATTCACCATTTCTACCTCAGTCTCCGCCATTTACAGTATCTACTAGTACATGCATCTTACCTACCTGTATACCTGACAAGGAACCAGTTGAGATGGATACCTGTTCACCATTAGACCTGTCTTCTACTGTAAATTCAACTCTTGAAGTTAAAACTGTATCTACTGACCCTGAACCTCTACAGATTGAACCACTGGACCTTTCAAGGAAGCAGCCATCCGAACAGACAGAGACACTAGTAGATCTAGAAATCAACTGTATTCAACCCACCGGTAAATGGAAACTCTACCCAATTGATGTTCCTGTTTCTAAAACTGCTGCCAGATCCTAATAGCCTTATGTCTTGACCCCCGTTTATTCTTTGTGGGAGCACCATCTTCCTACATGACTCACCTATGTGCTGCAACTCTTCAAGAAAAGGTTAATTTTTGCCGAGGGAACCAACAGGCCTGATATGAAAGACGCCTGGTCCCGGTAGGGGTTAATACCATTATTAAAGAAGAACGTTACTACTTACCAGATGGGACATTCCTAGAGCTTAAAGACACTTGGACTACCACACCGAAGGACCACTCTGAGGAATAGTTTTTTTTATAATATAGGTAATAGGTAGGCTTTATCCTTAGGTAGTTGTCCCCTTTTTAGTTCGAGGACGAACTTTCCCTGGGTGGGGGGTAGTGTTACAGCTAGGTGCTAAGTGTATAGGATTGTTTTGTGTAAATGTATTTCTATCTAGTCACTATCGCACATTTTACTTTCGTTTTCAATGCTATTTTTATCGCGCCATCGTGGGCCGGTGCCAATTGACAATCCACGTGCGGTTGCTGAGCTGATCTGATGAACATTATATGTTATTGTTTCTATTTCAGGTATCGCGTTCGTGATACTTTATATTGTTTGTAAATATTGTTATTATATTTTATGGGAATTGGTAGGATGAAGTTCTTCTCTCATTGTTTGATCAAAGGGGGGTCCCGCATCCCTTCCCAGCTTTAGTTCTCCTAATATCCCGCTTGTCCCACAGTCTTACCTTTTGATTGCATTATTGTAGGATTGATATATTGTAACTGGGTCCATTTTATGTTAAGGATAGGCTCTGTTAAGCCCAAATTTCCCTTTTCCCTCGTCATGTATTTCCCATTTCATGTATACCGCCATGACCCGATGTTTACGTCAACAGCGCATGTGTTCCGGATATTGATTATTGTGACCTCTGAACATGTGGGCGGAACCAATCAAGTATTCTAATTTGACCCACATTTTCCATTGAAACAGTGGGCCGTGGGCAAATATTATAAAAGCTCGTACCATCGTCTGCTCAAGAAGATTGTGGCTCACCGCATGGATTAGAAATTTTTGGACTCTGATTAGCGAACCAGAGCGTTACACCCGCAATCGTTCCTAAAACCTCTACCAGGTTTACCTGAGTACGTTCCCCTGTTATTGTTTACCTATTGTTGACCTGACCTGATATTTTTATTACGTTTTACTATAACATTAGCATATTTCCCACGCCCACACCTGTCTGTAGGGAGGGTCCCTGTTACGTTTTTACGCTCTGGGGGAATTTATTATCATTGTTATTATACTGAAAATAAATAATATGTTATATTTGAGATATTAGTCTCTGTTATCTATGGTACAAATACTTAAGTGAGAGTCCAACAAGATTATAGACTATAGCATAGTTACAAACCAGTAGTCCTTAGTAAACCTCTCGTACCACAAATGCTACCAGTGTGTTTTACTATTTAATATTTAACGAACCCGTTACCAGGGTATAGAGTTACACCACATACACTCACACCCGGGGTAACAGTACATTAATAAAAAATATTGTATTTCTTCTAGACATTTACACAAAAATATGATTTTGGTAGAAAATATGTTCACGTAAAACATTAGTTTCCTTCATTGTCACAAAAAGTCTTATAATTGCACCAGAGAAGGTATGACATTTGCATATACAATGTATATCCAAGTATCTTGTACCTAATTTTGAGGTGTAACATTTATATTTATTTTACAAATTGAACAATATCAAACTTTATGTAGCAACAAATTTATCAAAAACAAACAAAATCAAAGTCTGAGGTGTTTACTATCACTAATTTGCCATATTTATCCTGATTTGAGTCTACAAATACGCATTGTGAATTCACCGTCTAAAATTAGACTTTAACATTTTTTGGCACAAAACTGATTTATTCTCTCTAAGTCATTCAAATGCTTTTCATTATATTTTGGTGTTTCCGAAAAATGCCATCATGACTCAGAAGATTTATGATTTCGGATCCTCTCTAGATGTCACTGGTTAATTAGGGCCCCGTCCATCCAAAACTAATTGCGTCTTAGCTGTAACTTTTTTATCTTTTGAGGTAAGCTTTTGATATTTGAGAAGTGGGTAGATAATATCATTGGATGTGTCGCATACCATGGTTGACTTCTGACCTTTACCTCAAGGTCAGTTGGGCCCACAGTGATGGGTACCATCTCACTGATATCTAGTTTTTACTGTTAAACGCTGATTTGAGACACATATCTGTATGTTTTAAGTATTACAGTTTAAGAGATTACAGACAAATGGCCAAATTCATTAGAATTACTGCAATGTTACGATAAAGGGTATAGTCACCTCTTCAAAGATGATTGTCTATTAATTAACAATATTATTTTATAGAATAAATGTGTTATAAAATGCTAGTCCCATCTATAAGGTTTTTTTTAATGAAATTGTACATTTAATGCTTGTTAAACATAGAATTTAATATACTTGCAGGTTTTTTTGTAAGAAAGATGTACATTTTGAAACAGAAAAAATATTGATTACAGTTCTATACATACAGATGTACTGCTGAATGAATATGAGATCATATGCGAATTGCTTAGTATTGTGTTTAAACTAACAACAAACGGTGGTTTATTAAATGTAAATTGTACAAATGACAACTTAGACTTTTGACTGCTTTTATTTACTTTGGTCATTTCAAAGCTTTGTAGCATTTTTAAATTGTGCATTATGTAGTATTAAAACTCAACAACTAAATAAAGTTGAATTTGTTTTTGACAGAAATTTCTGCAACTAAATTGAAGTGTGAACAAATATTAAATTTATTTTTTTATTTATTTTTTTTCAACAAAGGTAATTGGAGAGGTGGCCACTAGACATCTATGTTAACACACTTGCAAATTCCTTTTGATATATTTGGTGGTGTAGGCATAATATTGCATTAAACATTATTTTATTAGTATACTTGTACATTTGTTTGTTATATAATTTCACAACAATGTTACAAAATAATGCATTTATTTATTAAATGGATGTATGGTTTCTGTCCAAAGTAGCAATTTTACACAAAAATAATAATTAAAAATGGTTACTCAAAAAATGTGTTCCAAATAAATTGGTAATCTTGGTTACATACACATTTTTATAACTGCGATATAACATTTATTTAAGAAATAATTCATGGATACCATACTTAATTGTCGTTTTAACATGGGTGGGCATTATATCTGTGAATATTTTCCCCGATTGATAGTAAAGGGTAAAATAAATATCATGAATATAATGCCTACTCGTGTTAAATGAACGACAATTAAGTATGGTATCCATGAAGTACATGTGTATTTCGATTCTGATTATGACACAAATGAAAGTGCGCTGGTGTATGTCTGTTCTAAGTACCACTCGCTCGTTATAATGTAGAGTGAGAAACACAATTTAGTGCCAGTATGTTAAATCATTCAAATCTCAGAATTCAGACTTGAAATTAGATTTTTTATTTTTAAATTTAACCAACTGCAACCACAATTGACAAATAGCAACTAAATTTATTGGAATTTTAACACAGCTTTATTTACATAGCGAAAGCAGGACAGCACATTAGAATTAACACCTTAATGTGGACATAAAATGATATTAAAGAACAAGTCTTTTCATATTTTAACTTTTAGTTCCAGTTATATGTCGTACTCAATGAACAGTTGAAAAACTACATTGCTTAGCCAAAATACAGCAGATTTGGTTTCATAATTCTGACTTCAATGTCGTGTTTATCATTTGTGTCTTCTGGAATATAACCACATTCCTAAGTGATTGTATAAAACAAATAATCTGTACATTTATATATTTTTTTAGATTAGAGTAATTTTATATATTTTCATGAAATAATAATTTTTTTTTAAATATTGATCATCAAGTATTAATTTTATATTTGTTCTTTTACTGCTATTTTGTTTTAGACTTCCATATATATTAAACTTGTTATTGATTCAATGGCATCTTTTTAGAATGAATTAATGATCTTGTAATAAGGCAATACCAGTTAATGATTATATGGTAGGATATATTCATTTGAGAAATTAAAATTTAAACGTTTGGTCAGAAATATAAAAAACCAAAATTTGAAAACAGGTATTTTCATACAATTTTTAAAGATATTTTTTTTCTTTAAACATGTTATAATTTCGTTTTGTTTATGCAGCACACAGCATTTATCCTATAATGTCGGGGGTATTGTTTCAAATTTTATACCCTTTGTGACTAACACCGGCACTATTTGGTTATGCCAGCCAATGTTTTATTTAACTACTGTAAAATGTTGGAATATCAGTGTTATAAGATAAATAAATGTTTTTGATTAGCTGATTTGATGTAAATGTAAATTTGTAAGATTTAACATGATAAAAATAGCACAGACCATTTTTGAATAAAAAGTTATTGATATTCAAATTTTGTTTCTTAGAACCTTATGTCACTTTCATTAACTTTAACTGTATCATGGCATATAGTACCATGTAAAAACAAGCATTCTGGAAAGTTTGTTTGTTTTTGTGGTGTTAAACGCCACTTTCAGCAATTTTTAGCTATATCATGGAGTCCAGTTTGTATTGGGGGAGGAAGCCGGAGTACAGGGAGAAAACCCCTGACCTTCTGTAGGAAAACTAGCAATTAAGATTGGAGTTAAGTACAACCTGCCTGCAGTGAGAATCGAACCCGCAATATCAGTGATGACAGACCACGTGATCAATAGTAGACGAAGTACCTTGACCACTCGGCCCCATATTCTGGAAAGTCTACAACTACATTATGCATTGCTCCAACAAAGTTGATCACTATGCAACGGCATGCACAGACTACTTTAACACAAAGAACTACGATGTGAGGGAAGAAACACTGAATTTGAAATAATTTGTTGGGGTGTTGAATACTAGTAGTTGGTATAAGTGATGTACAGTGGCAGAAAGTCTTGATGTGCATGGTCTTAGTATAGCCTTGGATTTATGACAGCTAGGTTGTTCGTTATCTTTTAGAGCTTTGTTACTTTGGCTATATTTCTGCGTGTTTCGAGTGTGGATATTTAAAGGTGTTCCAATATAGAGCTAACATTGCTGATGTTATGGTATCTGCCCGTTATATACCTCGCTGCTCTACGTGTATTTGTTTTTTATTTGCATGTTTCTTTTTTTTAGAAACCAAGTAATATTTGTGCCTTTGACATTACATTGTCGATATGGGCATTCCATGTGAGGTTAGATGTAATTGTGACCCCATGTTGCAGTGTCAACTGATTCTAGAGTATGATCCTTAAGGATAAAAATATACTTGTATGGACTTTTAGAACGTGTAACAGACATCGAATTACATTTTTCTTGCTTGAATTGCATGCCCCATTGTTTTTCTTATTTTGCCAGTGAATCCAGATGTTTTGAGGTCGGCGAGTTGTTTTATAGGTCTGTAGGGAATACAATCAACAAATAAGCGTAAAACAGTTGCATGGATATCATTAATAAATACTGAGAATAGGAGAGGTCCCAGAACAGAACACTGGGGAAACCCCCACTGACTACCGAGAGTTTACAAGAGGTCTCCCCATTAAGAACAACCTGCTGCATTCTGTGTTTGATGAACGATTCTATCCATTTCAGCGTCGAAGATATGCCATAAATATCGAGCTTACAGAGCAGTCGCTTGTGAGGTACCTTGTCAAATGCCTTAGAAAAGTCGAGAATTTTTATAAGTGTTTGTTTACCTGCATAAAGGTTGCTAGTTAGTTCATGGGTGCGTGATATCTCACTCACCTAAGTCATGCACGAACTCGTATTACTAGTGTTGACAAGTACATAAAAGATATAATTCTCTAGATTTCTATTTTCTCCACTGCTGATTGTGTTTTTTCAGCAGTCAATAGGAGATCTGTTATTAATTGTTTGATTGCTACGCTTTTTGTAATTGGTCAATTTTGATAAAGAAGTTTACCATGTGTTACTTTACTTTAACGGAAAATTGATTTACATTTTAATATGACTAAATCCTAAGTGTATATGAAGTTATAAGTATTACTTATATTTAATTGGAATTACCATGAGTCAAACTGGGAAAATGAACAAACAGTACTGGACAGAAATTTTAAGATAAACAAGTTATAAAAGTGTTGTAATTATAAATATTTAGATTCATTTGTGACTCGTAATTTTATCGACTGTTGGACATTGAGGAACAATATTTATCCTGTATCCTGCTTTGGTATAGCGCAAAGTCTTCTGAACAACGTTGTTTTATCTTATGATCATGCTGAATAGGTCAACACTGGTTCGAACTACGGGAAGGTGTTCTCGACTCCAACCTTAATTGACACGGTCGGTGGTTCCTCTCCATATTTCGCGCCCCATAAAAAAACTGGACTCTATCATATCCTGAGTCCCATTGATAATATTTAATAAAAACCCCATTCATCAAACAAACAATCGTCCTTAATATAGCTGAAAAACTGCTTGCTATACCTTAAGCAACCTTTTACTCGTAAAGTAATGCTTTTTTATATACAGTTGTAAGTCATTGAATTAAATTTAGTTGAGTAATATTTTTGTTAGCTCTGCACACTAGTTACCACTCAATGTTAGAAAATGATCGTTAATTGATCGGGTATTTATATTGTCCAATACCAAAGTATCGTGTTCAAAAAGGAATTTAACATAGTTCCCATGTGTTACTGATTTTTTATACAGTTTAAAGATGGAATTTAAATCTTAATCTTTCCTTATTTATTTCCACTAGAAAACACGGTAAATGAAATAAATAAAGATTTATCATCCTCACAAGTCAGGGTTTCTATGTCCACATGTGTCACGAAACATGCGGACACAGGAACCCTGACTTGTGAGGATGAAGATTTATATGCCATCTCAATCGTTCGTCCAACAATGTAAATCAGAAAGATTGTTATACTTGGATCACAATAACATTCACCAAAATTATAACACGAAACTACAAAAACAGACAAATGTGTTAACCCCTGATATCTTTATCGTCCACTAAATAAAGCGTTGCAATTTGTTTATTAACCTTAGACGAGATTTTCAATACAAAAATCAAAATATGTGTCGTTATTCAATCGTATTTCAACTCATTAATGGGCGACGCATAAGAGTACACAAAAAATCAAAATAAAACCTGATCAAAGAGTAGCTTCTTTATATTATTCTCAATTTTAATGAAGCTGTTATAGTATAGAAGATTTAAGCTAATATAAAATCTCGTCATAAATGCACTTTGTGCTTCTGTAAGTTCAATCTTTTATATGCATTCATTACTTAAATATGGATGCCGCTGCATATATTCTAAGTCAAAACCATTATTATAGTATGAGAAAAAAAGATATTTGGCATACTTTCATTTCTTAATATTTAGAAATCGGACCAGACCAGGATATATTATTGCCGAGTAGATAAGTTGTTAATCTGGTAGAGATAAACATTTAACATTGTAGGAGGGTAGGTTATTGGTCTCGTATGTATTTAGAATAGACCCTGATAATGCAGGTTCATGGTCTTATTGCTCATAATGTAGAGATCAGACAATAATACTTTATAGGACAAGTTCCTGGCTAGGTTGAGATCAGACCAGTATATATTTTCGGAAGAAAGACGGTTTATGGTCTTGTCATTTCTTAAATATTTAGAAATCGGACCAGACCATGATATATTATTGCAGAGTAGATAAGTAGAGATAAACATTTTACATTGTAGGATGGTGGATTATTGGTCTCGTATGTATTTCGAATAGACCTTGATCAATATTTAGAGATAAGATATAATACATATAGGAGGGTAGACAGGTTCTTGGTCTTATTACGTAGATGGCAGGCCATGATATATTTCCGTATTTCCGTAGACGAGTTAATGATCTAGTAGCTCATCGTGTACAGGTCGAACCATTCTATACCGCGTGAGGGTAGATAGTTTTCTGGTCTCATTCGTAGTGATGTCTAGATGTCATAGTATACTGATGTTTCTGATCTCTTTTGTTAATATACAGATAAGACCACGACATGCTGTATAAGGGCCCCGACATGCTGTATAAGGGCCGACAAGTTCGGCCGATCTCATTGTTCAAGCCGTATAATTAAACCACGATATACCCCAACTATATGAAAATAGGTTCATGCATATTCTCACTGTTCGTTGTGTATAGATCGTAGCATGATCTACATTAGGAGTGTAGATGGGTTCCTGGTCTCTGGTCTTGCTAATTATGTACAGATCATACCACTTTATATAAAGGTGGACAGACAAGATCCTGATCTCATTTCTTGTAACATGAATCCTTTGTTCTTTTTTAAGAATAAACAAGAGACGACCAGCACACAATGAAAACACTTCGATAATATTGCATGAACGGTCTCTTAAACTCAAGGGAAAAACAGCCATGCAATAACTAACCTCATTTGGAACCAATAATGCACAGTACAATTTTATTTTGATTTTCACCGCAATACGATAGCACGAGCTTCGAATATCAGCTTTTCATTTGATTGGTCGAATATCGGTCGCACTATAATAAACACCGTCATTCTTATTTATCATCAATTATTAATGGGCGGTATACGGGGCTTATTCATGTTACCAGTAATTTATAGCACCGCCTTCCTTGTTAGACAAATACACTTTCTCACGCTTGCGCCTTCGAAAGTGGATTTGTCCAACTTGGAAGACTATGCTTTAAATATAACTTATCATGTAGATATCATCCAGACCAAGATAAATTCTAAGGTTGGACTTGTTTCGTTTCATTGTGTATTATGTAGACTGTAAGATGTCCAACAATCTGCAACCATTTGTTCATATGTGTTTGGTATTTGTTTATATGTCATCTCTCACAACTGGAAAAGATTCCTAAGGTTAGATCATAAAGTATATGATTTGGTTCGTTGCTTGTTGTGTTTGTATGTTATGCAGGTTCGTGAATTCTGTTCTGCTAATTAAATGTCACAAATAAGACAAGGACACATTATATGATGGTAAACAGGTTCCTGGTCTTATTGATAATTATGCATAGATCAGACCACCTAATTTGATTCTTAGCTTTATTTTATATTCTTGTTAAGATGTTTTTGTTCTGTGATTTGCAGAATATTTGTTATATTAGTATGTCTTTACCAACATAGTAAATGACTGCATGTATGTACAGCTTTATTTATTTTTTCCAAGCAGTTGAATTCAAAATTCGTTTTTATGAAGTAATATTCATTACAGGTTAAATATTTACTTACTCAAAACACTATGGAAAATCAGAAATTTTATTTTGCACGAGACTGAAAAACAATAAAATACATTAAACAGAATATTTGTTCATTCTTCACACTACATATACATTTGACAACAAAGAACATTAAAATTTATAAATATGCTCATGTAAAAACATTGAAGAACTCTGGAAGAAAACAAATAAACAACATTTGTCTAATCCGAGTGTAAAGGTCAATTCAATTTAAAACAAAAAATGCATCACTAGCCTTTTTACTAATTTGAAAAAGTGCAATCAGTGAACAACAGAAAAACTACAATAGGAATGCTTTCCATAAGTGAATTCACCAGTGAAATTTTGTTCATCCAATTAGAATAAAATAAAATCTTTAACAAAAGGCCTTCCAATAAAACAATGTGACCAAGTCTGCTTTCAAGTGGCTCAGTTATTTCAGAGAAGTTTACCTACAACAAGGGAGGAAAAATGTTGACTAGAGCTGACATATCCCTTTGTCGGGTAAGTTAACATTTGGCACACTCAACAAAAATTGTAATACAACCCAAATACGCTCTTAGCCATGTTTGGAAAGCTTATGAAACACAATGAAATAGTACAACTCAAAGAAACAAAAATATAGAGCTAAAAAACTAATAAACACATTTATAGCTATTAAACTAAAAATATTTTTACATGTACATCTACATAGGCATAATATTTTAAGGATAGCTAATGATAAATTAACTAACACTTAATTATAAAACTAAAAGGGAATACACCACAATGCTTCAATCAAAAAACAATTTACATAGCATTGACAACTACACACGAACATGCATGAAGAATAAATGACAAAATTATCACAAACTTCTACAGAAACAGTAATACTAACAATCATTACAACTGAAGGGGAAAAAGACTTGAAAATAAAAGGAAACGCACATGTAACTATTAAACCTGAAGGAAAAAAGGACCAAAATAAAACCAATTAATTACTGATAATGAAACAAGGTGAAAGTGACATCAAAAGAAATTCTCACATACACAAATTAATTTATAATACAGGTATATAATTTATACAACATACACTTTAAATGCCAATTTTTTCATATAACTGTTGCAAAAAAAACCAAAATACCTACACTAATATCAATGTTATATAACAATATACATAATTATGTGTACTTTGATGACTTTAATATTCAGTATAAACATGTATGTACTAGGAAATATAAAAACAGGAAACATGTTCTTAACATAAACAAAATCAATTTAACAGAATATGAGAAATTGACTTATACAGCACATTATGAAATAATACAAGGTTATTGCATGAATATTGGTCAATATTATTATTCCATGAAGATATTGTATTGCACAAGCTTGCGAGTGCAATATGAATATCATGTGAGGGACAATATTTATGCAATAACCCTTTTTATTAGATAGTAATATTTTTAGGACAATTTTAGTGATCACACAAATTTTTATGTTCTTTCGTGTTATATAAGTAAAAAATTGAACCAGTGTTGATATGGATTTGAAATGCATATATGAACTTATACAAAACAGTTTATTGCTAATTTAGTAAAAACAAGTGTGGACTGTGAGCACACTTACAAAGGGTTCCCCCCTGCTTTGCTTTCAAGTCCAATTAAAGATATCCGAAGTCACTAAAAATCCTTCATGCACATCTACTTCCTTTATGCCAAGTTTCATAAAAATTTCATCAAGCAGTTTAGAAGTTGCGCTTACAGGGGATGTGGACAGACGGACAGACAGCCAGGGCAATTACTATATACCCCTCAAACAAGTTTGCGGGGGTATAATTAAATTCAAGTGCATTAAACAACTTAATTAAATTTGAATTTCATATTCTAGAACTCATGATAGATGATCACAAATGACCTTTTGAATTTCAGATATACCATTTACAGACATATTCGGGATTTTGTGCATTTAAATGTTTTGGTTTTTTTGCTTGAACACCTGTCAACATTATCGTTGCAGAATTTGCTTCCTGTTGCGGGATATTTAAACTGTGCATTTTCCCATAGCTTTGCAATGTCTTGTTCAGATATTTTTTTAAAGAGATGACAATGATGCATAAGTTCAAAGTTTTTTTCTGTTTTTTTCCAGATTACAATAACACCTTGTGTGAAAATACAGAAATTATTTGCATGCTTTGTTTCTATTGATTAAAATAAGGAATTATTTATTTCTGTATAATAATGTTAAAAAATAATGGTGAAAAAAGCAATTATTACATATATGTGTGTGCCCTACAGTAAGCATATTACAATAAGGATGTATCTTACTACAATAAAGTACAGTCAATCTAATGCAACACTGATTTGCTTTTCAAATGTAACCGTTTTCCTATCACTCCATTCTAGACAATTACCTGAAATGTAAATTAACAGTAAAAAATTGCGAAACAAGGTAGTATTTGAATACTAAGTTGGTAAGCAATGGGTGCACATGTAAATTTTAACCGTGATTCAAAAGATTTAAAACTGCTGTTTATTTGCATACCATTGATTTTAATAGTAGGTCTTTAGCCCATTTTTTTACAATAAATAAATTTAAATTAAATTGAATCTGAAGACAGTGTAGTCATATGGAGGTCTTGAGCAGGTTTATTTGAAGAATCAGCTAAATCAAAGTCTTCAGAAAGGATGTTTTGTTACAGATTATAATAAGGCATCCTCAGAATAGATGTGGATCTTAATGTTATCCATTTAATCTATTTATGAATCTGGCATACTATACCCTATAAAGACAAATATCCAACAATTGATTAAGACCTTTCCAAGCACAATGTTCTGATTGATTCATTACATCAGAATACATTTAAGGCATTTATCGAATAAATCTTTACGGTTGGATTCATTTAAGGAACAAATATTCATTTGATACATGATTTTTCCTTCTGTTGCAATACTTACTTATGGAGGTTTTAAACTTCCTTGTCTAATGTAAAACAGTCTCGCACGAACTTTCTGCTGCAATGAACCTTAGTAGCTTATTTATTCATGTATCCACGTAGTGTGGATGAATGTGTAAATGTGGATGATGATCAGCTTCAATTTACCTTTCTTCAATGTCTTGGGGATTCTTAATGGTTAAATGTTCAAAATGATACTGAATATCGAAAAGTCAGTGTTGTGATGGAAATGAGTGAAGAAAAAGACTTGATGATCTTGACTGAAAATTATCTAAGAAGTGTTTATGTATATAAGAATGAATTAGTCTACAGGCGAGCATTGCAGACTATTGGTATAGTTTTTATTTGTATACTAGAACATGTACCTGACATAACAAACTGCATTTCTGATGTTCCGTAATTACGCTGCAATCATGACAACTCGCATTAAGAAACAAGTAAATTAGATGTATTTTGTGAGAAGTGGTAATTATTCATTTATTAATTTTCCAATATTCAGAAACTAGCAACTTATTTTTTCATTAAGCAGAAAGTTTTTAACTCCGATCCTATACAAAATTGACAATTTATCTGCATACTAAATCGACACCTCCAGTTAGTAGTGTTTATAGATATATCTGGCCCCTTGAACACGTATGTTTAGCTCACGTCTTGTAATACTCACTATAACTGCCTGCATTTTTTGTTAAAACATCTGCAGAAAATTACATGTGCCTGCTTAGACTTGTAAAAAAAATCCACTGTGTTGCAAATGGAGAACTCCAAAACCCCACACTCCAAGAAAAAGAGGTTTCCCAGACTATAAATTGTTACACAACTCACCTCTCATTTTAAGCTATGGAAGATAGATGAACAGCCTTTCTTATCAAATGTGGAGTTGGTAGCAACTTCATGGATTATAACAAAAATAGCAAAGAAAACCGACAGAACAACAAGAGCCAAAAGTCAAGGGACAGTTACAAATCCAGATATAGACAAAACGCAACACAAAAAACAAGAGAGTAACCCGAACCCAACAAAAACCATGGGTGCACTCGGGTGCTCCGTACGAGTAAGCAGTGCCTGCCTCTAATTAGACACCCGTCGAGTTGCTCATTGTAATGTCTAAGGAAAAGTCAAATCCAAGATTAGGAATCACTACCTGTATCTAGAGATATAAACTAAATAAACATTTAACCTATCTAAATTTCTATGTATTTTTTATTTCAAAGGTACATGTATATGACTTTTTGTGCATTTTCAAGAGTCCCTTATAGTCAATACATTGTAAAAAAAATATTAATAAAAACAGAAAAAACCACTACAACATAAACCATATAAACTGTAAACCACCTAAAAAGTAACAAACTTCCAATACTTTCCTTAAAAATATTGCAAACATTAACCTTCCACTGTTTTTTTTGCACTATTAATACAGCTAATACTTCAAATTTACATTTATTTTATAACTCAAATTGTGGAATGAACAAAATGTTAAATCCTGTTTCAAAATCTGCATTTTGCATCCATTGCACTGGTGGTTCTACATGTGTTACTGTAGATGTGATTTTTTCTGGAACCAAACTAGAAGGGTTTCCAGCCGTTCCAAGTGGGGGATAGGGGAAGCCCTCCTGTTTGGAATTTGTCAGGTTATAATACCAAATACCTGTCCGCGACCATAGTGGGTAACATATTTAACTGTATTTATTTGTACCGAGCTTTTCCTCAATGTGATTAATGACCATTATTTCTTAGGTATATTTACTGAAAAGTTTTTTGTAAAATGAGCAAAGCAACACCAAGATTGTATAAAAATAAATAAAACAAATCTCATGGAAATAAGAATTACTTTGCTAATTTTAGTGTCTAATTTGACTAATGACCATGTTATCCAAGGTCTTTTAACGGAAAAATTTGGTGTAAAACAAGCCCTCAAGCACTAAAAGCGGGATGTACAATAATGAATAAACAAAATAACACTGAAACAACAATTTATTTACATTCATGCTAATTTTCGTGAACCTTTTTTGTGTAATTATTAAATGAAATCAACATTTGCATGCCTAACAGTAGTGTACATGTTCATTTGTATGTTGCCTTTTCCTTAGGCCAGACATTGGTATTTTGTCATGGCATCATGATTATTTTTTGTACGCATTGATTTTAATGAATGGAAAAAAACAACATAAACTAGCAATAGTTGCAATAAAATACATCTGCTGAATGACTTATAAAAATGCAAACATTATGACCTTCTGTCTTGTGCGACTTTAACAGTTATCTTTCAAAAAGGTCGCTTAAGACTGATATGATTGTGTCAAGCAGTTTTACCTTTTAATCAAATCAATATTTGTTTTCAGAGCATAATTTAGGCTAAATCTGGTTGCCCTTTGGCTTTGTTAAATGAATCGTACAGACGGGATCTTTTATCCATTCACGTCTTCTAACCAGTCTAGCACCAGGCACACACATGTTTATGTGTTCGTGTTCTACAAGTCAGCAAATTAGTAGATAATAACAATGAAAGCACTTTAACTGACAAATTGCTTCGAGTCACTTCAATTAAAATGCTCGTCAAAATTAGAGAAAATTTCATCTAATTTAACTATTGAAATTGTCTGTATGTTTTGTTAATGTCCCCTCTTTTGTTTAACTATACTAAATGTCACACATCCTGTGTGCTCAGCTTTTTGCCTGCATTTTTTTTATTATTCCATATTGTATCTTTTATTGGCAAAATTCAATAAAAAACAATTTCCAGGATAACTCATCTATATTTTATGTTATGCCTTTGTTGTTGACATGTCACAATTTGTCCTCGACTTTTGCCGCGGGAATTTTACATAGTAAGTAAGCCATTTTTGTTTCTAAAGAGACTTTGAGTTGTTTTAAAAAGACTGTCTGCTTTATACCCTTCAATGGTTTTTGGACAAACCATGAGACTTGTCCAGCCTCAACTGATTTCGAAGACAACAATTGACTCTTCCAAACTTACACTTCAATTGTAATTAAGATTCGTATTTACTACAGAAAATCGCCCTATCAATAATGATTGATTGATTGATTGGATGTCTGCTTAACGTCCAGCGAGCAGTATTTCAGCTATATTCAGGACGGAAACAAGTTAACAACAATAAATCAACGGAAAATGGGGGCGGGATGGATCACAGGGAATAAAATTTTGACTGCCGCTGGAAAAATATGGAGTTTTGGGTAGGCGCGGAAAATTTATCCTTTTGTAGCGGCTACAATGAGCCTACTCTTTTTCGAAATCTACAAAAGGGGTCTTTATCATGCAAGGATCGTGGCACTCTCCAAACACCTTACCCACTACGTCTACGGTCCGCAGTCCTATCAATAATGAAAATAAACGCAAAGACATGGTGAATTTTAGTATAGGGTTTTTTCTTTCACTGACTTCTTGTCTATTCTATACTCCTATACAAGCATATTTTTATTCTATCGTTGTAACCATGTGATCAAGAGATTTATTTGAGACAAATTTCTTTTTTGTATCGGTCCTATCAACAAATTTTGAGCGACCCCTACCATGAACGCTGTCTTGTAGGGCCCTAAACATAATGTATTAAGTAAACACACAAAAAAAATATGATCTGCGTGAAACAGACATAATTCCACACACAAAAATCAGTTTTAAATACCACCCATGGCTTTAAATATGACAAGATTATTCATTCCACTTCAGTTGAACGTTCATGTTGATACGGATGTTGTGTCTTTTTAGCGAGTATGATGTAGGTTTGTCCTGGCGGTGGATGTTAATGCTCGTCACCGTAGAACTTGCATTATATGTTTTTCCTGGCGGTGGATGTTAATGCATGTTACCGTGGTACGTGCATATTTGTTTGTCCTGGCGGTGTCTGTTAATGCATCGCATTATAGTACGTTTATATACCTTCTTCCTGGTGGTAAATATTAATGCATATCACCGTCCTACGTGTATATGGGTTTGTCCGGGTAGTGGTAGTTAATGATCGTCATTGTAATACGTGTAAATTGCTCTGTCCCGGCGGTGGATCTTAATGCGCGCTACTGTAGTACGTGTATATTGGTTTCTTCTGGTGTTAGATCTTAATGCCTGTCAGCGTAGTACTTGTATTATATGTTTTTCCTTGCGGTGGCTGGTAATGCATGTCACCCTGGTACGTGTATATGGAATTTTCCTCGGGGTGGATGTTAGTGCACGTCACCGTTGTACGTGTGCATGTGTTTTTCCTGGAGTTGGATAATCATGCATGTCGCTGTAGGTCGTGTACTAGTATATGGGTTTGCCCTGTCTGTGGATGTTAATGCTTGTCACCGTGGTTCGTGTATGTGTTTGCCATAGGATAGGAAATTAATGTATGTCACCTTAGTACGTGTATATGGGTTAGTCCTGGAGGTGTATGTTAATGCATAGTTCATGTAGTATGGACTTCTTCGGGTAGTAAATGGTAATGCATGTTACTGTAGTACGTGTATATGGGTTTGTCCTGGCGGTGGCTGGTAATGCATGTCACCGTGGTACGTTTTAGATTCATTTTTTTTCTGTAGGTGGATGTTAATGCATGTCACCGTATTACTTTTATATGGATTTCTCATCGGGGTGGATGTTATTGAACCACAGTAGAACGTATATATGGGCTTGTCCTGGCGTTGGCTGTTAATGCATGTTACTGTGGTACATATTTATGAGTTTTTCCTGGTCGTGGATGTTAATGCATGTCACCATAATACGTGTATACTGGTTTATTCTGGCAGTGGATGTTAATGAATGTCACTGTAGTTTGTGTACATGGGTTTCTCCTGGCGGTTGATATTAATGCATATCGCCGTCCAACATAGTACAAATATATGGGTTTTTCCTGTCGGCGGATATTAATATTAATGCATATCGCCGTAGAAGGTGTACAAGTCATTGGGTTTGTGCTGTCGTGAATTTAAATGAATGCCACTATGGAACGTGTATATGGATTTGACCTGGCAATGGAGGTTAATGCATGTCACAGTGCTACGTGTATATGGGGTTCTCCTCGAGGTGGGTGTTAATGCGTTACCGTGGTACGTGTATATGAGTTTCTCAGAATTTTTCCTGTGTGTGGATGGTAATGCATGTCCCCGCAGTGCATGTATAAAGGTTTGTCCTTTGATATTAATGCATGTCGCTGTGAAACGTGTACAAGTATATGGGCTGTCCTGTCGGCGGATGTTAATAAATGTCACTGTAGAACGTGCACATGTGCTTTCTGCCGAAGGATGTTAATGCTTGTCTCCGAACAACGTTTATTATGGATTTTTCCTAAGTTATATACGTTCATATCCGTAGGTATGGAGGTTTTAACCCTGAAGTGCCTCAATTACCCTGAGGCGAAGCCGAACGGTGTACAGGGGTGCTGAAGGTGTTCAAATTACCATATCTACGGATATGAACGTGTATAACGAATTTATCCCCGGTATTAGTTTGAAATAATGCATTTTAGGTACTTTGTCAACGCATTGTTGGACGTTAAAGAGACGTTTTCGTCATTATTAAAGGAAGTTTGATTGAAATTTGATAAAACTGAGGTTTTTTTACAAGGTGTAGGGTACTACCTTTGGTAGAACCCTACAGTTCCTGAAAAAGAACAGTTTTTTGTTGGATTCAAACAGATGTTTAAGAAATAAATTTTGGCGCTGAATATCTTGCAGAGACGTCATAATAGTGTGACGTCGTTGTTTGTCACATATATCTGCATATCTTTTGTTTAAGAAATAGATTATTGGGAGCGGGCTTTATGGGAATTAGAACATGGTCAGACCTTATATTTGTCAATATTTTATACCGAGCGATAGCGAGGTATAAAATGAAGACAAATAAAAGGTCTCACCATGTTCTATTCCCATAAAGCCCGCTCCCAATAATCTATTTCGATTCTAATATGTCTAACAATTGTTTTAAAATTTCGAAGCGGTTCTAAGAGGACGATTTCAGTGGTAATATATAGTTGTTTTGAAACTAATACGATATATTCCAAAACGGTATGTTAAAGCAAATAAAATTGACATAAACATATATTCTCGTCATTTTATTGAATGCACGTACCTTTTAAACAAAAATATTGAGAAATCTTAACGAAACTGCGTTGTTACAGTTTGAAATTTTCAGTTCAGCGTAATATGACGTCGGAATTCTAATTGTGACGTCATATTAATTCGAATGTAGAATTGTTTAAAAAAATCATGTATCGGGAGTAGTTTAAATCATATAAATCTCAGAATTCAGACTAAATATAACTACTTTATTAACAATCACGATAATTATGGATAACACATAACAAACGGCATTTGTAAGTCAGTTTTTACATTTACACAAAACACGCAGTTTACGCATGTGCGAACTAAACTTGTTGGAATTTGGACACGGCTTTGTCTACATAGCTAAAGCAGGACATCATATTAGAATTGTTTTTCTGTTAAAAATAAAGCACATTTGGATCTTTTGTTAAAGATTTGATCATCCCATAAATGACACAAACCGATTACCATTTATAAAATAAACGCATCTTAAGTACTTTTGTGCAACTAACGCTTAGCAACACCCGGGTATATTACTTAGCAATGAGCCGGTATATTGGTTTTGTAAAGACGTGTAACTGACCAATCAGATTCCAGGAATAATACCGATACGGGGATAATAATGTATGTCACCGTAGTACATGTATATTGGTTTGTCCTGGTTGTGGATGTTTGTGCTTGTTACCGTATTACTTGTATAATATGATTTTTTTCTGGCGGTGGCTGTTAATGCATGTCACCATGGTACGTGTATATGGGCTTTTCCTTGGGTGGATGTTAATGTATGTCACCGTGCTACGTGTACATGGGTTTGTCCTGACGGTGGCTGTTAATGCATGTCACTGTGGTGCGTGTATATGGGCTTTTCCTAGGGTGGATGTTAATGTATGTCACCGTGCTACGTGTACATGGGTTCCCCCTCGAGGTGGATGGTAATGCGTTACCATGATACGTGTATATGGGTTTCTCCGGGGGTAGGATATTAATGTATGTCACCGTAGTATGTGTATATGGTTTTGTCATGACGATGGCTGTTAATGCATGTCACCACCGCGGTACGTTTTATTTTGGTTTTTCCTGTGGGAGGCTGTTAATGCATGTCCCCGTAGTATATGTATAAAGGTTTGTCCTGGCGGCGGATGTTAATGAATGTCACTGTAGAATGTGTACATCGGTTTCCTGGCTGTGGATATTAATGCATTTCGCCATAGAACGTGTACATGTATATGGGTTTGTCCTGTCGGTGGATGTTAATGTATGTCTCCGAGCTATGTTTATTATGGATTTGTCAATTTAGTACATGAATATTGGTTCGTCTTGGCGTTGGACGTTATTGCATGTCATCGTTTTACATGTATTATGGGTTTATCCTGGATGTTTATGTTAATGGATATCATAGGGTTTCTCCTGGCGGTTAATGTTAATGTATGCCACTGTAGTACGTGTATATCGATTTCTCCTGACTATGGATGTAAACTAATGTCACTATAGTACGTGTATATGGGTTTGTCCTTGAGTTGGATGTTATTACATACTCCGAGTACGTGTGTATGGTATGCCCTGGCGGTGGATATTAATTTATGTCGCAGTAGGGCATGTATATTAGTCCAGTCAATCTACAATAAAAATAGCCGAACCTCAAACAAATTGCAAAAGAATTTTTAACTGGTGTTTTGAATACCTTACTAGATCCTCATAAAAGGAAAAAAAGTCGCCATGGATATGCAAGGCTAAAGTATATTTCTTAGCCTTGATAGAAGGTACCCAATTTTGAAGAAAAATGAAAAAAAAACAACTTGAAAATAGATAACTGTAATTGCCTTTTGTTTCGATGCTTTTCTATGTCTTTTCCGAAAGTAGGGAAATAAAATTGTTGAAAACTCATCCGCCGCCAGGACAAACCTTTATACATATACTACGGGGACATGCATTAACAGCCTCCCACAGGAAAAACCAAAATAAAACGTACCGCGGTGGTGACAATTTATTTCAATGCTTACTAAAATAAATATGTTATTTAAATATATAACACACAATTATATATTATATTTTATTTGTATATCATGCATACATATATATATATATATATATATATATACGTCTACAAATTATGCCCAACACTGTTTGAATTAGATTTTTAACACTGTCAAGTTTTTGCTTTCCCTCAGCGGGATTCGAACTCACACCGTTGTGACACTGTGGCACCAATTCGCCTGCACTATGTCCAGCGGTCTAGACCCCTCGGCCAAATCCGCTATATAAAAATATAGCTTCATTAACCGGGGTGAATCTTAGACATAGACATAGTACATGTGTACTAGCGTGTGACGATGGTATTTTCGTAACCAATACGTATTAATCTGACAGTAATCTAATTCAGCATTTTTGTATATATTATATAGGATGACAAAGTTACTTGTCATGCAGTCACAGTAAGTAAATTATATACAAACGTCTAAGTATTGCGACAACCATATAATATATCTATCCAGCGGATTTCTGAAACATCAGAAATACAGGGTTAATATCAAATATTTATATATACGTCTACAAATTATGCCCAACACTGTTTGAATTAGTGTCAGATTAATACGTATTGGTTACGAAAATACCATCGTCACACGCTAGTACACATGTACTATGTCTATGTCTAAGATTCACCCCGGTTAATGAAGCTATATTTTTATATAGCGGATTTGGCCGAGGGGTCTAGACCGCTGGACATAGTGCAGGCGAATTGGTGCCACAGTGTCACAACGGTGTGAGTTCGAATCCCGCTGAGGGAAAGCAAAAATTTGACAGTGTTAAAAATCTAATTCAAACAGTGTTGGGCATAATTTGTAGACGTATATATAAATATTTGATATTAACCCTGTATTTCTGATGTTTCAGAAATCCGCTGGATAGATATATATTATGGTTGTCGCAATACTTAGACGTTTGTATATATATATATATATATATATAAGTAATCTATAAATAGCAACAACAATCTCGTTTAATAAGTGCTGGATCAGTCAGATGCAGACTGATACAATTACAAATAAAAATAATATAGTTGTCTAATAAAAATAATTATAACAACACTACTATGTACAAATAATATATAAGGAACGCAATATTTCGCTCTACCAAAGAGCTTCATCAGGCGTTGACTGAATCAAAAATTCAAATAATAGAAAATATTTTTGTTGTTCACTTTATACAAAAAATGTATACTGATGCTGAGGAATCCAAAATATTTTTTGTTGTTCATATTACTGTTGGGGCATTAAAATTTTAGTATTCTACCTGTGGATTACGTTCGTTCAATCCATCAGGTTCTAGCGTTTTTAATTGATGTATCCAAAATGTTTCTCGAAGTCTTCTGGTTGATGTATTCCACTTTGGGTTTTGATCAATAATTTGGAATTTTACAGTATCAAAAGAGTGGCCTGTAGTTTTAAGGTGGCGAGTTAGTGGACAATTTCTGTTTTTCGTGAAAAAGGAGCGATGGTTGTTAAGTCGCATATTGAAAGCCGTCTCTGTTTCTCCAACATACTGGATGTTACAAATTCCACAGGTCAGTATGTAAATACAATTGCTAGATTTACAGGAACAATTGGAGTATATTGTAAAGCTTTCGTTGGTTGTTGTGCTTCGAAAGGTGCTAGCGACGTTTGCTGCTTTGCAGCATTTGCAATTCCTGCGATTGCATGGATTGTATCCACCAGGTTTTGAAGGAGGGTTCATTTTGACTCTAGCATTTACAATAATATCTTTTAGACTGTTTGGTCGACGGTATGCCATTATAGGTGGTTCAGGGAAAAGCTTTTTTAAATTTGGATCATTTTCGATAAGGTTCCAATGTTTCCTTACAACATTTGAAATGTTTTTTAAGTCAGGGTGGTATGTGACGACTAATGGTATTCTGCTGTTTGTAACATTTTTATCTTTGTAATTAAGCAACGAATCTCTGGAAACATTGTGAGCTTTTCCAAATGCCTCGGCGATGTTTTTGTTTTTGTAGCCTCTTTTGAGTAAATGTTTACGGAGCTCATTTAAACGATGCTTTTGGATGTTTTCTGTTGAGCAAATTCTTTTGATACGTATGGCTTGACTGTAAGGAATACTGGGCGAACAATGCTTTGGGTGGCAACTTTTGGGGGATAAAAATTGATGTTTGTCTGTTGCTTTTGTGTGAAGATCTGTTGTCATCATTCCGTTTTGGATGGAGGTAGTAGTGTCGAGAAAGGATATTTTGTGACTAGAAAATTCGAAAGTAAATTTGATGGTGGGATGAAAATTGTTGCAATAGTTAAAAAAATCTATTAAATGTTCTTCACTTTCATTCCATTTAATGTCAATGTCATCAATGAAACGGAACCATGACAATGGTTTATATGGTGCACCAGACAGAAGCTGTTTTTCCAGATTTCCCATAAATATATTGGCATAAGAGGGAGCCATTTTAGTTCCCATGCTAGTACCACTCACTTGGATGTAGTGTTCGTCATTAAAAACAAAATTGTTGTTCTCAAGGACGAGAGTGAGCAATTTAACAAGACATTCTGTTGGGGGATTTTTTTCTTGTCTGGTGTTCCATACAGCTTCACAGCAAGCAATTCCTTCAGTTTGTGGTATGTTTGTATACAAAGATGACACGTCCATAGTAGCAAGCAATGTGTTTTGAGGTAGAGGATTGAGGGACTGCATTTTTTTCAGATAATCTGTTGTATCTTGGATATGGGACGGAAGGGCTTTTACAAATGGTCTTAGATGGTGAATACTAAAATTTTAATGCCCCAACAGTAATATGAACAACAAAAATATTTTGGATTCCTCAGCATCAGTATACATTTTTTGTATAAAGTGAACAACAAAAATATTTTCTATTATTTGAATTTTTGATTCAGTCAACGCCTGATGAAGCTCTTTGGTAGAGCGAAATATTGCGTTCCTTATATATTATTTGTACATAGTAGTGTTGTTATAATTATTTTTATTAGACAACTATATATATATATATATATATATATATATATATATACACATATGTGTTAAATTGAAGAAGGAACAATGAAAACACTTGTTTTATTGTTAGATATCATTCAAATAATTTTTATTCATTTAAACATTAAAGTATGAACAACAATCTGTTTATATTTTCATGACTTGCATATACAAAAAAATCACGAAAAAATATCAGATCATGCGTGAAAATGCACGCAAGGACACCAAAGGACGATATGTAACAGAAACTTGTTTCGTAAATGAAATACTTTTATAAATAATTTTAATTTGATTGTCACCCGCTTGTTTGTCAAAACAGTTGCAAGTACAGCCGCGTACATCTTTTTTTAAAAGACAATGTTTACGAAATGATTTTAATTGTTCAAATGATGAAAGTAGAGAACTTCTCAAAATGCAGTTAATATCCGAGAATAAAAAGATAGCTGTTGTTCCTTTCAAATTTTCAAGTAACAAATTTATAGGTTTTAATTATAATGTTTAACATATTTTGAAATCAGATGATGTAGTTCTTACTAAATCCGACCGCGTATGTTAAAACATACAGTCTGGATAAGACCCCTATAATAATAATTTATATCAACCAATTAGACCTTTACACAACATTTTCTCTTCGTGAGCGCAGATATGCGCTATTGCGTTAATATAATCACAATGCATTATCAAACCATTAAGAAACAATATCTAATTGATCTGAAACAGAAGAGTAAACTACTCATCTTACAAATCAATATGTACACGTCATATTGTGTTTAATTGAACAAAAATTGGGTTAGGCAAATTTCAACGACTTCCTCTCAGATTTTTTTACCATAACTAATTTTTTTACCCGGAAATGTACAATTTAGCGCGACCGAGGAATGTTTAAAAATTTTGAATAATTAGCAAGACAAGTCAATCATCGTCCTCATCATCATCCCCGTCTGATTCATGTTGTAACATAGTCGAACAGTTCTCACAATTCACGCTCATGCATTCGCTGCAACCAACAGAACACTCTAAACCATGTTTTTTACATGTACAACGTTTTGTGTCACAATTACTTTTGCATTTGCATCTTATTATCTTCAAAAGCTCTTCAAGTGCTGGCGTTAATGTTGTTTTAATCGGTAAGCATTTTCCGTCATTAATAGTCCAACCCCATTCGGTTAGATCCATACCTTCATCCTCTTCAATCCAAAGTTTTACTTGGTAATATACACGAAAGCAGTGAAATCGTGCAGCTACTGACGTTGGTGGAAGTGTATGTATTTCAATAACGGTTTTACTTCCCATCACTTTTGATGAAAACTTACGAAAGAGCAATAGATCTAATCCTTCATAAGGCATACCGTTGTAAAGTGAATTGATCGCTTCTTCGCCAAATTTTTCTACCGACTCCTTTGATTCAGCTTCCATAAAAGAAATAGCAGACTGTATAAAGTAGTCATCAGTCCTTGCCTTCTTCAATGCCTGACCTTTACCTATTCCAAATAATTTTGATGTAGTGTCACACCCAGTTAATGCGTGAATAAACGGGAGAAGGCGACAAGTTGTTGTTCCAAGTACGGCTTTTGTTTTCTTTATACTCCAGACACGGCTTTTCTTGGCGGATGGCCTTACGTCAGAACGGAAAATAATATCATGTTTATTTACGTCTGCATGGTAGCACAGAAGGACTAAAAGATCTGTATCTTCGCCAATTAGTATAGTTTCGCGAGTCTCCGACGAATTTACAGCTGTTTTAATTATGAGGACATCAGCATCATCATTTGAATGGATGGTCTTGCATCCATGATTTTTAAGATGAGTTGATAAGAGATTAATGAAAGTTTGTTTGTTCTCAGTGTTACCTAAGAAATGTTCTTTCTTGATTTTACATGGAGTGTCATCTGAAAATATAACATTTCTTCCTACAACACCTTTTGAGCGTCTTTGATGGGTAACGTCTTTAGTGGATGGACTGTTTGAATAACCGTCAAATACAACTATAGGTGTGTGATATTTCTGACACACGTACGAAACATATAACTGACATATTGTGCGAAAGGTTACACCTCGAGGCCAGGGTATTCGATGAAGAAGGGATCCACCATCAATGACAAACTGCGTCTCTGATGTAGAGTTGCAGAACAATCCCCAAGTGTCCATAAGAGATGCAAGATCTGCAAGAGATGGTTTTTGAGCTTCACACATTGTACCAGATGTATCAAACAATGAAGAGGGATGAGTACTAAGTTCAAACGAAAATACTGTAGACAAATCATCTGTTAATCTGTTAGCTGCAGTAATTAGTCTTTGAAATAGAAGTTGTAGGCTCACCTGTATTGATTCACCTTGGACTTGAATTGTTGATTTTTCATTCATTGTTCTTACTGGCATAGAACGCTTGAAAGAGATAGTAAACGCGTCTTTGCCTTTCATTGATTCTAAGATGATATTTCCAGCATTTAGTGCGTAGTGAGTGTCTACAATAGTTGAAGCCGTTACTCCTGTTACTATATTGCGCAATGTCATGTCCTCTGCAAATGGATTTCTTTCATGCAAAAAAGACATAACTGTTATTGTATCTTTATGATCCCTGTCTGCTCGAGCCGGTGTATTCTCCCTGTGTTGTTCACTAGTATGATATTGAACATTTTCAAAGCTTTGCATTGCTGCGTTTATACTAACGCATGCCGGCATTGATAGCAACCACTGAGCCCTTTGTATTTCATTCATCCCTTTACCTCTAGTCATCCCACCAGTTGTTTTAACTGTCCTCATTAGTGTTTGTTCTATTATAAGGTCCGTTGATAAACCAGCCCAAAATCTGTTACTTCTACGCACAACATGATATCCATGACAAAACTTATTGAGTATATTTCAGGTTGTTCTTCTTCCAGAGTTTGCATTTGCTGAAGATACACATATGCTGATTTTAAATACAAGTTGTGGCCGGCGGCCGCGAAATAAGGAAGCATTTCTTCAATTGACTTGAGGTGAAGAGGCCAATCCCTTGTCCTTTCAGCCTTTATAAACCTTTTGAGGATTTCTACCATTTCCATATACTGTAACCAGAGTTTTGCTGTAGGAAATTTAGAGATTTTTTCTTTTTCAACAGCAATAGTTTTTTCAATGTTTTTCAAATAATCATTGTTGATAATATCTTCAATTGAAACGTCTCCATTTTGTACCTTTTCATAGAGTTTTGATATCTCTTCTATATCCAGATAGTTACATTCATCAGTATTCATAGAAGCATCATCTTGAGTAATTGTATTGTAATCAGCCTCGTCTGTGTCAATGTTAGTATTTGCAAAATTTTGAAAGTGTGGTACTCTCGTATTGAAAATCGTGTAAATCAATAAAATTTGCAAGGCACATTCTACAAGAAAATGACCTCTCACCGCTCTTGAAACAGCCTTTCCAGTTAACATGTGCTCTACAGCGTTGGTAGCGTAAACTGTTTCTGAGATTTCATACAATCCAGATAACTGCATAATTTGACCAATACACCCTAAAAAGCTCATTTCGAGATGAAACCCTCCAAGCCGCAATATCAATGACTTTAGTGGGGTGCCAATTGGCTCGCTATTGATAATCGTCAGAGCTTTCCAGTAGAGAGGTTGATCAAAAGTAACAGTAGGGGTTATTCCATGGAGTTGTGCTATATTACAAATAAACGAAAGAGTAGAATATATGCAAGTCATGTCACTCGGGTTCATATCTATCATAGGTAGAAAACAAATAAGTGACTGTCCAGGGAAATCACCACGTTGAACAGACTGCATAAAACCAGACCAGCCCATAATGGGCGAACGTAACGACCATGTTATTTTCAGCAGTGTTTCAAAGTTACTGGTTCTGTCCACAACCTGAGATTTCCTCAAATCACACATATCTAATGATGATAATTCTAACGAAATTTGTACAACTGAATGTCGATTTTCCCGGCCCTTAATAGTTGATCAGCAGTAACATGAATTCTAGGAATAGAGTAATTGAAGCGTACAGATGGCGTGACAGCAGCGATTATACCCATTCCATGAAACGTATCGTTACCATCGAGTGTATTTAAATTGTGGTCAACATTATCAGCCGCAAAATGAATAATATTGTTTGGTCCAATGTCAGGTAAGTATGTTTCCCGAGCTACAGCAGCACTTGATTCGAATTTCGACACCTCCGAGTATGAGCTACAAAATCCAAGATTATACAGAACTTCTATAAAAAATTTTGATGCAAAATGGTGATGAAGTTGTGCGGCTAATACGATTTGCAATGGTGCTAAAAGAACTCTTGGTCGCACCGTTTGTACCATAGCTTGACTTTTTGCTTTGGAATAATGTTCCTAAGAAGATTTTCAGCGTTTCGGGCAAAAAGTTAATATTGGATTCTGAAGATCCAAGCGAGGACGAGGAGGGATATTCCATTTTATTTGCAGGTAAGTTTTTGATTTCATTTCGAAGCAACTTTGCAGCCGTTTCTATTATTGCCATTTGCCTTCTTTTGGTATCATCTGGCTTTGGTTGACTGTAAAAATCATGTAAAATTGTGGAGGCTGTACTTTTAAAGGTAACAACGTTTGCTTTTCCATTTATTTCTGTAATGACAATGGATGATCCGAAGTGTTCTTGTATCTTTTTCTTCATGTAAATAGAGCTGTATGGTTCGTCTAAACAAAACTCTCTCATTTTGTTCACAAGATCTGATATTGTAATTTGCTCGTCGTCATTCTGTTCTAGATAATCCATTGTTTTCATGAAAGCATCTAATTGAACTGTATTTTCAGGCCTTCCCTTTGATACTTTCTGAGTTTTTGGATTTGGCTCTTGTAGTTGCAATGGGATTTGTTTTCCGGTTCTAAAATTAACGTTGCATACTTGATGATAAACGGCTTCTACTGCTGGCAGATCTGTTGCATGGTCCAGCCTATTCTTCACCTGAGAAGCCCACTCGTCCTTTCGTTCATGGCAGATATGTAGAATTGTTTGCTGAAAATCCAATGTTCTAACAGGGAAACTGTCAAATCCTCGTTTGTTTCCTTTTTTTTCTAATGTGTTTTGTGCAGAATAAACACGGTTCTTTAAACAAAAAAGAATTAGGGTTTCATGGACACATGTGGACAGAGAAACCCTGACTTCTGAGGATGGCTTTATACAAATATATCTGTTTTTGTTTAAGGAAAAATTACAGAAGCAAATAGTATATTTGTTTAAGCTTACCGATTAGCATTATTACAGCTTTTTATTTCCATTTCCATTTCCATTCATTTTAATCTTGAAGTAAATTTTCGCTGAAAAATAATAGAGTACCATTCTACATATGTATATCAATTATATAAAGACAATAATATGACATATTTCTACTGTTTGGTGATACAACAGTCCTTTGAATAGTGTTTTATTTTATTTTTAATTGTGTAATTCTCCAAAAAAATTATTTCAATTTATGTTTCAATTCCATTCAATTTATGTTTTGCTTATGCGGTTAAGCAATTAATTCATACCGTAGTAACGGGCTGTCGTATTTTTTAAAATATTTTTGCATGTGAGGTCATTTTCGGTATTTTTTATTATAATTTGATTATATGGTTTGTGTGTAGAATTACAAATTCTAAGAACATTTATTGTAGATTTATGCCTAATTTGATTGAACTAAACTGCAGATGGATATTTTCAGAGAATTTCTTGGAACGGAAAATTGCAATAAATGACTGAAGCAAATACTATATTTGTTGTCTTATCAGTTAGCACGATTTTCTACAGCTTCCGATTTCAATAATATTCATTTTTATCTTGAAGTAAATTTTCACTGAAAATAAGAAAAAACAAATTATTGTACATATCGATATCAATAAAATTGAAATCCAAGCCAAATAAATCAATATGAGATATTTTCGCTGTTTGGTGATATAAAGACCTTAATTATTTGTTAATTTAAGTTTTATTTGAATTTTGTAATTCTCGCAATAACAATATTTAAACTGACGTTTTACTTTTGTCGGTTTATGTTTTGCGCATGTGGTTCTGCACATAATCTCTACGGAAGTAAAAAAATACTTGTTATTGTCCATCACGGGCTACCGTAGTTTTGTAAAAAAAATTGAGCATGACGTCATTACTAGAACGTCATTTTCGTTAATTTTACTTGTAATTTGCGTAGATTATTTTTAATTGTGTATTGAGTAATGTATTCTTACAACATTGATTACAGTTTTATGCATAGTTTGATCGATTTTAACTGTAAAGGATATTTTTCGAGAATGTGTTGGACCGGAAAATTCGTCTGCTTCCATAACTGTTTCAAGGACAAATTTGCGCAAATATTTGTTTGTTTCTGGTTTATTTTTACCAGATTTTGTTTTTAATAAAGATATGAGTTAAAATGTATGGATACTTACCATTTCATACGTAATTTACGTGAAGTTTCTCTTAAAGTTTATTCATTGTCTGCCGGCGTTGTCTGCAATACCCAATTCGATTCCGTACATTACGTGTTGTACGGAACGCAGCATTTATAAAAATTCACGACTTTAAATAGCAAATATTTCGTATATAAATTTATTAATTTCTGTAAATTATTTTTGTGGCGACTTTTAATATTTCTTAGAATATGTTAAAATAAAAACATTAAGGTATTAACTTTTTCTTTTGCAATTTGTTTTGGGTTTTTCACAGATTGACTGGACTATATGGGTTTGTCCTGGTGGTGGATACGGGTATTAATGCATGTCGCAGTAGAGCATGTATATGGGTTTGTCCTGTCTGTTGATGCATGTAACTGTAGTACTTCTATTATCTGTATGCCCTCTGAGTACTTGTAGTATAGGTTTGTTCTGGCGGTAGATGATACTGTGTGTCACTGTAGTACGTGTTTTATGATTTTGTCTTGGCGGTGGATGTTGATGTATATCACGGAACTACGTTTTCTGTGGATTTGTCCTGGCTGTGGATGTTAATAGATGTCATTTAAGTAGATGAATATGGGTTTGTCTTGGCGCTGGACATTAATGCATGTCACTGTAGTACGTATATATAGGTTTGTCCTGGAAGTGGATGCTAATACATGTCACCTTAGAACGTGTATATGGGTTTGTCCTGGTGGTGGATAATCATTCATGTCACTGTTATTGGTGTACCTGGGTTTGTCCTGGCGGTGCATGTTGATTCATGTCACTGAATTATGTGTACTATTGGGTTTGTCCTGTGGGTGGATTTTAGTGATCCAAAATGTAGTACGCGTATATAGGTTTCTCCTGGAAATGGATGTAAATGCTTGATAGTATGGGTATGTTCAGTCGGTGGATGTTAATGAATGTCACGTGTATTATTTGTTTTGTCTTTTAGGTATATGTTAATTCACGTGACCGCATAACATGTATATGGGTATGTCCTGGTGGTGGATCTCATTGCATGTCGCCGTAGTATATTGGTTTGTCCTGGAGGTGTATGTTAACGGATGTAAACGTAGTGCGTTTATATGGGTTGTTGCGGTGGATGTTAACGCATGTTACTGTAGCACGTGTATTATTTGTTTGTCTTGGAGGAAGATATTAATGCATGTCACTGTAGTACGTGTATTATGAGTTTGTCCTTGCGGTGGATATTACAGCATGTCACCGAATAACGTGTATATGGGTTTGTCCTAGTGGTGAATTTGTTCGTCTATATGGGTTTGTCCTGGCGGTGTATGCATGTCACTGTATCATGTATATATCTGGTTTCTACTGGAAGTGGACGTTAACCGATGTCATTGTAGTACGTGTATACGGGTTTGTCCTGTCGATGGATGTGAATGGACGTCACTGTAGTACGTGTATCATGAGTTTGTCCTGGCGGTAGATATTGCAGCATGTCACCGAATAACTTGGGTTTTTTCTAGCGGTGAATTTTAATGTACATCATTATAGTGGCTGTATATGGATTTGTCCTGGCGGTGGATGTTAATGGATTTCACTGTAGTGCGTGTATATTAGTTTATCCTTGCGGTGGATGTTTATGTATGTAACTGTAGTACGTGAATATGAATTTGTCTTGAAGTCTGACGTTATTGCATGTCAACGTAGTACTAGATTGGTTTGTCCTGGTGTTGATCTTAGTGAATGTCACCGTAATAAATGTATATGGGTTTCTCATGAGATTTTCGTATTATATAAGTCCCTGTGGTATAAATTACGCTGCCTTGTGTTAATTGTGTTCATACAAGACCTTTTATTTTCTTCAATTCATAAAACCCTAACATCGGAGGGATAAGACATATTGGAGAATTTATTGCGCCTGTGACGATGGTTGATACGGGAAGTGATATTGATATTGCCAATTCTATTTGTTTGAATGATACTTAAATATGACTTGAATATTAAACACTCCCCCCCCCACCCCTAACCCACCATAAATATAGCAATAATACAATCATTTTGATATCTTTTATTTGCTTTTTGTATGACTTAATATCAAAAATCGAATCACTGATAACTTCACATCATATACAGACCGCATGGTATAGAATGTACTGTATGTATCTGCAGGATGTGACAGACCATATGGTATGGAACGTACTGTATGTATCTCCTGGATTTGATATAAACAGCCCTTATATAGGATGCACTGTACTGTACAGTAGTTGGGTATGCATGATGTTATACAGACTGTACATATTGTAAAGGATGAAGTTTATGTACATGTATGATATGCAAACCATTGATATAGTATGAATGTACTGTATTTATATATTATAGTGATATTAACTGGCTGATTCTGTATTGGTCATGGTATTGATTCCAGTTCAGATGTATTTCACCTCAGACTGGTAATGACCAAGAATCAACGCAAGGCTCAAACAGAATCAACCAATTTTCTAAACAGTCCATAGGGCTGGTCTGTAAAAACAGTCAGAATGTACTGTTGGTCCATATGGCAATCAGCTATATGACTCTGTATTGCCCTAATGACTTTAAACAGGATACTTTAACATTAATTCAGTAATCAAGACACTGATCATGCTGAGTTTAGCATATTAGGACGGAATATTTTAAGTATTACTTAACAAAAGATGTTAAAAGATGTTCAAAGACTGTTTGTACTAATTGTACGATACTATACAGACAGATATCTGATATATTATTAGACATATTGCATTTGTATCATGTAGAATGTTATTTAAACCTTGTGTATGGTATTATATCAATCTAATTAAAATTAAATCTTTCACTTGCTCCCCCCTTTTTGTTATAGGTCGCTGCGTTGTAAGATCTAACAACATCGCACTACAGGTCACGTCAGGGGTCAAATTTTTTTAATTTTGATCGTCCAATCAAATTTTAGTTCGAGTTGAGTGATTCGACCAATCAAATACTGGTTTGTATATCACACTAGGCTTTAGTGTCAAAATGGCGATGTCCGATGCATTTGTGCGGTCTGAAAAGTTTTACAAACTATTTTAGTACTCGAGAACTCAAAGAATGATGTTGGATTGTTTAGAGAAAGAAATGGTTGCGTTGCCGTTCTTCCTAAAGCGTTAGGGAAATTCTTTCCACTTCAAGATGTATCATTTACATTCCAATGAAGAAAAAGATGAACAAATCGTCATCGCGCTATTTGAGAGATGCTGGTCTGCTTTTGATATTTTGATATAGCTTGTGGAGATTCAAGTAAACAGAAGTTCAAAACTGAACGGCAGCATAGAAAGGTCAGTACGTCAATTATATACGAAAATATGAACTTTTTTCACAATAAGGAGCGATTTTGTTAACAAGAAAAACGGGGAGGGGAATTACATACGATGAACATATAACATGGTATCAGTAAAATAGTACTAGTATATCAAACATGTAACTAAGTGGTTAGGAGATTGATAGGGGGAATTAATATTAAACATTTGACAAAAAACTATCAATAAACTACTAGTAGACATGAATTATTCATCATATTTCTTATTGCTCCAGTTTTAATCGACATTCATGGCTTGTGAGTGTCAGAAAAAATTTAAGGTACATTGATCACCACTAATGAAACGCCATCTCATTTGTAAAACAAAGTTGTGGATTTTTTGTTCTAAAAATTATTTGTCCAAAAAAGGTGTGTGAAAATCAATGCTACAAATAAAATAGTTATATAGATATTCAAGTCACTTAATACATGTACATGTATAAATTAACATTATCAACAATTTTATTTCAGATTTCTGAAAATATCACAATATCAAAGACATATTTATAGATATCATTTGTGCAGCACTGAGTCTAGCTGGTGACCCTGTATGGAGAAACAATTTTCAAAAGTTCCAAGTTTCTGTTCAAATTAGATGAGTTTCACACATGATGCCAACTTGGTAAGTGGAATGTTTATATCTTGTTTTTTTTTAATCTACTAGTACAATGTATCTTGTAAATAAAAGTTTCAACTTGTACAGATCTTCATAAAGTGGATTGTTATTTATAAGTAACCTCAACCACATAGATGCATTCTTATATTTTGTACGAAAGTAATTAAAATGCAATATTAATAATCAAGAATTGAAAAGAGTGAAGTGACATGCAGTTTAAAAAAAATTAGCATTTAAAATTTATTCACAATACTAAATATGGTTTACATTTATGATGTGACCATTGTTTAGATAAATACATGTACCTTGATTTATAACAGCATAAGGATAGCTTGTAAACTTGGTTCTTTGGCTACATGTATGATTAAAGATGCTAATCAATTTGTAACTTTGAATTAAAATTATTGAACCAATTCCTGTAAAGGTATGCAGTTGACTGAATAATAGGGAATAAACATGATACACATAAAGAATTTCTTCTTTACCGAATGTTATAGAAAATTTAAGTTCTTATTTTCTTCCAAGCGACTGCTCTTATTTTCTCATGTTTTCAATTGTTTAAACAGGGAAGAAGATGATCATCACTGGCTTTTCTGTTCTGTTCCAAAGTGCTATATGTACTGCACACAAATACTTACAAAAGAGTTGAAACAGATGAAAGAAATAAAATTAACAGTATATTAAGATATCAGTGTCATGACTTATACACTGTAGATGGATAACAGTACCTTAATGAATGTTATTTTTTCAAAATCTATCATCTATTGCACTTCAAAGGGATATACATGTTTTATACATGTACACTGGACAGGAAGAAATTGGAATTCTTCAGTTGCTTTTATTTTATATTAAAATTATCATCTACATCAACTGACTTTGAAATTAAAAAATATTCTGAAAACAAAAACTGTTGTATGATAGTTTTTGACAAACAATTTTATAAATGCAATGTACATCTGAACTAAAGACCTTGGAATAAAATAAAAGTGGAATGCCTGCTAAATGAAGTTGCAAATAATGCAACATATGTTTCATCTGATTCTAATGTCGGTATGGAGTCTGATGATGATAAACAAGAGTACAACTAGTCTGGCTATAAAGATGAAGAAAACAAATCTTCAGTATTACTTGATGTTCAAATACATTTAATTGTATGTACCTTTATGATTATCAACTACCATACCAAATTCTCTTGTAGAAATTAGTTTGTGTATTTGAATGGTATTTAATGCCACTTTCAGCAATTTGTCAGTTATATAGTCACATCCAGTTTAATTGGTGGAGCAATCTTAAGTACCATGATGAAAACCATGACCTTTTGTAAATTGTGATTAGATTTGAGCACACCCATAATAAGACTCGAACCTGCAACCCCAGTGTTAACAGTCATGTAACCAACTGGGATTTAACGTCAGTTTCAACAAATTTTCAATTATATCGTTTTCCAGTTTTATTGTCTTGCCTGTGGGGACTGGAGTCAAAACATAGGAATCTGGCGACTACATAAACACTATATATTTTATATCTGTGTAAGCTTAAGTCCTAGGTAAATCAAATTTTGTCTAGTGGAAGCTTATGATAAGTACTACATTAAAGTTATTGGATTAGGTCAGTTCCTAAGTAACCATGACAATAATTGGTATAAAAACAAGAAAACTAGAAATCCTTGTCAGTAAGATTGGAGTTGAGCACACCCTCCCACAGTGAAACTCAAACCCAGAACCTCAGTAGTGACAGGCACTTGATCAAAAGTAAAATGACTATGTTAATCACTCAGCCACAATAAAGGGCTCTGTAATCAAGAGAAGACCAAGCCTAAAGATAAGAAATGCACATATCAAAGATACTCCAGACCAGTATGAAGAATTGCACTTGTGTATACTACATTGTACTTTACCAATTGAAAGTAATGTTTCTGTCAAGTCTGGCTCTAATTACATACACCTGAATACAAATTGAAAATGAGAAAATGTGTATCGATGACATTTAAGTCTGGATTAACACATATTGGTTAACACACTCATTTTTCTTCTCTAAATTCACTCTAGCTTGAAAATATTTGGCAAAACACTATAAAAATTTGCCGGTGAAGAGATATCATTATGTTGTAACTGTGTACTAAGTATCATAAAGATGTAAGATCATCTTCCTAACAATGCTTCAGTGCAAAGGTAAATCTGAGGTTGGGTGGACGAAAAAACGAGCCAAAAATCTGTACATCTATGTCTCCAACAGGTGTACATGATAAAATGCAAATAATGTAGACTAATACTGGATGCACTGAAGCCAGAGACTGGGGCATTTGACTACTATTGTGGACTAGTATAGGCATATATTTAACATTCATTTGACATATTGCACATTTTAGTAATGTACATGTTGTACATGAATATTATAACTTTAGTTTACCTTAAACACTGTTAAATGAGAATTAAGAATCCTTCCACCTGTGCCTGCTTTTTAATGTAGTCATTCTGGATTAGTCTTTTTGGCCTATAATTCATTTTGTGTACATTTGTAACAAGAAATATAAAAACTTGACTCAATCAAATTATAATTAAATGTTTCCTCCTTTTAGCAAAGTCAAACAGGGGTTGACTCTTGAATCTACAATTGGTTATGTGGTTGACGACTACCTTAATTCACAAGTCAGCCGAAGGTTTGAGGTTTTCTGTTGGGTACTTTGGTTCCTAAACAAAACTGAAGGTCATGAATTTGATGAAAGTAGAAAAACAAAAATTCAAATTGGAAAACATACCCTACCATGATTTTGAAATAAAATCACATCTGGAACACTAATTTTTTCAAATGGGAAAATTAAAAAGGATATGCCAAAAGTTTTAATATAGGAAGTGTGTAAGCTACATTGTTCAGTGGAAGAAATTTCAGTAACTGAACATGCTGAAGCAATTTCAAATATGAACACAAAGTTTAGGTAAGGTGTTATGTTTATTGTCATAATTGTAAATAAACAATTAAAAATGAATAATGTCTAGAGTGATCTCTAAGTCAATAAATGGGTTCCTTTAGTTTATGATGGTGTAACATTACACAAAGTAACAAGTCATATATAGGCACTGCCAAACAGATTTGGCTCAAGCAATCATAGCATTTTAATGACCATCTTGGTTTTCTTGTCACTAAGTCCTTTCCACTTCCTTCGTATTTTTTAAAGAAATCTTCATGTCTGCGTGAAATTTACTGTTCTGGTTAAAATAATATGTATTTATCCAAGTTTAAACAGTATAATGCAGACCGATATAAAACGCATGATCCAAAAGCCTTTTTAGTTTTTTCCATCAATATCTTCGTTGGTGACAGTTTAAATTTAAATTGGAGGCTGTCAATTAGTTTTGTAACTGGGGACATCTTCCTTCATTTTTAATAATACAAAGCATTTCAGCCCGATTCCAGTGTGTAAAAATGCTTCCGTTCGATTTCACGCTCCACCTGGTCCTGGTACGGCTGGTGAAATGGGCTGGTGTATAGCTTCGATTTGCACGAATGAAACTCCACAAATAAAAACCACATTGTGAGTTTAATCGTATGTACAACTTTCGCAACGTTGTTTATTCAGTAGATTCCATATTTGTAAGAAAATTTGCTTCAATTTGGTTTGTTTACATCTGCGGTAACAATCTTGTTGACGTATTGTAATACATTTGGTACACTTTGGCGTCGAATGGAAAATCCCGATTTGCCGATATTCCGAATGTATACCCTAAGATTGGCCAAGCTCGATTTTGATTGGCTAACGAAAAATCTATGCATATGACCCCTGACGTGACCTGTAATGGGATGTTGTTAGATCTACACGCAGCGACCATAGCAAAAAGGGGGGAGCAAGTGAAAGATTTAATTTTAATTAGATTGGGTATTATATCTACTTAATGTATATGATTAGTAGGAAGTCGATCATCTGAACTATTAAAATCTGTCTTTTTTTGTATGGTATCACCACTGCATTGTATCCATTTTTCATGTTACTTATGTCCCTGTTCATTATGGAATCACGGAATCGAATCGTATGATTGTAGAAACAGTTTTTTTGAATACTTTAATTGCAAAATAATAAATAAAATAAATTTCCTATTGCTATGTGGATGCAGATAAAAACTAATAATGGTGCTTTTACAGTTTATCTGTGAAGACATCTTTGTGTTGTTCGAGTGCAAAACAATGAAAGAAGAACAATGCCGAAAACTTAATGTTAAAATCTGACATAATTCTAGTTCCAGTGAATTTGCATTTACCAGTCATGGCTGTCTTAATATATTGATGATAAAACACATCTGTAATAAAGAAAAGAACATTTATTTATGAATGTATTTAACACTTGGCTATGTCACAAATATAACTAAATCATTAAAATTAGGAAAGCATTAATGAATGAAGGCAAAAATAATTTTAAAACATCAGTGTGTTACTTGCTGTCAAACTACACTGCTCCTTTTCAACACCAGGTATACACCTCCAAGGGCCCTACAAGTGTCCCAAGGCAAATATTAAGTATATAATTAAATACCATTTTACAAGTCGTTACCAATTTTGATTACATTACAGAAAGTAGAATTACAACTATCACATTAATACCTATTATCAGTGATTAGGTCCACCTTAATCAATTTACTGATATGTAAGTAAGATATGCTTTTTTATACTCTATATTTCTTACGAAGAGGACTATTTTAATTATTATTTACAGCCTGGACTACTGTATAATATGTTAACAAACAAAAATGCCAGCTGACAAATAAACATGTCACTGCTACTGGTATTAAATACATGTACCCCACACATAATAAATTTAGCCCCTTATTATTTGATTTTTGTGTAGTAAAGTCGATATTACAGGTCCCTGTGGTCCAAACAACCAAGACTGGACATTATGGCATACAAGATCCTTCAATCTTACAGTAATAAAATTCTTATGCAATGTTAAAATCAAAACAACTATCTAAACTATATATGAACACAATTTTTATAGATAACTTCGATCATCTTTAGATTAGACTGATATTGCGAGCGAATTTTAACGTACGATCGATCCCTTTAATAAAGATTCATTAACAACGACAACAAGTTTGACCTATAACATAACATGATTCAAGTTATCTGAAATACATATAGTCAGTCAGCGTTGGTCCCTCCGGGAAAATGCATATATTTTGCCTGTTTTTGTATTCATGGCTTTATGTTTGTTACCAAAAAGCGTTATAATGAATTAACAAGCTAATCCAATCTTTCTTTTAGTAAATGTTATGCTCATTACTACTTAAATCGGATTTTTCTTACCTCAGCGGAGATTTCCCATTGTCAATTTCGCCATGTTTTGCCTCCAATTGCAAGCAACAATGGGGAGAAACTTGTTGTGTACAAATTGTCGGCAGTTTCCGTATCATTTGTCAACCAATCAGATTTAAGTTCCATTTGCCAATTACGCAATTTCACGCTATATTGATGACACACCTTCTTTCCAGATGATTGAGGAAAATATTTTAGGAAAATATGCACATTCTTGCCAGTTCTGACGTAGGTATGTAATTTTAAGTTAATTATTTAATTTTCCCTATTGCAGAACAGTTGTCAACTGTCTTTAAATATCAACAAACAAAGTAGTTATCAGTAAACCACAGCCACGGCAGTTGTCTAACTCTAAGAGTAAGAACAAGTTTAGCTTTTCTAAAAAGCTAACCGTCTCTTAGCTGCATTACAAATTTTATGGATTTGTTAAAGTATCTGTTTTTTTGTCATTTATATGTAAGATAGGTAAACAATGTACATGTACATTGTAAGGACATTGTTTACGCTAACCTATTATCCAATGGTGCTTGAGAAATTTAAATGCTTGCGTCACTTCACACGTGCTTTTTTAAAAATAATTAAACAAAATTTGACTCCCTAAACAACAATGTTCAAAATGTTTTGTTAAATTTGCATCAATATCCAGAACGAAAATAAAGATACAGAACAAATAATTTTTTCCTAACCCAAACAGCTTTAAAAAGTAGGGAGATTTTTGTACAATGTTTACATTTTAATTGTTTACTGACTAATGCATTGAATTTATTTATTTATTTATTTAAGCACACAGTAAACCATATTGGTTATAGCTTTACAAACAATGTAATAAAACATAAACATGTACAGAAAAAAAAAACAAAAAAAAAATAAAGACATGGGGATAACTAAATTGTTCAATACAACTAAAATATTTATGACGGGACTCCTTCTCTCAGTTCTAATGATTGTTTAATAAAGGAAGTAACAGTCTTAATTTCTTCAGTTGTAGTTGGGTTCAGAATTTGTGAAAGTCTTTCAGTTTTATTTAGTTTATTAAAATCATTAATGTTACAACAATTTTGCAATAATACAGTTCTAATATTAGAATTAATTTTACACTCAAGTAAGAAGTGTGACTCATCGTCAAGAGTGTTACATATAACACATAATCTTTGATCTCTTGGGATTTTTCTATATCGACCAAGTTCAATCATAAGTTTGTGGTCACTTAATCTAAGTTTAGACAAAAGGGTTCTTAATTGTTTATTATGATATGACAGATAGTATTCCATTACATTTACATTTTGTTTTTAAAATTTATACAAATAGTTTTTATTATTTTGATTTAAATTATTTAGTTTATTTAATATAATTTCTTATAAAAAAAACTAAATTTTCTTTTACTATTTTTTTTAAGCTGTTTAACTTCTTTTATGGTTTGACAATTATTTAAAATGTCAGTATCTAATTTTGTTTCTGACATAATTTGTTTGGAATATGTGAACCAAGAATAGACCCCCTTTTGGTCTAGAGTTTTACTTAAATTGAATGCCTCTTTTAGGAGAGGGTTAATATTTTCAGTATTTAGTCTGAGTAAATACATAATGGATTGAGTTTTAATAAAAGTTTCAATTGGCAATCTACTGAGTTCTCTGACGACTAAATTTGTACACGTTCTTTTTACCCCTAGAGTACTTTTGCAAAATCCCAAGTGTATCTTTTCAATAAAGGTTTTATCTACAAAGCTCAAATTGTCTATAACAGATTTATTTTTTTCTGCCCTTTGTTTTGCTCTAAAAAGTTTTAAATAGTTGTCCATAAAAGTTATTTCAGAGTTGTAGGTTAATATAGGTTTGACTAGTGTGTCAAACAAATTACATGCCACCTTGACTGGTACATTACCAAGATCTGCAGTGTATGATTTAATTGAAAATAAAACTTTACTAGCTTTTTGGACAGATCAAGGCTACAATTATTAAGATTACCATTGCTACTTAGCATACAACCTAAGAATTTAAATTCTTTAACATTTTCAAGGTAATTTCCTTTATATTTAACAAAGGGATCATTTAATTTATTACATTTATTTTGAAATATCATAGTTTTGGATTTTTTTACATTCACAGTCAGTTGCCATTTATCACAATATTCTGACAAATTGTCTAAGACCTTTTGTACACCTTCTTTGCTTTTTGATAATATAATCAGGTCATAAGCAAAGAGTAAACTTCCTATTTTTGATTCTAACAATTCTAAAGGATCATTTCCATCTTGATCAAAGATATTTCCTAAATCATTAATAAAAATGTTAAACAGTGTAGGACTAATACTATCTCCTTGTCCAAAGAGAAAAAATTTGAATGTATATCTTGGTGTTTTAAACTACCCAAAGTATTTTTGAATTGATCTTTTATGATATTATACATATTTTTTCCTATACCTATATTTCCTAACTTGTATAACAGTCCATTTCTCCATAGTGAATCAAAAGCCTTCTGTAAATCTATGAAGCAAACAAAAATCTTTTGTTTATTTTTATGAAGGTATTTATTTATTAGAGTTTTCAGAATAAATACACTGTCAGAAGTCCTATGGTTTTCTCTAAAACCAATCTGTGAATTATTAAATTTATCTTTCATAAAATTTTGAAGTCTTGAATTAAGTATAGCACTGAATATCTTTGACATGCAATTCATAAGTGATATACCTCTGTAATTATTTAAGTTTGATTTATCACCTGATTTATGAATGGCTATAATTAATGATTCTTCCCATGATTTCGGATAACATCCAGACTTTAAAATTAAGTTAAACAATTTTGTATATGCTTTTAATGTGACTATTTTACTGTATTTAATAATTTCATTTAGTATTTTATCTGGGCCACTGGCTTTGCCTAGCTTAATTTTTTTTAGAATGTCATTAACTTCTGAACAAGTAATAGGACATTCTGTTTCCTCTTCATATGTTAAAAATTCTTCCATATTTTTCAAATCTTTTTCAATTTTGTTTTGAAATTCTTTATTGATACTCTTACAGTTGCCTTGGTTTTTAAAGTGATTTTCTAACAGAGAAACATTTTTGAATATTTCTTCACAAACCATCTCATTTGGTTTATTCTTCATGCTTTTTAGAATTTTCCAGTATTTTTTGTTCTTCTCAGCATATGATGTTTCTAATTGCTTGAAAATTTTTTGCTTAAATTGCACCTTTTTTTGTTTAATTAGCTTCCTAAGCTTTTTTACAAGATAAAAGTATCTATTTTTATAAGAAGAATCATGAGGGTTTGTTCTTATATTCTTTCCTAAATAGTTTATTTGTTGTTTTAGTTCTAAAACTTCCTGATCTGACCATGACTGTTTTTTGTTTTTATGCTTTTTTTGCTTAAAAAGTTTTTTGACATTACATGTATTGTCTGACAAGTCAGTTAGTATTTTTGTGAGATTATTTGTTGCATCATCAATGCCTTTTTGATTTTATGAAAAACTTTCACTTTCAAAATTAACTATACTGTTCACAACTTCTTCATTTGCAAGATAATTGATCAATTTTACTTTTGATTTTTCAGTGTCCCATTTGTAGCTAGTACAATGTTTACATTTTTGTTTTGAAAAAATATTTTCTTGACCAATAGTAATGTTACATCTTAGATAAAGTTCTATTTGAGCATGATCTGATAAATAATTAAAGTTATGTGTTTGAAAATATTTAACTGAGGGAAGGAGACCCTCACTTACAACAGCATAATCAACTACACTAAAACCATTACTAGTAATACAGGTATAATTTCCTAATAAATCACCAACATATCTGCCATTTAATATTCTTAGCCTGGCGGATATGCACATATCAATAAGATCCTCTCCTTGTTTATTAAACGTAAAATCGAAACTGTTTCTGTACGGACAATTATCTATCTCATAACTTTCAGGAAGTACATTGTTTTGATCAAAATCATTTAAGTCTACAGAATCATTTTCAATAAAGTCTGCTTTGACACCTGTTCTAGAATTAAAATCTCCCATTAGGAGGATTTTTCCTTTGCAGCAATATTTCAGATTCAAGTGACAGATAATCATTATCATTATGGGTAGAATTCATAGGTGGAATATATACTGCACATACATACAAATCTTCTTCAAACCCAAAAAACCGCTTGTCCAATTTTAGCCAAAGACGGTTTTCTGATTTTGAACCGTCCTGTATATATGATATTCCATATTTTAACGAGTTCTTGTAATAAACTATTATTCCTCCGCTATATCTTCTAGCTCTTTTTCTTTTTTTACGGGATTTACTTATCGAGGTAAATCCTAGAATATTTGTATCTTTATTTTCTCCTGTCCATGCTTCTAGTAAAATATTAACATCACTTTTTATTTTTTCAATGATAGAGGGATCATTGTATTTGTCCCCCAACCCATGAACATTCCAGGCAGATATGCTTATTTTATTTTTCAGACATTCCATAATTGGATAGGAAGATATGGTCAAAAACAATATACTTGATGTTAAAAATATTAAGGCCAGAGTTTTTTATTACTTGGTTTACGGGACCGCCGGTCCTAATTCTGATGATTTCAAAATAAAAATAAAATTGTATCAAATGTTTTTTATTTTATATTTCCCACCCGGTTGTAACAAAAATTTCCAACAAAAATAAAATTTTGAAACTGCATTTCATTTCAATTGTTATTATAAGTGAAATGCGAAGATCCATCGTACAAATCACAGGCACCTTTTTCAGAAAAAACATTTACCCTCTATACTCTAATATAACAGTGTTATATTAGAGTATAGAGGGTAATTTTTTTTCTGAAACAGGTGCCTGTGGTACAACTTCATATTTACATTGTTCCAAACTCCGTCGGAACTCCTCTGGTGACTATATGGAGAGTATAGAAGACAGCCGAAAAACCGGAAGTGTTAGATTTGTCTCCCATGAATGATGGCAACATGAATCGTGCTATTTTAAAGTATTGGTGTTCAATGGACTGGAAAATACACGGTAAATAGTTAAATATGTAATTGTTCCTGCCCCTGGCATTGTTGATATTCTAACGAAAAATCTTTAAATAAAATGGAAACTCCCAAACCATAAAGCGTAATTTATTAATAAAACATTTGATTGTGCTAAATATTTGAAGCGTACCATTTTTATATGTCAGATTTAATTCCTAAATCCGGACTTTATAATTGGCAACAGGACTGGAATTGCTTCTGTAATATTTTATAACTATTTATATTTATAAAATCATAATAAAAATGTCTTGAAATTGAATACATGCACGAGTACACTGCTTTATTGCTATGCCCATATACATGATTGTCTTTTAAATTTCATATGATTTTTTCTGTCTTTCCTTTATATCTTAAGGGCTAGAAAAAAGTTAATAGCAAAATTGATCAGCTCATTAAGATCTGTACATGCCCTTTTATTTATCATGCATACAATGTAGTTTTCTATTTTTTATAGGAACACTGGTCTATGTGTTCGGCACAATCCTGTTTTCTGGGCATAAATAATTATTACCAGAGAAGGAATAAATTGCAACAGCCAAATCGAAGTTAGTCAGGTATATTTTTATGACCCATCTAGGAAAGTAGGGGGCATATAGTGTTTGGGTCGGTTCGTCCATCCGTCCCAAATGTTGCAAGATGGGGCTTTATGTCTTTTGGACATATTCTTGTTTGTAAAACAATTGAAAATTCTGTTTAAATGCCTGTACCAAGTCAGGACCATTGTGATCTTCAAATTCTCCAGAAAGTCTTTTCCTTGATGTGTTTTTTCTTCCTGGACCGATGAGATAAATCATCCCAGTTCAGTAGTTTGATTAATATTACCTTTATTTTTTATTATTTAAACCTAGGTTCCTGGTTAGTGGGGACATATTTTTCCTTTGTCTTGTTTGATAGATCAATACATCAATCTGTTTACACTATATATATTTTAGACACTGATACCAAAGAATTTATATTTTGTACCAAGTTGGGATCATTTCTAGTGCAAGTCTGTATTATAAACCTGATTTTTTTCTCTCCACTTTTTGTTAGTTTGATAATGCTGTTTTATCCTCTGTCTTACTAAAGAAGTATTTTATTTAATTTTATTTTAAACATCAATCTGTTTACACTATATATATTTTAGACACTGATACCAAAGAATTTATATTTTGTACCAAGTTGGGATCATTTCTAGTGCAAGTCTGTATTATAAACCTGATTTTTTTCTCTCCACTTTTTGTTAGTTTGATAATGCTGTTTTATCCTCTGTCTTACTAAAGAAGTATTTTATTTAATTTTATTTTAAACATCAATCTGTTTACACTATATATATTTTAGACACTGATACCAAAGAATTTATATTTTGTACCAAGTTGGGATCATTTCTAGTGCAAGTCTGTATTATAAACCTGATTTTTTTCTCTCCACTTTTTGTTAGTTTGATAATGCTGTTTTATCCTCTGTCTTACTAAAGAAGTATTTTATTTAATTTTATTTTAAACATCAATCTGTTTACACTATATATATTTTAGACACTGATACCAAAGAATTTATATTTTGTACCAAGTTGGGATCATTTCTAGTGCAAGTCTGTATTATAAACCTGATTTTTTCTCTCCACTTTTTGTTAGTTTGATAATGCTGTTTTTTCCTCTGTCTTACTAAAGAAGTATTTTATTTGATAACAAATTGACTCTTGTTATATTCCAGGTGTAATCATGACGTTTGATCCCATCTGTGGGGACTTAGATGTATCCACTAATGACTATATTAATAACTTAAGAGAGAACTCTGGGATAGTACGCCCATTATGCAACAAAGTCTTCAATCTGACAAACCCATTGTAACGAGGAATGCTGTCAAGACAAAAAAGACCAGAAAATGAACTATGCTAAAATAAAAAATATTCAACTATCTAGACCTTTTACTTTTATTTTTTTCATCGACTCCTCAATTTAAGTTGTTTTATTTTTATTTTTGTTTATTCCTTCCTACTCCATTTTTTCAAAATCTGTCCCGTAAACCAAATAATAAAAAAACTCTGGCCTAAATGAGGTTAGAAATAGACATATGCTTTTCATTTTGGTTTGTTAATTGTTTCATTAAATTAAAAACTTTAAGATGTAATCTCAAATAAATCTTTTTATAGCTACTTGTATAAATCTGTTTATAGCTATAAGTTTAAAGCTATTCTTGTTTACACACACACATATATATATATATATATACATGTTTATACTTGTAAGTAAAGCATGGGATAATAAATGCTATGTGCAGAAAGAAAGATAACTCTATTTCAATATATTTTACATGTAATATCAAATAAATCTTTTTATAGCTACTTGTATATTTGCTCAGCTACAGTAAGTTTAAAGCTATTCGTTTTTACACACACACATATATATACATGTTTATACTTCTAAGTAAAGCATGGGATAATAAATGTTATGTTTCTTGACACAAGTGCAGAAAGAAAGATAACTCTATTTCAATATATTTTACACAGTACCTATAGCATGTATGCATGTACATCATTACCAAAAATAAAATAATAATAAAAATGAAGTCATATCTTTTCATAACAAACAAACCCTTGTCCAGGACAGTTTCAATTTTAATAATTCTACTTTGTGAATAAACTTATAAAGGTATAATAGAATAACACCTGTAGCATTGTTCAATTCAATACAGCATTACATGATTCAGCTGTTATTTTTTCACAACTGGTTAATTTATAATCAATTACACAAGAATTACATAATTTATTCCCATATATGTACGCATTATCATGATTATTGTCTCTGTGTTTGTATTCATTTGGTTTGGGTGTGTACCTGTCTAAGTCTCTGAGATTAAAATTTGGCTCATGACGCTGGAATTGCTTACTCGGAGCAGATAGAGTTTGTCTATATCTATTATGTAGGGTACTATAGCTTGTCTCATGATTGTATCTATCCCTTTGCTTTTCTGGACTGTGTTCATGTCTTTTTTCATTGTACATATGATTTTGTCTTTTACCCTTATAACCATCATGATCATAGTTTTCATTCACATATTGTACCCCAACCATTGGATTTATAACCTTTTTGATACATTTTACATAATGCTTAATGCCATATCCATTTAAGTGGATGCCATCATAAAAATCACCACTATATCAAAATTTACATATTCAATGTCAACATAAAAACATAGCTCTTTTAGTATAGAATTATAAGTAAGTCTTTTTTCTTCAAATTCTTTTAGCTTTGCTTCATTATCATAGTATCTAGGAAGTAGTTCTCCTATCACGAGTTTGCACTTGGGTAACTCTTTCTTTGCAATGCTAATCAGACCTTCAAGCTCTTCTAAAAACTCATCTGGACTTTTCGATTCCAGATCATTGGACCCTACTTGTAGCATTAGAACATCCGATTCTACTTTTTGTTCATTTTTAATGAAGTTTGTGGCACCTAATATTGTCTTATCTTGTAGAGTTGTAATGCGGACTTTCTTATTCATGTATAATTTCTTTGGTATCAAGTCCTTTGTTATTGATGTTCCTATGATCCAAACATCTGCTTGTATAGGACTTCTTGGTTGTTTAGTTTTTTCCCTCTCTGAATTTTCACTAATCTTATTGCTTCCAGATGATGTTGTTTTTTCAGGTGTGTTGTTGAATTTTTTAAATGACAATATTTCGCTTTCAATTTTTCAAACCTGATTGTCCATTTTCCTTTCCGTTGCCTTAACATCTTTTGTTATTCTTTCATTTGTCACTTTGATCTGTGTTTGTTCCTCCTCAGGCATTTTCAATTTATCCAAGTTTACTTGTATTTTCTCTACTTTTTTGTCAAGATGATGCAAACTTTGTTTTATTTCTACTAAATCACTTTTCAGATTTCTTATTTCCTTTAGACTTTCTTGTATTTGTATTGTGATAGTTAAAATTTTATCAATCTGAGCTTCCTTGTCAATCTGGTTTGATTCAACTACATGAAGTGCAAGACTTATGCTTTCCAACTTTTTGTCAACATCTTCATTGTCATTTTCTTTGTTAGTCATTGCTACTTGATCTTTTATTTTATCTGATTGATTGTTTTTGTACAAGATGTTACAGTATCTTCTGTATTTCTGTTTGTGTGAATGTCCTCAAAATCATTTTGCTGTGTTGCCTCTGTTTCACGCCGTTCATGTTCGGTTATGTCCACAATGAAGGAAATAGAAGTCATATGAGGAACGTAACATTACTACACTAAAATACTGATTACAACCCCGATTCGACCTAAGAATATATCGAAATTTCAGTACACATACTAGTGCGATCCTGGCGTAAACCAATGAAATAAGAAAAATATTTATAGATTTAGGTAACCACCCAATCAAGTAACAGAGAGTCATTTACTCGAAGACTGATCGTCATTTGACTATGTAACCAGACCCACGTGGTTATTATTTTTTTGTTTACAATCTGATGACTTTTAGTTGATAAATTAAGAAAATACAGAGTAATTTCATTGCTTATATTCAGTGCCGTAGCTAGGGTCTGAATGACGATTGTGACTATTTGAAACAGTTCGTTAAAGTGGTTTGAAAAGGGGGGAGTCGGGAATCCGGGTCGTTCACAATAGCGGTGCAAGTCAAATCGGCACCTACAACAAGAAAAGATATGGGTTAAAACCATATCCAGAGAGTTCGATTTATATGTTATAGGTGTATCCCATTTGGTTTAATAGTTTTTTTTCAATTTGTTTTATTTAAAATTTCATCATATGCTGTAAAGGGATGCAAATATAGACGATTGTGAAAGGCAAGAAATAATCATCTTGATTATAACATCTCAACTTTAAGAAGAGTACTGTAATAAAAAAAAGCAAAGTTTTGGAAGGACAAATTTGTGTTTACCAATAAAAATACATTGACCATTGTCAAGTGGTTCTGTGGGGGAAAATGTGAATGTAAGATCGGCAGTTATCGCGTCCTCGGAAAATCAAAGAAAACATACCGACAAGTTATAATTTTTATTGATTTAATTTTACTGTAATTAAAATTGTTTCAAAAGATTTGCAAGTAAGTGTATTTCAAACGTCAAACTAGCATTCATGTGCATAAACATTGCTAAGAACTTTATAAAATTTTCAGAATTTAAAATATAAAAAAACAATGGGAAGAAGAGTCTTATGCAAAACAATTGATGAGATTATTAACTTCTACAATTATTTTGCTTAATATAACTTGCTTCGTTAAAATATCTTAACATCAAAATTTTTCAATCTTGAATTAAATAAAAATCTATATCTTTTGTGCTTTTTTATTATTGAGAAATGTATTTTCCCTACTAATTTCTGCCACATATTTCACTGATTCAGACATCAATTTTTTTAAATAACATGCTTGTTTAAAAATCTAATTTTGTATATATAGTTTCTTCTCGTACAGCCAATAATACTATTGGTACAGAGAAAGTAACAAATAAACAAACAAAACAACAGGCTATGTACAATATATATCAAAATCATAATCTAATTTAGCCATTTTAGCGTCTTATTATGCGAGTCTTTCATTTTTACCTTTCATCAAAGTTCAGTGTCAGGTAATAAATAATCATTCAGCAAATAAACAAGGAACATCTAATATACAATTACACCACTACCACACACGAATCGTTCACGAGAGTTTGGGATTTCGAAACCGTCAATAAACAAAACCCAGGGAAGTTAAATTTAATGTTCAAGATGACTAATTTTCTGCGTAAAAGTTCCATTTTATACCTTATATATTATGCAATAATCCAGAAATAAGTTTTCTGGATGAGTGGTCACAAGCGCGTTAAACAAAATCTAAAAATGCACTTTTACTGTCAAATTACCTAAGTAACTAATAAAAGAAACCGAAAAATTTACACTATTTACACTAATTTATCATGTTAAAATAAGAATGCATAAAAAATTACGAAGCTAGACATATAAATCACGAAATAATCTAAGAAATACAATTGAAACGATGAAATACATTACATAATATAACATAACAACATTTTTAAATGCCTTTTTCTTATCAAATTAAATAACTAATTAATAAAAGAAATTCAAGTTTATTATGTCAAGAATAGAATGCATTAATAAAAATACTAGGCTTACCCTATAGATAGTAAAATAATCCAAAAATAAAAATTGAAGCGGATCTATTTATACTACCGAGATACTGGTAAATCGCGCATTTATATGCAATTATGTACATCTTTACTTCTTCTTATTAGATCAGGACAAAAAAACGTATTTTAAAGCTTGAAGGATTCAACAAATACGAAAAACTGTAATTGAAATATTTTCTTTAATATTAAATTTGCCATTTTATCACTTACAACATGAACTATATTGTAGAGTATGGTTTTAACCTTTTTGCTCAATTTACCCGAAAACAATAATCATTAAGAGATAATAAGAAGAGATCGAACATATGAAAAAAGACAATTCGGCACCCATATTACTAGTCAAAACAGCACCTGGGGCGCATTTCATTTACCTGAATCTGAAAAATGTTTCAGTACAATGTTTCAAAAAACATGTTTCGGTGGTAACTTCCCATTTGGTCTACTCCCATTTTGTCTACTCATGAAAATTTAGAATTCCCATTTCGTCTACTAAATAAAATATAACTAGGTTTAAACTTGGTTGTTACATAAAATTATGGTACATTAGAGTTCGTGTTTTTTATATGTTTATTTTGCATTTAACGAGTGTTTGTATTGCAAAAACAATTCATTTATATAATGAAAAACTGTTTACATTTAATAACAATCAAAAATAATTCCATATAACATAAAAACACTGAGGTTTGTCTATAAACATAAATATCATTGTTTTATCGATGATCCATGCTTATGTTGTTGCCGAAGCCAATTTGATGAACATAAATGTGTCCAAGCAACAAAATCATATCAGACAAGGATCAACGTATCAAAAGTTGTTAATCACAGTAAACAACTTGTTAAACAACTTGCAACTTAATCATTTTCATTGTTAATGTAACAATTCCATAATACTAATTAGTAAACAATAATAATTTATTCATATGCACACATTCTATTTAATTGAATGTTTAAATAAAACAAAGCTGTTTTTAAATTGAAAGAGTTTATTCATTACATGTTCGTACTTACTTTAAGAACATTCGAATACTCTTATTTTTTAACTTTATCTTTTTTTTTTTGAAATACCAGTTATACTCCCTTCATATTTAAACATTTAATAATTTAAAAATTAAAAAAAAAATAATTATGAATTTTAAGGAAAAAAAATTTGCTTTCAACTTAGTTTCTCATATAAAATTCATAGAGTAGACAAAATGGGACACTATAATTTTTTAGAGTAGACAAAATGGGAATAGACCAAATGGGAGTAGACTAACTGGGAGTAGACCAAGTGGGAATGAACCGTTTCGGTTATTTAAAAAACAACATTTAAGAAACTGTTACATTTTTCAGTTTCTATCAAAACAGTAACAAAATGGCTTGTCGGTTTCAGTTTGAAACATCAATCACTTATGTTTCAAATGTTTCGATATCATGTTTCTGTTACAAGTAAAAGAAACAGTGAAACATGAAAATGATTCAGAATCATGTTTCAGATTTGGTTAAAAGAAATGTGCCCCTGTTAAATTGTTTACTTCTTACAATGAAATAGTACCTCACCTGTTTGCCTGGGTTCGTTCGCTCACTTTCCGTTATATAATTTTAACCACTGTTTTGTTTTGTTTATTTTTATAAATATTTTTAAATAGGCCATTCGCCCTATGTTTGAAAAAAAATTAATATAAGTCATATATGTACTGTAAAAATGATAGTTGACTACTGTTTTGTATTTTTTTCTAAGCTAAAAATTTTCATTCTTTTATTGTTCATAAATTAATTATTACACAGGGTTTGAAGCTTTAATAATGTGTGTAGGGGCCATGTGTGCTCCCAAATGTGCGAGGCGGCTTACGGCCGGGGGTATGGGGCCGCTCTGTGGTAAATGGTGCACAATCCTGCATTATGGTCATTTCCTGAGGGCATATTGTCCTTACTTAATTTATATATTTTTAAGAGAAATTTAAAAAAAATTGAAGGGAAGGGGGAATACAAGTTGATCCGTGCTATGTACCTAATCCAATGAACCAATTTAAAATAAAAATTGAAGACCTCAATTACATATTATTAGAGCCAAATTATTATTCATGTTTTTAATAGATGTTTGTTTACCCAACTGGTGTGTTTAGTATGCTCCACTTTGTTTTCAATGTGATGTCCAAGTATTCATTAAATTATCAGATTTCTTGTGGTTTTGTTTATGAGTTAAAACACATGTATTATTAAATCATTTTGTGGTGTGTTGCTTGGTTGCCTGAATATTTTTATGACCTACAGCATCTTTGGTTTTCTTGGTTGTATTTTTTTACGCTCAACTTCAAGGGAATAACATGAATAATGCTTTTTATACCAAATTTTTTAGTCAACATGGAAGTCAAGATTTATTCAGCTATAGGTTTATTTATGTTATTTGTTAATTTATGTTATTATGTTAAGCTATTCAAATTCATATTCAAGTTCATATTCTTTTTATTATTCTGTAAAACAATATTATTATCCCGAATCACACGTAGATCATGCGGAAATGTACACACTACGATTCCGACTTTGAGCTGTCTTTAACTTATCACAATAATAGCGAGCACAGCTCGCAGCAGGGCAGCGAAGCTGCCCGCGAAGAGCGGTGAGCTCTACGGCAATTACGTGTCATGTGATCAAATGAAATCACGTGATCAAAATCTGCTTAATGCTGATATTGATTTTTTTCGTCCGGAAGTTGATATCGTCAAAAAACTGGAACAAAGTGAATGGAGAAGCACTAAATTTTATTTTAAAGAGAGACTTAAAAAAAATTGACAACGATAAAAAGTTAATGTTATATTTAAAAATAACAACAAAAATTTCATGCTATTTTTTGCACTCTCTAAATCGATCTTTAAAAACTGACAATCATTGGCGACATGTATGATTAAAAATGCCAATCTAATTAAAATCAAATCTTTCTCTTGCTCCCCCCTTTTTGCTATGGTCGCTGCGTGTAGATCAAACAACATCCCATTACAGGTCACGTCAGGGGTCATATGCATAGATTTTTCGTTAGCCAATCGAAATCGAGCTTGGCCAATCTTAGGGTATACATTCGGAAAATCGGCAAATCGGGTTTTTCCATTCGAAATGTATTATAATACGTCAACAAGATTGTTACCGGAGATGTAAACAAACCAAATTGAAGCAAATTTTCTTACAAATATGGAATCTACTGAATAAACAACTTTACGAAAGTTGTACATACGATTAAAATCACAATGTATTTCTTATTTGTGGAGTTTCATTCGTGCAAATCGAAGCTACACCAGCCCATTTCACCAGCCGTACCAGGACCAGGCGGAACGTGAAATCGAACGGAAGCATTTTTACACACTGGAATCGGGCTGAAATGCTTTGTATTATTAAAAATAAAGGTAGATGTCCCCCAGTTACAAAACTAATTGACAGCCTCCCATTTAAATTTAAACTGTTGTCAGAAATTGAGCCGGTGATACTTATAAACAATAACAGGGAATTATATAAATTACCTGTTCTAAAACAAGTAGTCTCAGCGACCACTCCGTGGACTTATAACTGTTAGGTCTTCTTTGTCAAAAGACGTCTTCACAGTTCCGTGGGTAGTTTACAAGTCAGTCAGTCAGTTCCAGAGACTAGAGGGGTTCCGAAAATGTTCTGCTTAACTTCCTCCTTAAGATGGCGCACTCCGACATTCCTCTCCATTATCTTCTTTTAGGTTTGATTCCTCACTGATAGGCGAGTTAGGTATAACTAAGGTGTAAATGTTGCAGATGGTTGGATGGCTGGTAAGGATGAGGTTGAATTCAGTGGACATAACCAATTCCTTCATGGTCGAGTCCAATATAAAACAACTTCAGATTATGAAATGGTATCAGCATACGTGGTATAAAACATCTTAAATGGTAGATTATGAAATGATATCCACAGAAGTTCCCTTGGCAAACATGAACATATGATGAATATGAGTAGTGATCAGAGAATTGTAGGCTCTCCTCTGTACAAACATGGGAACGATGATTAAAAATTCCAATGGGAAAACTTGCAATTCTGTTACAACATGCGGATGATGATTAATAAGGCTCTCGTCAACAAAATGACATAGGTAAAAACGACATAGATTAAACATTAATATAAATATAATAGTCACTCCACAGCTTCCACTGTAGTATGTGAGGTACAAACATATTAACAAGGTCGGCATATCATCAAACATAATTAAGTGATAAATTCTTCTGGCATTGTCAGTGATGGTCTTGAGGACCTGCTCCAACGGGATGCAAAGGATTTCGTATATCTTACCGACCACATGTACGACAACGCATGGATCTCTGACCTCATCTACAACGTTCCATTGATCTGCTTCCTCGCTGTTATCATCTTTTTCCTTTAACTTCTCACCCTCTTCCTTCATCCATGGACAACAATCCTCATAGTCCAGTTCGCCCTCAAGACTCCTTTCAGCCATGTTTCATTTGGAGTTTTTTATCTTTAAATTTCCTATTACCCCTTTTTTTTAAATAAATTAAATTTATGTACAGGTATATATATATATATTATTAATAAACATATTTATATATATATTATTATTATTTTGTTTCTTAGTATACTTTTATATCAATTTTTAACATAAATATTTTCTTATATATTATAATTTTCCTTTTTTATTATTATTTTTTTTAATATTTACAATTAAAATATTATTTTATTATTGATTTCTATTTACAAATCGTAAAAAGACTTCTTAGTCTTCTAGCTCTTCATAGACCTATATAGCAGATCTTGTAGATGTGATGGTACCTCATTGCACGTTTCATTGCTTCCTTGTACTCTTCTTATGACCTGAGGCTCCTTTTTAATATGCGCCTCATCCATGATTTCGTCCACCTCTGTCCCTATCCCTATAATTGTTTCTTTTCTAATCGTAAGAAATTTGTCAGCTAGATTCTGTAGAACTATTGGGATGTTCTTACCACCGTTAACTGCGGTATAGGGCATAAGTAAGTCTTTCACATTATGAGTAGGTAGTATACATAAACTGCTCTCTATATCTTTATTTAATTATACCGGAAATTGTACACTGGAGTTAGGAGGTACTACCAGTCTTTTATGAAGTTGTATTTTACGGACTGTTGACTGTTTATCCCCAATTTTGAAACAATGGGCCATAATTCTATCTCCTCCGATCTGGATTGTATTCTGCTCAAGATCTATAATAGCATGGAGATGATAAAGCAAATCTAATCCAATAATGACATGAAATGTTATTTCAGCCACCATAATCCTCCACTTTGTTTCCGTTTTCCTAATTGGTATGGAGACTACACCTCCCTTCCTGTCTTTTATCTTGTTCTTGTCACCTGCACCCTTTAAATATACAGAGTCTCTCGATGACATAGGTAACTCGAGTTGACTAGCCAATTTGTTGTTTATAACGGTAACATGTGCATCAGTATCAACAATCGCATCGATTTTCTGTCCATTGAGGGTAATTGGAACTTCTAAGTTGAATGGTGTTTCTATCTCGGAGAAGATAATCTCCTTAATTGCTGATACATTGTTCTCCTCTACTTCAGCTAGGTCGGGATCACCGACACTAATATTTGGACTTACAAGTTTTTCATTGTCATGACTATTGTCATCTCTTTCAACTAGGTCGGGCTACCCGACACTAGCAGCAAGAGATTCGTGTATTGGTGGAGGTCGGCCTGTATAGTATGGATGGGTCAGGGATTGGCCTACTTCCCGGACCCATAGTCGTTTAACGACTTTGTAGGCGAGGACAGGCTTCTCTTCTTTGGACAGTTATTACTATAATGAACAGGTTCGTTACAAGAATAACATTTGACCTGGGCTCTTGCTGGACTTCTATTTGGTGATGGAGAGCGTGATCTATTTCTATTGAACTGTCTCTCTGAAACCAAGTTTAAGATCTTACTTATGTCACCTTTCATTGAACTTATATCTTTCTCTGTTTTTTCAATTCGATTCTCCAAACTTTGTCTCCAAGTACCAATTTTCGGAGGTCCTTGATTCAATACTCTCACAGTTAGTTCTGAGTCGCTGTCTGAATCAGGTTCTTCAGGAAATTGTACTTTCCTTATTTCTGGTCTTTTCTGTCCCAACAAAACCCTTCTGTTATGCATGGCACTCTGTACATGTTGTAGTGCTTGATCTATTCTTTTCGGGTCCTTGTCAATAGCTAACAGAGCAGCCTGCTTGTCTTGACAGCCTCTAAGGAAGGCTTCTGTTGCCATCATTTCAACAATTTCCTCTGAAGCCTCAACATACCCGTCGGTTGCCATTTCTTGAACTCTTTCCGCAAATCCTTCTAAAGGTTCCTCTAATAAGTGTTTTACATCTTGTAATTGTCTACGTATTGAATGTGGTAGGTCTTTATTACCAAATCTTTGTGTCATCTTATCCATCAATGTATCAAAATCTCCCTGTACTGACATTGGTCGAGTGCTACAAAATTTCAAAGCCTTACCCCTTAGGCATAATAACAGGTAGTCCAGTTTTTGCTGTTCATCCCATTCAAAACGTTTCGCTGTATGTACAAATTGTAACTGGTATGCCTTCCAGTCACCAGTGCCATCATACGTCGACAACTTGGGAAATTGAGAAAAAGACAAACTCTTTTTTGGCTCTTCATCGCGTAGTGATCTTGTCCTTCGGTACTCACTGACTTCAGATCGTATGGGCTCATATTCTTCATTACGTAATGGGCTGTTATAAACATTCCTAGGAGCTAGAGTCTCAATTACTTTAGATGTCCTTAGGTGTTGAATTTCACTCTCTAACTTTTTTACTCGACTCTCTTGTTCTTTTCTCTCATCTATTAGAGACCTCTCTTTTTCATTGGCTTTATCGATAGTGTGTGCTTGTTCTTCTACTTTTTCCATTAGTTTTTCAACCCTATGTTCTAATTCTTTTATTTGCTGTGTGTTGACATGATTTTGTTCTTTTGCATTATTACCATATGCGTCTTGTTCATCTATTTGGCCTAACATTTTTTGTCTCTCAGTCTTCAACTGACCACAGAAGTTCTTGAGTTCTGTTACTACTTTTTGATATAGCTGTTCTTGTTTTTGTATTTCGTTTTTTATGGTTTGTTTGGTAATTGTTTCACTCTCTTCAAGCTGTTTATTAATTTTCTCAATGAAATTGTCTTTATTGTGAATTTCTGTACTTAGTAATTCATTTTGTTTAGATACAGTTTTTACTTCTGTAGTTAATTTCTCTATGTGTGTTTCGAAATCATTTTGCATCTTCTTAAGTTCTTGATTTTTAGCCACTTCCCCTTGTTTTAAGATGACATTTTCAGTTTTAAGCTTCTCTACCAATTTCTTTAAATCTTCAATTCCATGTTCGGTTTGTACAGTGGGACCAAAACTAATTATTCCGGAGGCTAGGAGAGGTTCCCAGTTTGTTGGTGGAATTCCAGGAATTTGTTTTACGGTTTCAAAGGTAAATGGACCACCTTGTTGCCTTGCATTTATTATTGCTTGGGCTCTCTTTTCGCCTATATCTCGAATTGACATTAAGTCATCTTTGGTCGCCGTATTTATGTTTACTATTGACATTGTAGAGGTTGACTGGGAATTTATTTTATCAGTTTAATTGTATAATTCCGGCAGGGGGCACCTGCACAAAATCAAAATGGATCTGGTTTATTGTTTGAATTTCAAAATTTGGCAGGGGGCACCTGCTCAATAACTACTTTTTCCCTTTTATTTATTAACTTTCAATGATTTCCATATTATTATTTTTTTTTTTCAATGAATAAAATAAATAATTTTAGAGTATTTGTTTTATAAACACTCACTACTATAATCGTTATGGTTGTCCATAGCGATTAAGAGATCAATCCATCTTAATTTTTATTCTGCATTTATTTATATTTATTTTTTTTCATATTTGTTAAGTGTTAAATTTTAAACACGCAAAATATCACGTGACTACACAAGTAATAATTTTAGTTCTCCTTTATTTCATTGTTTAGAAAAGTAGGACCAGTAGTGGGAAATGTATTTATACCCTTTTTATTTGTAAATGTGTTACTTGTATTTGGTACAACAGCTAGGCAAGGGTCACCTGCACGGTAACTGTTATATCTGCTGCCTATTCAACACATTAATACCCCTACAATACCCTGAGTGAAATACTATAAAATGTCCAAAATATAAACAATATCTATACGATACACAAAATTTTTTAAAGTCTTTCACCCAAGTTTAGTGTGTAGTGCTAAGGAACAAAAGTTGGAGTGGGCCTTTTTATTTGTACGCGACTTATGTAGTCAATGCGGTGTCAAATAAAAATGCAACAATATATAAATACAGTTGAAAATATAAATAAAGTATTATTGACAGTTTAAACAATAAACAATTTGCTTTCTACACTCAAGTGTCAAAGTTCACTCAAAATTTGACACAAATTATTCTGAGTAACATTAAGTAAATATTTGTGAGTGCTCACCACATTGAGCAATCATTTTGAATATTTTCACTTCGTTTTTTGTCTTACAATCAAACGAAATGTATGCAACAATGAATGAATGTACGTTTGTCAGAAGTCTGATTTGCACGGGCTAATTTTCCCGCACAAAAAATCACTTGAAAATTTTTACTTCTGACACCATTTGTCAGAAATTGAGCCGGTGATACTTATAAAAACGACAGGGAACAATATTCATTACCTGTTCTAAAAGGAACCCATTTATTGACTTAGAGATCACTCTAGACATTATTCATTTTTAATTGTTTTTTTTACAATTATGACAGAATAAACATAACACCTTACTTAAACTTTGTGTTCATATTTGAAATTGCTTCAGTTACTGAAATTTCTTCCACTGAACCATGTAGCTTACACACTTCCTATAGTAAAACTTTCGGCATATCCCTTTTAATTTTCCCATTTGAAAAAAATAGTGTTCCAGATGTGATTTTATTTCAAATCCATGGTAGGGTATGTTTTCCAATTTGAACTTTTGTTTTTTCTACTTTCATCAAATTCATGACCTTCAGTTTTTATTAGGAACCAAAGTACCCAACAGAAAACCGCAAACCTTCTGCTGACTTGTGAATTAAGGTAGTCGTCAACCACGTAATCAATTGTAGATTCAAGAGTCAACCCCTGTTTGACTTTGCTAAAAGGAGGAAACATTTAATTATAATTTGATTGAGTCAAGTTTTTATATTTCTTGTTACAAATGTACACAAAATGAATTATAGGCCAAAAAGACCAATCCAGAATGACTACCTTAAAAAGCAGGCACAAGTGGAAGGATTCTTAATTCTCCTTTAACAGTGTTTAAGGTAAACTAAAGTTGTAATATTCATGTACAACATGTACATTACTAAAATGTGCAATATGTCAAATGAATGTCAAATATATGCCTATACTAGTTTAGTTTCCACAATAGTAGTCAAATGCCCCAGTCTCTGGCTTCAGTGCATCCAGTATTAGTCTACATTATTTGCATTTTATCATGTACACCTGTTGGGGACATACATGTACAGATTTTTGGCTCGTTTTTTCGTCCAACCAACCTCAGGTTTACCTTTGCACTGAAGCATTTTTTAGGAAGATGACGTCACATCTTTATGATACTTAGCACACAGTTACAACATAATGATATCTCTTCACCGGCAAATTTTTAGTGTTTTGCAAAATATTTTCTAGCTAGAGTGAACTTAGAGAGGAAAAATGAGTGTGTTAACCAATATGTGTTAATCTAGACTTAAATGTCATCGATACACATTTTCTCAATTTCAAATTGTATTCAGGTGTATGTAATTAGAGCCAGACTTGACAGAAGCATTACTTTCAATTGGTAAAGTAGTATACACAAGTGCAATTCTTCCTACTGGTCTGGAGTATCTTTGATATGTGCATTTCTTATCTTTAGGGGTCTTAGTCTTCTCTTGATTACAGAGCCCTTTATTGTGGCTGAGTGATTAACATAGTCATTTTACTTTTGATCAAGTGTGTGTCACCACTGAGGTTCTGGGTTTTAGTTTCACTGCCGGAGGGTGTGCTCAACTCCAATCTTAACTGACAAGGATTTCTAGTTTTCTTGTTTTTATACCAATTATTGTCATGGTTGCTTAGGAACTGACCTAATCCAATAACTTTAATGTAGTACTCATCATAAGCTTCCACTAGACAAAATTTGATTTACCTAGGACTTAAGCTTACACAGATATAAAATATATAGTGTTTATGTAGTCGCCAGATTCCTATGTTTTGACTGCAGTCCCTACAGGCAAGACAATATAAACTGGAAAACGATATAATTGAAAATTTGTTGAAACTGACGTTAAATCCCAGTTGGTTACATGACTGTTAACACTGGGGTTGCAGGTTCTAGTCTTATTATGGGTGCGCTCAAATCTAATCTTAATTTACAAAAGGTCATGGTTTTCATCATGGTACTTCAGATTGCTCCACCAATTAAACTGCATGTGACAAATAGCTGAAAGTGGCATTAAATACCATTCAAATACACAAACTAATTTCTACAAGAAAATTTGGTATGGTAGTTGATAATCATAAAGGTACTTACAATTATTTGATCATCAAGTAATACTGAAGATTTGTTTTCATTATTTTTATAGCCAGACTATTTGTACTCTCGTTTATCATCATCATACTGCATACCAACATTAGAATCAGATGAAACATATGTTGCATTCTTTGCAACTGTATTTAGCAGGAATTCCACTTTTATTTTATTCCAAGGTCTTTAGTTCAGATGTACATTGCATTTATAAAATTGTTTGTCCAAAAACTATCATACAACAGTTTTTGTTTTCAGGATATTTTTTAATTTCAAAGTCAGTTGATGCAGATGATAACTTTAATATAAAATAAAAGCAACTGAAGAATTCAAATTTCTTCCTGTCCATTGTACATGTATAAAACATGTATATCCCTTTGAAGTGCAATAGATGATAGATTTTGAAAAAATAGCATTCTTTAAGGTAACGTTATCCATCCATGACACTGATATCTTAATATACTGTTAATTTTTTTTCTTTCATCTGTTTTAACTCTTTTGTGAGTATTTGTGTGTAGTACATGTAGCACTTTGGACCAGAACAGAAAAGCCAGCTATGATCATCTTCTTCCCTGTTTAAACAATTGAAAACATGAGAAAATAAGAGCAGTCACTTGGAAGAAAATAATAAATTTTCTATAACATTCTGTAAAGAAGAAATTCTTTATGTGTATCAAGTTTATTCCCTATTATTCAGTCAACTGCATAACTTTACAGGAAATGGTTCAATAATTTTAATTCAAAGTAAGCACCTTTACAATCTTATTAAAATTATATCTTTCACTTGCTCCCCCCTTTTTGTTATAAGTCGCTGCGTTGTAAGATCTAACAACATCGCATTACAGGTCACGTCAGGGGTCAAAATTTTTAATTTTGATCGTCCAATCAAATTTTAGTTCGAGTTGAGTGATTCGACCAATCAAATACTGGTTTGTATTTCACACTAGGCTTTAGTGTCAAAATGGCGATGTGCGATGCATTTTTGCGGTCTTATTAGTTTTACAAACTATTTGAGTACTCGAGAACTCAAAGAATGATGTTGGATTGTTTAGAGAAAGAAAGGGTTGCGTTGCCGTTCTTCCTAAAGCGTTAGGGAAATTCTTTCCACTTCAATTTGTATCATTTACATTCCAATGAAGAAAAAGATGAACAAATCGTCATCGCGCTATTTGAGAGATGTTGGTCTGCTTTTGATATTGCTTGTGGGGAATCAAGTAAACAGAAGTTCAAAACTTAACGGCAGCATAGTTAGGGTCAGTACGTAGAGTATATACGAAAATATGAACTTTTTCACAACAAGGAGCGAATTTTTTAACAAGAAAAAAGGGGGAGGGGAATTACATACGATGAACATACAACATGGTATCAATAAAATAGTACTAGTATATAAAACATGTAACTAACACGCAGCCACCATAGCAAAAAGGGGGGAGCAAGTGAAAGATTTAATTTTAATTAGATTGTCTTGCATGTAGTACGTGCGTTATACCGGTACATTTTAAAACAAAATTTTGTAAGTTCTTTTACATTGGAAAATTATAAAAATTTTAAATAAATTAAGCTATTTTCATAATTACACTTGTTGAAATAATATTTCCACACATTTAAAGCCGCCTGTAATGCGCATAAACATCACCTTAATCGACATTTCTATGCGGTAACAATACAATACAATATTGGTTGGTCAGTAATTTTTTGACAATCGCAACCCAGGCAGCAGCATCTGAATACTGAATCAGCAAACAATTTGTTAAGCACACATAAATTAACATTTCCATCAAGTTGCATTCCAATAGGTCAAGAGGTTTTTGTATGTAACAAATGTAACAAATGCAAGAAAACTTGGTCTAGAGACATCTATAGAACAATTTATACTTTTAAGACAAAAGTGGACAGTCCGTCAGATATTTCTGACAGTTTGGATCGACTACTTAGACAAATCAGACCGTCTAGCAAACAGTGCAAAACCCCCCTAATACAGGGTGTATACTAATACTAACAACATTACAAAGTAAATTACATTAAAATATAGAGGCACCAAATAAGTACTACAGTAAGTACTTTTTGTTTACATTTGGGTTTTAAAGTTTGAAACAAAAACATGGCAAAAGCTGTATTTATTGTTCAGATGGGGCTTAAGGACACTTTCATCCATTTTTCAGCTATATCATGGCGTCCAGTTTTCATTGTGGCAGGAAGCCGGAGTACCCGGCGAAAACCCCCGACCTTCGGTATGAAAACTGACAATCCTTGTCAATTAAGATTGGAGTCGAGCAGCAAAAGCTGTAGAAGAATGACCTTAAATGCCTGCTATGTCTTTATAGGCAGTTCGAGTTGTCTTCCTAATTTTGCCAAGATGTCTTATATTTGCGTAGGGAGGAGAAGACTGAGATGAGAAAAATTTATTGCTAACGGAGACGCACGTTCAGTGAAGAGAATAAATCAAATACTCCTCACGTGTAAAAAAAAGCTAAGAATTAATAACTAATATCAGTCTAGTTTCTGTAAAATTATCATAAATATGTATTGTATAAGTAGAACTCCCGGGGGATATGTATCAAACATGGTCCATCTGCACTTAGTTGAAATATGTCACTGTTGAAACATAAACTATCAGCTTAAATGTGATTAAATTAGTAAGCAGTTATACAGTAAATAACAAGAAGAAAGACGATGTATAGAAAAGTAATACAGTCAGCACATTGGTTCATGTAGCTGAGAGCTTCCCCTTATCAGAACTATTTTTCACTAGTATAAGTTGAGGGTGACATTGTGCCTGCATTTATGCGTTACATCAGGAGGGGTTCTCAGCATACTTCACAAAAATAAAAGACATGGGTCAACGCAATTTTTGACCAATATATCATGAAATTATATAGCTACGGAAAAGACCAGTTACATTCAAGGTCTACAAATTTCAGAAGTTTTGTGATTAATTCATGTAGGAGTTGTTGCCATTAAATAACGATTTTTGAGAAAATGTTCGGTATTTATAGTATTACCAGCAAATTAATATTTAAATTGCAAAATAGATACGAAAATGCAAATCACTAAGTTGTTCCTAATTTGTCTGACAAATTCTTATAGGAGTTATTGCCCGTTAATGATTTTTTAATGAATTGTTTACTATTTGCCATGTACATTAAAAGTTATAATAACTAGGGTGAAACTGTAAATTGGAAAAAATTATCAGCAAGAAAAGTCCTACAAATAACGCAAGGCTAGGCAAAATTTTACTGCCGGTATCATCCGATGTTAGTTTTGTTATTTGTCGGATTAAAGAAATAAAATTAAAATAAAAGCTAGGGTACGATTATTCGTTCTAATGTCAGACGACTCCCTACAGGAGGTTTTGCCATTAATAATAATTTTGTTAAGAAAATGTCAGCATTTGCCTTATCAATTTAAAATTATAACAGTTAGTGTACAACTGTAAATAGCAAAAACATAAAGACAAGGCCTACTACTATTGAATTGTCCTTATAGTATTATATTTCCTTTACTCAAATTTTTTTATGAAATTTTCGGTGTTTGCTTTGTTACTTAAAAATGTAAATTTGTCACTGAAATATCCTCATACTTACCATTTTTGTGTTTTATAAAGGGATTCATAATTCAACAGTGAACAAAATCGCAAAAGTCTGAAATGGCCGGGTTGCAAAGCAAGTGCCTTAATAAATAGGGAATGATTTACAATTTGTTGGAAGAATATTTTTGTGTCTGTTCTAAAAAAAATCAGTAGTTGATAACACAAAATAGGTACCGTCTCTTGACTAAGTTCCCAGGTCTGGAAAAAAATCCTCTAGCAATTCTATAAAGCAGGTGCACTTCTGCAATACATGTGCAATCTTTCTGTGAAGTTTTAGAGATCTGATTAAAGGTTTAAATTGCAAAAATGATCAGTAAGGATAGTCCTACAAATAACTCGTTTGGTCCAAAGTTGTCAGATGACTCATTTCTGGAGTTATTTTCCCTGAATGACACATTTTTATGAAGTATCAGTTTTCGCCTATAAAATTAAAAAAAACTGTAGCAGCAAAGTAAAACTGTAAATAGGAAAAATAAACAGACAATTTATGTTACAGCAAACAATAATCCTTTTTAATTTCCATTCATAAGCACCATTTGTTCAGTTTGAATTCCCTTTTTAGGCCAATAGAACTTGAGAGAATTTTTATGTTGCTGTTGTAATTAAGAAATAACATCTACTTCCACTAAGTCTTCTTGCTTGCGGCACCTCTGACAACGTGCCGACCTCGTTTTAAAAATAAAAGGTTTTTTATTGATTTTTTGGTCCTTTTTAATTAATTATTTTAAATAAATTTCAGTAATTTATATATTTGCTATATTTTATCATTTCACTTATGGTATGTATGGCCTATAAATCTCCCGAAAATACAAATAAATAGGTAAAAAATAAATTTTTAATAAAAGTCATTAGGCAAGACCGTCTTTCTGTAGTTAAGGACGTTAAAAACCCATACGTAAGTAAGAAATAGCTCAAGCCTGAGATTTGAATTGAGTTTGTTTTGAGAAATTTAGGCCTGAACATAAATTATTTGTTTAACTACTGAAAATTTTACTCTAAATGCTAAAATAAACATGCATAAATGTAATATTTGTTATACTGATGAGTGTTGATAAAATCTGGCGTGGCAAATTTTAGAGCCTTGGTATCTTTGGTACTTGTACTCTTATATAAACATGTATATTTTTTACACTGATCAGTCTTGATAAAATCTGTACTTGTACTCTTATAAAAATCTTGCATGATGATTGTCCAGCAGGCCGTACACATCAGACTATGTATACGATCTGGTTGAAAGGTGATGGGCATGTGTCGAAGGTCACGTCACATAAGATGAGTCATGTTTTCCGTCCATGCGAAGGCGATGATGCGTTGTCTTTGAGTACTGTCGTCGAATAGTAGAAATCGGGGTCCACATTCTATCAAGCTGGATGTCTCTAATTCTGGTGGGTAACTTGAGTGTCTTCTTGCAACAGGCTCTGTTCAATGTTGATTTTGCCAGTGTCAGTATCTTCTCAACAACTTCTCTCAAATCGTCGTCACACTTGTCAACTCTAAGCTTTGACATCTCTTCTTGGTAGATAGCTGGTATTGGTCTTAATTCTTCCTGGCATTTGGTCGATATCAGGTGCATGATGTCTTTGGCTACAATTCAGGCTTGGTCTGCAGGTCGACTGTGTTGATGTTGTCCTAGTCCAGTAGCTGTTATAGACATGATTTACTTTGAATGGTACTGAAAGGATTCAGTGGGTGTATTTATACCAATAACTCAAAACTCTTTTAGTTATATGTTAGAAATCGTCTTTTCAACTAAACTATTTACTATTTAGTTTACTTAAATAACATAGTAGCAATGATAAGTTTTAAATACATGTTATTTTAAATTCCTGAAAAAATTCACCTTTTTATGTAAAAGAAGTTATTTTACCTATTTATTGCAATTACTGCACATTTGTATGGTTATATTGATTTCGATTAGAAGATCTTAGAACACCCCTTGTTGTACCCGTTTTTTTAAGCACGAAAACAACTATACTTAATTGTGTGATTTTTAAAATGTTGGCATTCCGAGAACACACCTGAGGTCCCTGGGAAAACTAATAATCATGGCCGCCTTCGTTCCGCTTCGATTGTAAAATTCAGTCAAAAGCAACAATGTAATCCAAACATGTTTTACGCGACGTCTATAAATTATATGTAATATATTTGTTTAAACTAGACAACAGTGAGCCCCGCCGACCTTGAAGTAAAGGTCAAAGGTAATCAACCAAGGTATGCGACATATCGCCTTGATATTATCTACCCACAAGCCAAATATCAAAAGCCTATCTCAAAAGATAAAAAAGTATATAGCTCGGACACGATTAGCTTCGGACGCACGGACGGACAGACTGATCACTATAGGTCGTACGCCACAAAGTGGCGTGGCCCTAATAAAAGAAAGCAATGAATCAAGAAACAAATCTGCTTAAATATCAGCGACAAAATGAAGGGTTTTAAGGCTCAAATAATGTCATTCATAGGTCATAAATGCTATATTATTTTGTTGTGGCCTAGATACGTGAAAACAATAAACGAGAAACGTAATCTCAAGCGCAATAAAAGTTAACATGTTTCTGCTTTAGCTCTGCCCTAATGTCATGCATTCTTCAGTCAAGGTATCCCTATGATGATCGTCAAACAAATCCATTGATATTCATTTTACTGACTTACACGTGACATTACCGTCAATTACTTGTTTTCCTATATTAATTCACTTAAATTAACGACCAACTCTACACATCAATTAGTCAAGGTCAATTTTTATTCGAAGATCACTATCAGCAGAAATCGAATTTGGTGATTCGCAAACTTCTACCTTGACAATTCCCAGGTTAAGGATACAGTTAGGTTAATTATTAAACAGTAGACGATTCACATTTAGAAAGAAAATGTGTAGCTGTTCTTAACTATATTAAACTGTTTCTCTTCTATTTTATTAATTTGATGTTCAACAAAAATATTGTTTGTTTTTTTTAACTTTGATTCAATACCCCGAGTGAGCTACGATTGTCGTCGATATATTTTGACTTTATCAATAAGAACTTAATTTGAGAACAGAGTTTAATTTTTTTTAAACAAAAACTATTTCTTAAAAACACATTCATATTATGCGTTCACTTAAAACGTATATTGCCAAAAAATACCTGAACGGGTAAATTTAACAAAAGAAATGAGCATATAGCTATTTCTTATATTTGTTTTTCCGGTTAAATGTTTCAATTAATGATGTGAGCTATAATATAATAAATATTCCGGTCTTAGACAGAGTTTATAATGTTACATTCACTGCTTAGGACGTGTATTCCATTCGAATTCGACTCATGGAATATAACTTCTTAGCCTTGAATGTGACATTATATACCCTATCTAAGATCAGAATAACATTAAATATTTGTTTCCTGAGAGCAATCCTTTTTTAAACTTTGAACTCAATTCAAACGATTAAAACTCTCAGTGGGAAAATATTAATTGCTGAGTACTAAAATTCGTTCTGAAAATGGTTTGTCCGACAATCTCGCTATAAAACAAACTAGAACATTTTGAAAGTATATTAGCTGCAGTAAAAACAAACTAGAACATTTTTAAAGTATAGTAGCTGCAGTATATAATCATCTTCATACCTTAACTGGATGTCCTAGAGTGCAGATAAACACAATATACATAACACTCTCATTTATCTATCAATGAATACTAATAAATCTAACAAGTATTATTTAGTGGTAATACATTTTGGAGATAAAAAAATTCAAATGTTTATATACCATTTAACTCTTCCACGACAGTTTTGTATTAATACGTATACGATTTTTTTAAAGAAATATTACTAAAATTTCTAAGGATGTAATAGAATGTAAACAAAGTGATTATATCTCGAAATAAAATGAGACCCAAGGGACTCGGTGGCCGAATGGTTTGGTAGTTCGTGACCTAGTATTGACAGCCGTGTCAACGCTAGGTTGTGAGTTCAAGCCTGATATACTTTGTGTTGTGTTCGACTCCAACATTATTTGATTATATTTTAATTTCCTTTAAATACAAAGTCGTGACATTAGTAGGTGGAATAGTAAAACGATATTTTGTATGCGACATGTTTAGAGCAATTTGGTGTGGAAACACATCCCGCCAATAAAGTTTCAACACATAACAAAATAGATATATTAGTGTAGTATTCGTGAACCTTAAACGATTGGATTTGGGTATCAGTATTTTTATTAAACATTTGTGATAATGTGGTCGGTTTTAATATTTTTGACGATTGTGAAAATAACATCATAATTGGAAATGATAGAAAATGGAGCCCGGATGGAGTGAAAGACCTGATGTGTCCGGAGAATTGTTACAATGAATATGAATAATACTGTTGTGCTTGTGACGCTCAGCCAGTATTGGAAATTCCTTCTTTTAATATTAATATTTACTATCTCTTTATAGAAATATTAGATGTGGAATTCAAACATACACAATTATTTAGTACGCCAGACTATTTCGGGAATTCATCTGTATTTTATTTCAAGTTTGTTAACAGAAAACTTCGAAAACTTCCAGATAATGTCTGTGATTTTGACCTTGTTCACATAAACGTAGCATTCAATGCTTTTACGGAAATCGGAAATTTGTCGTGTTTATTTAAACTAGACACCTTAATACTTAGAGGTAGTTTGATTTCTAAAGTGTCAAATGAAACATTTAAAGGACTGGATAATTTACGGGTTGCCGATCTGTCTTACAACCGTATACAACATATGGAACCAAACACAATCTTAAACCATGGTGTGTTGAGATTTAATTTTGATTCAAACAGCTTCAAAGAGCTCGACGTTTCAAACATAGTTGCTCCCAATAAAACAATGTGCAGTGTAATCTTCAGAAATAATATACATAGATTAGAGATTACAAATTCGATGAATTATCAGATTGAACAAAATTCTTCTACGATTTGCCTCGATGTCGATTTTAGTGGCGTTTCAACATCGCAGCATGTACTTGTAATGATTTCTAAACGTATTGAATCCAAAGAAATACCGAAGTATATTCCTTGCGGAAATTTGTCGTATAGCGGTTCAAAGTTTAACTGCGATTGCGATCTTGCAGAGATATTTCCAATCCCGTACAATGATATCTTAAGACTTTACCAAAAAGATGCTTCCGAATATTACTGTGAGACGCCTGAAAATATACGCAATATAACGCTCTACGATGTTTATACCAACAAAACCTTACACGATGAGATGGCATGTGTTTTAAAGGACAACTGTCCAGGTACTTAATCACGTGCGTGCACATGCATATCACAACCTAGTCAAGAAAGGCTACTTATCGACTGTTCGAACCAATCGTGTACAGACTTCCCAAATGTTGTACCGGACTCTAAATACGACTTTACATTAAACATGAGACATAACAACATTCAGAATATGTGCGCGAAGAAATACTTTAACCGAATTAATATCCTTGATTTGTCTGAAAATCCCGTGAATTTTATTGACGATAATATTGAGAAGTTAGTTAAGGCGTCAAAGATTGTTTTGTACAACCATTCACTTCAAACACTGCCAAAAAGTGTTCAAAACTTATATCCTGATATATTTCGTTTCAGAACAAATGGTATTCCATGTAACTGCAAAAATGCGTGGATAGGTGAATGGGGTAGAATTAAAAATGCATCAAATCATTTCCCGTTGTATTGTTCAGACTATAATAAAACATTGATAGAGGCCTATACTGACTGGACTGACTGTGACGATACAATTACTCAACCCTACTGGATCATTTCACTTTCTACTGTGTTTGTTACTGTTAAGTTGATTTTACTCGTTGTTTATAAATATTTCCATTTTGACATTCTTATCATGAACATAAAATTGTTATCAGCAAAAAGAAGAATTACATCCTGGGAATACGATGTGTTCATATCTTCTGATGACGAAAATACCGAAGCTAGGTTTTTTATTTTACAGATTGTAGATCCTTTCATTTGTGATAATGATATCACAACTTATATTGCATTCAGAGATGAGCTAATTGGGATGCACCTTAAAAAATCGGATAGAAAATCCAAAAAATTGTAAATACGCCCTTATTATACAATCCGAAGATATGTATATGACTGATAGTCGTTCTCGTTGTGGTCGACGACTTGAGTATTCAATGACATGGCAATACTTCATAAAGCGTTTTATGGAAAAAATACTTGTTATTAAGTATGACGGTACAGACTTTGATGGTTTCCAATTAGCGAACACTCGCGCATTGAATCGAATTGGTATGGGATTTATTATAATTAATAGAAAAAAATCTTTAAAAGACAATTTGCTGGAAACGTTTAATGAACCCTTAATTGCAATTAATATGTTTTTTCCGACACAGACAGAGAATGCGACAAAACGTCAGCATAATCATAGAGACCAACAACATCTAAAGACAAAGAAGGGACTTATGATCCAAACAACTGGGCAAGAATGTTAAATATTCCTAGCATGACTAGCTTTAGCAAAATTGTACATATATCATGTAGATATCAAATGAAAATGTGTTTATACAATCGCATCTAACAAATAGTAAAATAAAATATTACAATCTCTTAAATGTTAGTTATAAAATTTAAGAAATAAAATTTCTGAAAGTTTGTGGACATTTATCTTTTCTGTCTGTTCGTTCGTCCGTTCGTTTTTGTGATGATAAATTCGCATCTTCATGAAGAAACGTAATAAGCAGCTACAACATTATAAGATCTCCACGGACTGAGCTAAATTTTTCACGATTTAGTAGATCTTAGAAAATGTTTACCAATATGCGCTAAGCGGGATATCAGTATCGCAGAAACACATCTACTTCTCCATCTTTCTTTATTGAGTGTTGGTTGACTCTAGCTCATATAGACATCAAGACGCCATCCTTAACAGGTTCCAAATAAGAATATATAAATTAGCTATTTACAGGTTAAAACTAGATACAACTGGATATGTTGTTAGTGGTTAAACTGTGATGGAGTTGACCAAGTCACCAGGTAGGGTGGTAATGCGTACCTTGAAGTCATCTAATGTTGGTGCAGATGTAGTGCTGTCTAGCAATGTTTTCCATTCCCTGGTGGATCTGGGAAAGAATGATTGTCTGTATTGGTCTTTGTTGGTGCGTTGCTGCATGAATCGTTGTCTTCCTTTAGTCCGGCTATCAACAGGTGTGTACAAATTGCTTGAGTATATTCCATGAGGCCATTATAGATCAGCGTGCCATACCTTTTGTTTAGATAATACTAGTACTCGGTTAAATAAGTTCTTTGATCCAGTATTTCAACTCAATTTTGTACAGCAAATAGTGGAAATATATTAATTAATTAATTGGTATTCGGAGGTAGACAAAATCGTTTCACCAGTGGTCTGCAAATTGTGTGTAAACCGAAATACAGCGTTGCAGTCTCCACATAAATTATCTCGACGTAAAGTTATACAAATATATATTTAAATTACACAAACAATATCAGGATGATGCTTAGAAACGTGGAAATGTGAGGTCATATTCTGCCGTTTGCCTTAAAATATTTACCTACATGGTTCATAATTTTATATGTATTATTATATTTTAGAACGAGTTTAAAGATTCTAACCATATCGGATACATTAATTTTAAGTAATGGACGATGTATTACCTTAAAGTGTATGGGTATCTTATTTGCATGGATAACTCATCGACGAAATAAAACTTTGCATACAAATCCAAAAACATTCAGTCTAAATATACAAGCCTTACCACTTTAGAATATCAGACAATGATATTCAGGATCCTACTTTATAAAGCATCTGCGTCTACAATTGAAACTACCACGAGACTTTGACTGCATATACTAAAATATTGCAGGATAAATACTAACAAATCGGTCTTTTTTAGCGACAAATTACTCTATTACAACTGGAGACGATTATGTTTACCATTACATCATGGACGATGGCATTGACGTCAGAGGTCAAGCGTCAATCACATTTCAGGTCATGGCTTGTAATGACGCACATATTGCTCTATAACAGGACAAAGGTGTAGATTCGTAAAATACATACGAAAATGTAATTGGTGGATGGGCCGACAGTCAGTCCGTAATCAGGGAGAAATGTGTAATTTGTTTCCATAAACAATTCCATAAAATGTGTAGCCTTTAATGTTTCAAAATTTAATAAACTAATTCAGAACACACACCAACTAGAATAAAAAAAAACAGCAAATTTAAAAACAACAGAAAACAAGACAATATTCAGAAGAGAAATTGAACTATGCTATATTTTACACACTCAATTTTAATTGACTTTTGTTACATGGGATTATCAAAATTGACAAGAGCATAAGATTATATCAACATTATGTATCGCCACAAAGTAAAGAACAAAGATAGCTATAAGAAACAAACTACGAAATATATACATATTGAAAAAGTCTTTGACATAATTATTAATTACACGAGCGCAAATCAGTGCGGATTAATTTGTATTTAATAATTTTTAGTTATAGTTTTGTTAAAATGGTGTTTTTTTTATTGAAAGATTGCAAACAATGTGAACACATGGACACCGCAATACACCAAGTACACCCTATTGACTGTAACCAATACACTCCTTTCTGGATCAGCTGGTAGATAAATGTAATAAAGGTCGGAACCGGAAATGATGTGGGGAAGAACACATTTCTTGTATGGAACGACACTTCACCGCATGACGTAAATTATGTAGCTTTTGCAACTGGGTGGGGTTCAACAGGAGAGTGGAATGTTACACGAGGTAATATTTTGTCAAGTTTATATTTTATTGAATCGTACTATTTTATTTTGTTCATGCTTAAACTAGTTTGATTTCAAGTGAATAAATAGCGTAATGAACGGTGTCGGATGGTTCAATATTTATGTTCACTGATTTATTGCTTTAACTTATGATTTTTTTAATGATTGATAAATTGTTGTTTTACGTCTAGCAAGCAATATGTCAGCTATATTCATTGTTTGCTTGAAAAATGTTTGATTTATGTGTGTCATTCTACATATCTAAGGAATATTTCTGAACAGATTATACTCTATAACCTAGTTGGGTCTGTTTTTAACCATTCATAGAGCCCTTTGCGGTTTATTAGGCGTAAACACACCCACACCATGGTATATCGTATAACCTGTTAGAAATTTGAAATATTTTTTAAATAATGTCTATACGGTAAAGGGATTCATATTCAATTAAGGAATATTTCAAATTTCTGAACAAGTTATAGAATAATACAATCGTCATGTGCAAAAATTTGAAATATTAATTATAATTTTATTTTATTTATAAATCTTAAGCTGTTAATGATAAAAAACTTCGATGACGTCCTTGGACTATTTGAATTATAACGGCGTAAGAATAGGTCAAGTTATATCATATAAAAGGGGTTGCGCCATTTGAATTAGCCAATCAGATTTCAGCTTACAAAGAAAATTTAATTGTATCATAATACTTGGAAAACTTCAGCAAATAAAACACTTGTGTATTGTTATATGAAAATTTACTCCAGGAAAATTTAATCCCGGATTGTTCTGGATTGGTGGATCTGATCTTGCTAGTGAAAACAACTGGTTATGGTCACCAAGTAAGCAAAAGATGACATACGCAAACTGGGCACCTAACAAACCAGAAAACACACATTTTAATCAGCATTGCGCTCTTCTTGATTTCAACAGGGAATGCACTCTTCTTGATTTCAACAGGGAATACCAGTGGGGCGACGACAACTGTGAAGAGAACCGCAATTTTATATGCGAAACTTCGTTGATGAATGAAGGCGAAGTAATTGGAAAATGAAAAAAATGCTTTTATTTCTCTATTAAAAATCATATGTTTATTAAATTAATTCACTGTTTCATATTGATTGTAAAAGGTTATAATAATAATAATAATTATTATTATTATTATTATTATTATTATTATTATTATTATTATTATTATTATTATTATTACAGTAATTATTATTATTATAAAGTAATGATACAAATTAAATAGAACATTCGCAACATGTTATTAAAAGTATAAGGGCGGTAGTTCAAAAGCCAAAAAATACCAAATATGATGCGGTAAGTACGCTATATTTTATTTTATTACAAACAACTAAAACAGAAAAATAAAAGACAATCTTTTTTAGACAGGTTCATTTGTTATCAGAAATCAAGGTGTCGGGGATTATACTATGTTTATCGTTTTGTCAAGCACCACATCTGATTGCTAAAAATAAAATACTTGTCCATTTTCAACCTTGACATTACTTGTACAGAATTTTTATTTAAATGGGGCATTTCATGACAGACGTTAAGATTTCTGAGCCATTGTAACACAGTAATTTCTTAAAACTGAAACACAAAAATATGTACAATTAAAACAATCGTCTTTTGAACTGCATTCTTTCTAGCGACTAAAAATGTGTCCTGATCACTTTCTTTACAAAATAACAAAGGTCTAATTGCATACAACCATTTAAAGTTGTAATATTTACGAGTACTGAATCACGTTTTAGAAAGAAAATAAACATAAATTGTTTACAAAAATCCTTAGTGGAATATTTTACACATGCATTACAAAGTCGTGACATTAGTAGATGGAATAGTAAAACGATATTTTGTATGCGACATGTTTAGAGCAACTTGGTGTGGAAACACATCCGGCGAATAAAGTTTGAACACATAACAAAACAGATAGAATAGTGTAGTATTCGTGAACTTTAAACGATTGGATTTGGGTATCAGTGTTTTTTATTAAACATTTGTGATAATGTTGTCGGTTATCATATTTTTGACGATTGTGAAAATTAACATAATAATTGGAAATGATAGAAAATGGAGCCCGGATGGAGTGAAAGACCTGATGTGTCCGGAGAGTTGTTACAATGAATATGAACAATACTGTTGTGCTTGTGACGCTAAGCCAGTATGGGAAATTCCTGCTTTTAATATTAATATATACTATCTCTTTATTGAAATATTAGATGTGGAATTCAAACATACACAATTATTTATTACGCCAGACTATTTCGGGAATTCATCTGTATTTTATTTCAAGTTTGTTAACAGAAAACTTCGAAAACTTCCAGATAATGTCTGTGATTTTGACCTTGTTCACATAAACGTAGCATTCACTGCTTTTACGGAAATCGGAAATTTGTCGTGTTTATTTGAACTAGACACCTTAATACTTAGAGGTAATTTGATTTCTAAAGTGTCAAATGAAACATTTAAAGGATTGGATAATTTACGGGTTGTCGATCTGTCTTACAACCGTATTCAACATATGGAACCAAACACAATCTTAAACAATGGTGTGTTGAAATTTAATTTTGATTCAAACAGCTTCAAAGAGCTCGACGTTTCAAACATAGTTGCTCCCAATAAAACAATGTGCAGTGTAAGCTTCAGAAATAACATACATCAATTAGAGATTACAAATTCGATGAATTATCAGATCGAACAAAATTCTTCTAAGATTTACCTCGATGTCGATTTTAGTGGCGTTTCAACATCGCAGCATGTACTTGTAATGATTTCTAAACGTATTGAATCCAAAGAAATACCGAAGTATATTCCTTGCGGAAATTTGTCGTATAGCGGCTCAAAGTTTAACTGAGATTGCGATCTTGCAGAGTTATTTCCAATCCCGTACAATGATATCTTAAGACTTTACCAAAAAGATGCTTCCGAGTATTACTGTGAGACGCCTGAAAATATACGCAATATGACGCTCTACGATGTTTATACTAACAAAACCTTACATGATGAGATGACATGTGTTATAAAGGACAACTGTCCAAGTACTAAATCATGTGCGTGTACATGCCTATCACAACCTAGTCAAGAAAGGCTACTTATCGACTGTTCGAACCAATCGTGTACAGACTTCCCAAATGTTGTACCGGACTCTAAATACGACATTACATTAAACATGAGACATAACAACATTCAGAATGTGTGCGCAAAGGACTACTTTAACCGAATAAAAATCCTTGATTTGTCTGAAAATCCTGTGAATTTTATTGACGATTATAAATGAGAAGTCAGTTAAGGCGTCAAAGATTGTTTTGTACAACCATTCACTTCAAACACTGCCAAAAAGTGTTCAAAACTTACATCCTGATATATTTCGTTTCAGAACAAATGGTATTCCATGTAACTGCAAAAATGCGTGGATAGGTGAATGGGGTAGAATTAAAAAAACATCAATTGATTTGCCGTTGTATTGTTCAAACTATAATAAAACATTGATAGAGGATATTGACTTGGCTGACTGTGACGATACAATTACTCAACCATACTGGATCATTTCACTTGCTACTGTGTTTGTTACTGTTACGTTGATTTTACTCGTTTATAAATTTTTCCGTTTTGACATTCTTATCATGAAAAGAAAACTGTTATCAGCAAAAAGAAGAATTACATCCTGGGAATATGATGTGTTCATATCTTGTGATGACGAAAATACAGAAGTAAGGTTTTTTATTTTACAGATTGTAGAACCTTTCCTTAGTGATAATGATATCACAACTTATATTCCATTCAGAGATGAACTAATTGGGATGCACCGTGAAGAAATTCTGATAGAAAATCTGAAAAAGTGTAAATACGCCCTTATCATACAGTCCGAAGATATGTATACGACTGATAGTCGTTCTCGTTGTTTTCGACGACTTGAGTCTTCAATGCCATGGCAATACTTCATAAAGCGTTTCATGGAAAAAATACTTGTTATTAAGTTTGACGGTACAGCCTTTGATGGTTTCCAATTAGCGAACACTCGCGCATTGAATCGAATTGGTATGGGATTTATTATAAGTAATAGAAAAAAATCTTTAAAAGACAAATTGCTGGAAACGTTTAATGAACCCTTAATTGCAATTAACATGTTTTTCCGACACAGACAGAGAATGCGACAAAACGTCAGCATAAGCATAGAGACCAACAACATCTAAAGACGAAGAAGGGATTTATGATCCAAATAACTGGGAAAGATTGTTAAATATTCCTAGCATGACTATGTTTAACAAATTTGTACATATATCATGTAAATATCAAGTGAAAATGTGTTTATACAATCGCATGTAACAAATAGTAAAATAAAATATTACAATCTCTTAAATGTTAGTTATTAATTTTAAAAATAAAATTTTCTTTTCTGTCTGTTCGTTCGTCTTTTCGTTTTTGTGATGATAAATTCGCATCTTCATGAAACTTAATACACAGCTACAACATAATAAGATCTCCACAGAGCCAAATTTTTTACGATTTAGTGATATTAGAAAATGTTTACCAATATGCGCAAAGCGCGATATCAGTATCGCAGATACACTTCTTCTTCTTGATTAAAAAAATTTTAACAATGACAACTGGACAGTTGCAATCATTAGTATTCAGATAAGACCATCATATATATTGAGTGTTGGTTGACTCTAGCTCATGTAGACATCAAGACGCCATCCCTTAACAGGTTCCAAATAAGAAAATATAAATTAGCCATTTACAGGTTAAAACTATATACAACTGGATCTGTTGTTAGTGGTTTAACTGTGATGGTGTTGACCAAGTCAGCTGGTAGTTTGGTAATGCGTGCCCTGAAGTCATCTAATGTTGGTGCAGATGTAGTGCTGTCTAGCAATGTTTTCCATTCCCTGGTGGATCTGGGAAAGTAAGATTGTCTGTATTGGTCTTTGTTAGTGCGTTGCTGCCTGAATCGTTGTCTTCCTTTAGTCCGGCTATCAGCAGGTGTGTAAAAATTGCTTGAGTTTAATCCACGAGGCCATTCTAGATCAGCGTGCCATACCTTGTCAAACGTCCTTTAAAGTGCACCAAGGCAAGATAATATAAGATCCAGACTGATTGTATATAGTGTTTCATAAAAATATGTCTGTCCGTCCATCCATCCATCCGTCTATCCATCCATCCATCCATCCATTCATTCATCTATCCATCTATCCGCCCTCTCATTCTGATTCTGAACAGTACCTTAAGCAAGCCCCGATGATCGTTTGATATGTCCATATCGTTTCTTTACGGTGGATTTTAGGTTTTATTTGTCAAATCTTTGTCTTTCTCCATTTACGTCGATCTCATATGCAGCAGCTATCTTATCCAGGCATGTCACTAAGTAAGCTAGCTGTTTTTCCTAATCCCTGCAGTACAATCAATGTTGTCGCGAATTTTCTTCAACGGATTCTGACACTTGCTTCATCTTTTTGCATGGCGTTAGTGACCGTTTTTTCAAGATATTGCAGAGGGTAGGTGAGAGCAGTTGGTATTATCTGACTAACTGTCGTTCTAAACCGTTCAGGTAGAATGCACAGAGGGCGTTGTCTTACAGGCTTTCTGTCACTGATAAAATTTGCATTTATGTTGTACTGCATCATGGTCGACTAGAGAGCAGCTTGCCATATCTTGTGAAACGCCCTTTTGAAGTCCACTAACGCAAGATAATGCGGCATTGCCGTGACATATTTTAAGTATAAAACCTACGTTCAGATATTGTTTTGTACTATGGAGGTAAAATAAAACCAGTTTATATGTTATCTTCATCTTGTTTGTTTACCTGCTTGTTTGTGGTTTTACGTCAGTAATTTTCAGCTGTATTATTGTGACAAATTTGCTTCTCATACTTACAGCTCCTATTTTAATTACAAAATTTCGTTTGGCTATTTAAATGTGTTTCTAGTGTCAAATACATTTATTATTGGTTGTCAAAATCAGTTGGCGGTCGTTCAAAGTTCGTAAACAAACAATTGGTATTTATTCTATTTATAGATTAAATATAACGATAATTTAACAGGTTCGCCGTATTGGGACGGATATGTTGTAAATCCGTTATTCAGAAAATTGGTATCTTGGTGTCTTGGTATGATTCAAGTTTACTTTTGGTTAAACTGTGTTCTTTTAAACGCTTTAGTGATATAGACTTTTGGTATAACCCGGTCACCCCAATAGTGTATTCGTCAGTTGTATATAATACGTTGTCGGCAGTTATTTTGGTGGTTAGGAGATCATCAATAGTTCGAAAGTTAACAGTCTAAAGAAGTTCGCTGATAGATTGCAAACAAAGAGGAAGCTTGAAAACGCAGAGTGAATAGTTGACTGTAGAAGAATAGCTCATCATTCGTTGTAGACACATAATAGCCTGTTGATAAAGGTGCAGTTTGCTGAAGAGCAGCACGGGGTTAGGCATTGCTTAACTGTGTAGTGCTGAATGCTTTGGCGTGCTGAGAGTTAATTTCTAGCCATATATTATTGTGTTACAGAAGGTAGCACTGTGCTGAGGGGTTTCAGCAGTGGAAACTGGTGGGCTAGAAAAGTGATTCAGCAATTAGGCACCGTTGTGCTGACAAACTATTTCAGCAGTGGTTTATTGTGCTGCTGTTTTTAAGGTTTGCAGTATCGGGAATTGCAGTTGGGAAAAGGCGTGCTGAGAGAGGTCATAATATTATTATAGAACTTACCTTCTGACTTTCTAGTTAACCCAACTATTGTGAATAGCATAACTGACAGCATTGGAATCTAGCGATCCACATGGTACGATCAATTTATTTGAGTGACGTGGGGATTGCACGTAATATTATGGTGTCAATTAATTGGCTAAAGAAGTTCAAATATTCAAACTTCGGCATGAAAACTAAACAATCATTTAAGAATTGTTTTGAATTGCTGGTTAGAATATTGGATATAGACAGCAGTTTTATGTTAAGCGTAAACCCACCCAAAGTCGTCTATATCCAATAATCTAACCAACAATGGAAAACGATTCTTATATTTTAAATTCAATACTATGACAAGAAATAACAAAAACAATATTTAACCATTAGTCAATTTTTAGTGTCGTCGCTTGCTGTTTGCGGAGGATTTCATCGATCGTCGACGTCATCAATACATATAATTATGACAACAATCAGTCACGTGCTCAAAAATCAAGGAAGGTTATACGAAATAACTAATGTTGCTCAGCTGTTGAGTAATGAATGTTTAAAATATTCCACTAAGTATCGGATCTTCTTTCTAAAGCGTGATTCAGTACTCATAAATATGTGAAAAAAAATGATCATGACACATTTTAGTCGCTAGAAAGAATGCAGTTCAAAAGACGATTGTTTTAATTGTACATATTTTTGTGTTTGTGTTTGAAGAAATTACTGTGTTACAATGGCAGAGAATTCTTTAACGTCATTCATGAAATGCCGTTATGTCAAGGTTTAAAATGGACAATTATTTTTATTTAGCAATTAGAAGTGGTGCTTGACAAAACGATAAGCATAGTATAATCCCCGACGCCTTGATTTCTGATAACAAATGAACCTGTCTACAAAAGATTGTCTTTCATTTTCCCGTTTTAGTTGTTTGTAATAAAATAAAATACTGCGCACTTACCGCATAATATTTTGCATTTTTTGGCTTTTTGAACTACTATTATAATAATAATAATATTATTATTATTTTTTTTATTTTTATTATTAATATAATAATAATAATATTATTATTATTATTATAATAATAATAATTATTATTATTATTATTATTATTATTATTATTATTATTATTATTATTATTATTATTATTATTATAAGCATAAACTATTACAATCAATATGAAACAGTGAATTAATTTATAAACATATGATTTTTAATAGAGAAATAAAAGCATTTTTTCATTTTCCAATTACTTCGCCTTCATCCATCAACGAAGTTTCGCATATAAAATTGCGATTCTCTTCACAGTTGTCGTCGCCCCACTGGTATCCCCTATTGAAATCAAGAAGAGCGCAATGCTGATTAAAATTTTTGTTGTCTGGTTCGTGAGGTGCCCAGTTTGTGTATGTCATCTTTTGCTTACTTGGTAACCATAGCCAGTTGTTTTCACTAGCAAGATCAGATCCACCAATCCAGAACAATCCGGGATTAAATGTTCCTGGAGTAAATATTCATAAAACAATACACAAGTGTTTTATTTGCTGAAGTTTGCCAGGTATTATTATACAATTAAAAATTCTTTGTAAGCTGAAATCTGATATGCTTATTCAATTGGCGCAACCCCTTTTATATGATATAGCTTGCGTTAGTCACATGACCTATTCTTACGCCGTTATAATTCAAATATTCCAAGGACGTCATCGAAGTTTTTATCATTAACGGCTTAAGATTTATAAATAAAATAAAATTATAATGAATATTTCAAATTTTTGCACATGTATTACTCTATATATAACTTGTTCTGAAATTTGAAATATTCCTTAATTGAATGTGAATCCCTTTACCGTATAGACGTTATTTTAAATATATTTCAAATTTCTAACAGGTTATACGATATACCATGCTGTGGGTGTGTTTACGCCTAATAAACCGCGAAGGGCTCTATGAATGGTTTAAAACAGACCCAAACTAGGTAATAGAGTACAATCTGTTCAGAAATATTAATTAGATATGTAGAATGACACACATAAATCAAACATTTTTCAAGCAAACAATGAATATAGCTGACATATTGCTTGCTAGACGTAAAACAACAATTTAGCAAACATTAAAAAAATCATAAGTTAAAGCAATAAATCAGTGAACATAAATATTGAACCATCAGACACCGTTTATTACGCTATTTTTTTTACTTGAAATCAAACTAGTTTAAAAATGAACATTAAAAATAAAATAGTACAATTCTATAAAAGATAAACTTGACAAAATATTACCTCGTGTAACATTCCACTTTCCTGTTGAACCCCATCCAGTTGCAAAAGCTACATAATTTACGTCATGCGGTGAAGTGTCGTTCCATACAAGAAATGTGTTCTTCCCCACATCATTTCCGGTTCCGACCTTTATTACATTTTTTGTCCAGCTGATCCAGAAAGGAGTGTATTGGTTACAGTCAATAGGGTGTACTTGGTGTATTGCGGTGTCCATGTGTTCACATTGTTTGCAATCTTTCAATTAAAAAAACACCATTTGAACAAAACTAAAAAATTATTATATAAAAATTAATCCGCACTGATTTGCGCTCATGCATTTAATAATTATGTCAAAGACTTTTTCAATATGTATAATTTCGTAGCTTGTTTCTTATAGCTATCATTGTGCTTTACTTTGTGACGGTACAGTATGTTGATGTAATCTTATGCTCTTGTCAATTTTGATAATCACATGTAACAAAAGTCAATTAAAATTGAGTGTGTAAAATATAGCATAGTTCATTTTCTCTTCTGAATATTGTCTTGTTTGTGTTTTTTTTTTTAAATTTGCTGGGTTTTTTTATTGTAGTTGGTCTGTGTTCTGAATTGGTTTATTAAATTTTGAAACATTAAATGCCACCCGTTTTATGAAATTGTTTATGGAAACAAATTGCACATTTACCTCTGATTACTGACTGACTGTCGGCCCATCCACCAATTACAATTTCGTATGTATTTTGCGAATCTACACCTTTGTCCTGCGATAGAGCAATATGTGCGTCATTACAAGCCATGACCTGAAATGTGATTGACGTTTGACCTCTGACGTCAATGCCATCGTCCATGATGTAATGGTAAACATAATCGTCTCCAGTTGAAATAGAGTAATTTGTCGCTAAAATAGAAAGATTTGTTTGTATTTATCCTGCAATATTTCTGATATTCTTAAGTGGTAAGGTTTTTGTATTTAGACTGAATGTGGATTTGTATGCAAAGTTTTATTTCGTCGATGAGTTATCCATATCCATCAGATACCCATGCAATTGAAGGTAATACATCGTCCATTACTTAAAATTACTGTATCCGATATGGTTAGAATCTTTAAAGTCGTTTTAATCATAATAAATATGAAATTATGAACCCTGTAGGTAAATTCTAAAAAGGCAGACGGTAGGATATGACCTCACATTTCCACGTTTCTAAGCATCATCCTGATATTGTTTGTGTAATTTTAAATATATATTTTTATAACTTAACCTCGAGTTAATTTATGTGCCGACTGCAACGCTGTATTTCGTTTTACACAAAATTTGCAGACCACTGGTGAACCGATAAAATTTGTCTACCTCCGATTACCAATTGATTAATTTATATATTTCCACTATTTGCTGTACAAAATTGAGTTGAAATACTGGATCAAAGAACTTATTTAAGCGAGTACTAGTATTGTCTTAACAAATAATTGTGAAAGTTACTTAAGTTATAAGTAACATCAGAAGCGCATTTATTTAAATATAGACTGATAATTGTCACTAAAGCCAAAAATATTAGAATTCCAAATAACAAATATCGTAAAGAGATTTTATTATCGAAATTTAAACATGTTATAACAAACTTTACAAAGCCAATCTAGTAAATGCAAAAAGAAAATTTAAAGCATTTCTGAATAGTAAATAAATGTTAATGAAACAACAATATTCGTGTGAGCACTGAATTCGAAGTGTGACATTAAGTAGGTGTCGTCTTGGGATACCGTGACTCGAGTGTGTGCCATACAAAAGTCCATACACTATCAAGCGTGTCACGATGGACTTTATTGACGTGGCGCATATTCGGGAAAGATTTTATACTGTAAATACTTACAGTAGTTTGTTTACAACTGTTGCAGGCCACTCTATTTAAAAATTTTCAATGGAAATTAATTTGCACAGTAAAACTATATTTTTCCGGCAATTTTTATCTATACTTTTATTGTTTTACTTAATCTGTTATCTCTAAATATGCTCATATTATTGTATGAGATAACGTTTATTACTAAGGGAGAGGTGTCTAATTGTTACAAATGATCAAATAATCCAATTTTTAATCTTGCACGTCCTGAATATAGCTGAAATATTTCTTGCGTGAAACAACAATCAATCAATCAATCAATCAATCGAAGTTTGACTATCTTAAAAAGTAAAAAAGGTAACTATCAAGAACAGGTTTAAGCACGATATGGATAATCCGAGGACTTATCTTTATTTTGCTACAAATATGTAGCAATCAAAGACCATTCCAAACTAATATAGTTTAAAATTAGTATCGGGATAATATTAAGGCTTACGTTTATTTTGCTTCCTTATCTGATTTGCTAAGAATGCTTGCAAGTCAGCATCAGCAATCTGCGCCAAACTACCGCCAACAATATTGCAGTATCCCTAAACAGAATTTTTGTAATTTATTAATTCAGTTAATATAAACAGTAAAATTTCTATACAAATTTTGACGAAAAATGGATGAGAACAACTGAATTGTGTAATATTTTCATATTCATTAAACGCCGCAAAATGCATTACATTCACATTGTACACATTTATGTTTACTGAAATTGATATAAAGATATGTGGGCTAATAACACTTTTAGGTAAAGTTATCTAATAATTAAATACTCAACAAATAAAAGAATGCAACATAATGTATTTTATAAGGTGATACAATTAACAACAATTCTACAGAAAGTCACAGATATGGAAAGTTACAAACTGAAGTCTTGAAAAAGTGAATAATTTTACTCTTTTATTGTAAACTCTCTCTCTTTGTTACTATAATTATTCTATCCTTGCCAGCGTACGGAGTAACGAATATATTTATTACAACAGATACCCAAGAGATGCCCCAATTACATATAGACATGAACGGAAGGGTTCTATAGTGATCAGTCTGTCCGTCTCTCCGTCCGTCCATCGTCCGTGCGTCCGTTGTTCGAAGCTAATCGTGTCCAAGCTATAAATCTTTTATCTTTTGAGGTAGGCTTTTGATATTTGGTATGTTGGTATGTAATGTCAAGGCATTGTGTCGCATACAATGATTGATGACCTTTGACCTTGACGGGACCCAAAAATATGGGTACCATCTCAGTGATATATAGTTCACTAACATAATTTAACTTCAATACGTTTGTCTTTCCATGTCCCCATTTGTTCTACCGCTTAATATGTAAGAAACATTGTCCGGCTGTATTTGCATGACAAAGTCCATATAATAATATTAGTAACACAATTTGTAATTGAATAGTACCAGAGCCGATGCCCACGTGGTTTGTGCAGCAACTATACTGTAGCATTTCTGAGTACTTGGATACAACACAAATCCAGGGCCACACGCTTCTAAAGATAAAAACATAGTAATGATTGCAAATATATAAGATTATAAGTTTAAATTTGATTGAATTGTTTAATTAGAATAAATATTTTTTGAAATAATTATACCACTTGTAACAGGATTCTGAATCACCTATATCAGGATGTGTTCACTAATGTTACGTGCATCGCTCTTGAAAATACAAGAATGCATAGAAGATCACACCTAGGAATGGTTAAGTTGGGCACATGTTCTGTGTTAAATTTAATTAATTATGCAACTATTATTATAACCTTTATATTATTTTGCTATTATGCCAGTTTGCTAATTCCACAGCATTAAGGTGACTGGAGTTTGCAGACATACAATTTTGTTATCTAAGGCCACACCAATTTAATTTCTTGTTCTTCGGATTTTTGTCATTTTAAAATGGGGCGAGCGAGCGAAATAATAATTTTAATAGAAAAATTTGGAGCGAGCGATAACTTTTTTTAATTTTTATTTTTGTTTAATAAGAAAATGTACTTTCATGAATGTATATATTCGCAAAATATTCAGTTTCATTGTGATGTTCTTTCAGAAGTGAGCATACAACATGTATATGCTTACCTGAAGTTAACAAAATGAAAAAATGAATTATATTTTGTAATTATGGGTTCATCATTTAAAGTATGTTCAATAAATTGCACCTTTATTTTAAACAATTCAGTATTGTAGGTCATATCCAAGATACTACATGTATAACTTTTAAAGCATTAGAGACACCTGGAAGCAAAAGAATGCCTGTCACATCTTCATTTGCAAAACCAAATGCATATTTTTGACCTTATCAAAAGGCACAACTGACTACAATGTTCATCATTTTTTATGAACATTTCTAGATGAATTAACTTTAAAATGTCATAAAATAAGTTACATCCCATTCATTGTGTTTGCCTTAATATTCCCATTTAGTGAGACTTCTCCTTTTGATCAGCCAAAGACAATCCAAAATTATCGACACATGGTGTCCAATGTCCACGATTTTAGAGAAAAAGTTCAAGTCCAAGCAGTGATATGAAAAATGTCAATGAGACAACTACGATTTCAAACAGTTATATGCTGACTCTAAATAAAAATTACTTAAACTTTTCCACAAATAACACTCAACAACCATTACCAGTAATTTCATTCTCTTTTTTTCATGTTGGACACATCACAACCATTGCAACAATGTCAACAAATTTAATAAGCTACAACATTGTAGTTTCTGTGGTCAAACATTTATCTCAGTGGAGATAAAAACAAATCTCAGGAGCTACACTATTATTGAGGTTACAAGCAATAAAACGGCGTGTAACATTAAGCGCTAACAAGATTACGATTTCATAGAGTAAAATATAAAAAAAATCCGGACAACTTTCCATGAGCGGGGAGCGGAATTTTTTTCTTCTTATTATTTTTTCGATTTTGATAAAATATGTGCGATCGGGTCAGTAGAACAAGAAATTTATTTGGTATGGCCTAATCTAAAACCAGGCGTTAGAGAAAAGAGGCAAAGTTAATAGATTCTTTAAACTTTCGTGATCAACACAATAACTGTATAAAGAGATATCGATGCCGCTTTTCGATCTAATACGTAAATTCATATGTTAATTATTAAACTGAAAGACCAAAAAAGAGCCAGAGGTCAAGGTTACAAATCTAGATTCTGGCAAAGACGCTTGACATAAATTGGACACACAAAAAATCTAAACCCAATAAAACCCATGGATGCATTCAAACGAGGCATTAGTGTGTGCCTCTAATTAAACATTGTACGTGTTACTCATTGTCATGAACAGGGAAAATTATATTGTAGTGCAAGTAATGACAACTTATGACTCGAAAATCTTTGATTGTAATTGAGGCATGGATTACTTGAGAAATAAATGTATTGGGTACATCTCGTTTGTTTTGGCTTAATAAAATATTTACTTATCGACACAGGCTAATGATTATCTCAAAAACAGGTCGCGTTTAATGTAGTGTTATGCCTACATTACGTATGATTACATTAGTGATAACATATCTCCAGATGGATGTTTTGCTTTTAAAACTTTACTCCTGCCTCTGACCTTTTTATTACTATGTCTGGTATTTTTCAAAATATATTTACTCTTGCTTAATCTTGTTTAAATAAAATGTCTTAGTGCAACGTACAAGTTCTGGTCGTTTGTATTATTACTAAGATTAGATTAGGCAGTAAGTTTTGTGTCATATTCTACGTGTTTAGGGCCACTTGTTTCATATTCATTGGAATACGATAACCAATATAAATGACCATACCTGTTCTATTTGTTTAGCATTTTATGATCATAAGTTATATTCTTTTCTTATTTAAAAAATAACATGACAAATTTCACTAATTATTTGCTAAGTATGTTATTGTTGATTCGAAAGTTGCACATTTTTACGAGAACAAGCTGGTCTCAACATTTCTATTTGTCGAATTATTACAAGTCCGCCATATGGTCTAAGGAAGCCTATATTAATTACAATGTATTCAAATCAGTTTAGACTAGAATTCAACAAAGCTCTCTTGATCACAATTATAACTCATTGATATAGATATGTTTATAGTTTTAGACCCAGAAGTTGATATTATGACCTTTATTTAGCTTGGAATCATTAGTGCGTGCGTGCACAAATTTGAAGACATCGACCTCAGCATTTGAAATATTTAAAAAGTTGCAGTATCTTTAAATGATCTAAAAGTTTATTCAGATAGCTGAATTTTCATATTTGTTCCACAATATTTTTGATTAAAATCCTAATGAACAACGCATACAAGTTCGATTTTATAAAGAGCTAAAATGCATTAAATTAGTGATCTAATGTTTACAATGATGTTACGCAAGTACAATTAAAATAGAGTGAGATATTGGAATGCATAAAATGTTTGTTGTCTGTTGTTTCTAAATAATACTTACAAAATAATTAATAGACAGAAAACGTGTTTTCTTGCTACAATTATATGCTTTATCATTGGGATAACATTGACCAAGACAATATTCTTTTTTGCTTCCTTCATTGTCCGGTTAGAATAAAAGTAATATGTAGCCATTATTAATGTACATTATATTATTATCAGGAATTATATCCCTACGTTATTGTAGATCCTGCGATAGGTATTCCGATTTTCTAGAGCGATCACTGCTGTTGACTGCTAAACTACTATAACAAGGGTTTGTTGTACCCAGGTTGATGTTGTTTTTTCAGAAGTTCTATGGTCGTCACCATGACTTGATTGATTGTTATGGGAAATAAGTGTCTCAAATAGGATCGGACATTTCGCTGAGTCATATGTAGTGTTTCCTATTCCTGGATTTGACTTTTCCATGGACATGACAAGGAGTAACTCGACAGGGTGTCTAATTAGAGACAGGCACTGCTTACTCGTCCAGAGCACCCGAGTACACCCATGGTTTTTATTGGGTTTGCGAAACTCTCTTTCTGTCTTTTTTTGTGTTTTTGGTTTTTGTGTTGGGTTGGTCTATATCCGGATTTGTAACTGTCCCTTGACGTTTGTCTCTTGTTGTTCGGTTGGTTTTCTTTGCTATTTTGCTTATACAAATATTATGTCTATGGTTTAATCTGCCCACACAATATATCGAAGAGAATTTATATTTTTCTGTCTAATAGTGCGACAGAAACCCTGTCTATGAATCGCGTTCCTGTAAACCACGACAAATTTTGGACCCACAAAAATTCTTTGCTTTCTACCATATAGAAAAGAAACATCACGAGAAGTAATAAATATTGGAACCTGCTTACCTTGCTGAGCTGAAAAATCCAAAAATACACACCAAACTAATAAAATTATATGGTCAAATTTCTCCATAGTTCCTTTCTTATCTTTAATTCTGTTTATCAGTTGTATGCACACGTGTAAGTGGGGTTTATTACGAACATAATGCTTTCACTACAGTTGAATAAAACATTAAATGGGTGTTCTACAGTTAAATAAAACACTGAATTGGCGTTTTACAGTTTAACGTCTGTCCAGTTTTCAATGTTATCCTCCCATACCCTTTTCTGTCTGCCCTTGAAAAGTACCTTGAATTAACGTCTTAGCAAGCCCTAATGATCGCGCGACTTGTCAATACCATCTTTTTTGTTCCTTTACTGTGGTCCGTAAGCTTCATAAATTTCAAAGGCAAGTATAATTCTGTTGTTTACTACTTGTTCTGAATCAAATGCCAAGCAGTCTTCGGAAACATCTAATATCTGTGGACTGTATTTGTCTCGCGAGATTTGTTGGGAGTCCAAACCTCGCATTCATACAGTAATATTAAGATGACCAAGATGCGTATAAGTCTGATCTTTGAAATGAGGGCGATGTTTCAGTCATTCTAGAATTCTAAATGTTATTCTACCTTGCCAGCGACAATGTTGTTTGTGGTAGACAGCATTTCGGGTTTTTAACCTTCATCTGTGACAATGGCTCCAAGGTATTCCAACATTTAACATTGCTTATTATGTAAGTGTTGTTGCATTTTTCAAATTAAAAATCATATATAAAGAGTCAGTTCCAAATGCGAAGATCTTGATGCATCTATATCATACAATCCATGCTATTTTTTGTATGGTTGTGAAATTTTGGGAAATTTGCTCACCACAAACATTTAAAAATTTCTCATTGGAAAATATTTTAACAAAGAGATTGAATCTCCGATATTATAAAAACTACACACAAAATATTGCAAATTTACTCTTGGTGTTTGAGGAAAAGCATCAAATGTTTGCAGAGGGGAATAAGGTATTCTACATATACTATGCTATGTAATTAAAAAAACTTGTTCAATGATGGCAAAAAGACAGGTATGGGTAATAAACTTAGACTTTTAAAAAACCTTTAATTATGAACCATATTTGCAGTATGAAACTGAGCGGCCGGTAGTATGCGTGAATGTAAGTGCTGTGTTTATAAAAATATGCTTTTTGCGAGAGCAAAAAGACTTTTATCTGAATAATTAGTTAGAACCCACTCCCTTGAAATTGAAAGGGGTCGTTATTTTGGATAGGAGGTCAAAAATCGATTATGTAAATAATTTAAACAAATATGGAAGATGAAAAACACTTCCTATTAGAATTTTCTCATTTAAATGTGTAATCTTCAACAGTTCAAAATCTGACATGTCATCAGTGGATATAAATATTATTCGAGGTCTTCAGGAGCTAAAAACACAATTATATATAAAAAGAAATGTACTTTTGTCTGATCTGGGTCCAGATAAAGTGTTATAAGTTTTTTGTTATTGTTTTACACCACTATTTAAGTCGGTTTTTGCTATCGGGTATATTAGCTGCTTCGGTTGGAAAACTGGAAATCCTTGGCAATTAAGGTTTGATCGATCCTTTTCCGAAGTAAACAAGTTTGTGGCAAAATTATTTATTATACTTAGTACCCATAAACTAACATATAAAAGACGAAAACGCTCAAACCTTTGTATTAACAAACCAATTATCAACAACTTTGTATGAATATCTGTACAGACCAATCTATAATGACGTCCGTAATTTGAATTTTCTCATTTAAATGTGTAATCTTTAACAGTTCAAAATCAATTCATCTGACATGTCATCAGTGGATATAAATATAATTCGAGGTCTTCAGGAGCTAAAAACACAATTATATATAAAAAGAAATGTACTTTTGTCTGATCTGGGTCACAGTATATGTCTTTCATATTAAGTTGCAAAACTGATATATACCATTATATATTTAATAGTTTTATGATATTATTGTTTTTTCTTTATGTTAATTATTTGATCAAAATCATACTAATAATGTCAAATAATAATGTGATGTTTTGTTAACACATCATTTATTTTATTGTATTTAAATAATTTGTAATTGATTGTCATCTCCAACATTAGACTACTTGATTGGCTAATAAAAATCTGTATTCTGTATTTCGCGTTCTGTTGGTCATGATCTTGGATTTTCGCCATTTATTTCTATCCCATATAGCCATGAGCTAGCTCTTTGTCTTTTCTTGCAGGAAAAACTACTAATTAATATTTTTTTTAAATATTGAATACTTTTTGTTTAACTTTGAAATAACTTTGAGTCAATGATATACATTTTAATAAGAGTGTTTTAAATCCCAATAGACCCAGAAAAACCAATGAAGTGTTATTAGTTTTTTTGTTATTGTTTTACACCACTATTTAAGTCGGTTTTTGAAATCGGGTATATTAGCTGCTTCGGTTGGAAAACTGGAAATCCTTGGCAATTAAGGTTTGATCGATCCTTGTCCGAAGTAAACAAGTTTGTGGCAAAATTATTTATTATACTTAGTACCCATAAACTAACATATAAAAGACGAAAACGCTCAAACCTTTGTACTAACAAACCAATAATCAACAACTTTGTATGAATATCTGTACAGACCAATCTATAATGACGTCCGTAATTTGTCTATCAATAACAATGGGGTTCAAATAGTATTTTTCTCTCTATATGACATTCATTTTTTGTTTGCTATAATGTCGAGCAAAAAGACATTCAACATGCTATTATGGTAATTATACAATTACAATTATGTTAAAATATTGTGATATTTATAATTGGGTTGTATGTAAAAAAAATAGCAAAGAAAACCGACCGAAAAACAAGAGCCAAAATCCAAGGGACAGTTCCAAATCCGGATACAGACAAACACAACACAAAAACCAAAAACATAAAATACAGAAAGATAGAAACCCGAATCCAATAAATATTCATTTTTTTATATTGCTTTTCAAGTTATTAAACTGATAGCGATAGTAGACAAGTATATTAACATTGCAAGTAGTCAATCGAAAATTTCCTAAATTCTAAATTTTTAAAATGCTTTAAATTTAAATTTTGTATTTAAAAAATTTATAGTATTTTTTCTACGTATATTTGCAAAATTATTGTAAAATTATCACGTGTATTTGCAGCTGGTCATAGATCTACTAAATCCATATCACACAACACATATTTTCTTTTTTTTATTCAGGTGCACCTCGTCGCCGTTTTCCCTTTTTTCATTCACCCCATTTACGTGGGCTGACAAAAGAAAAAACCCAAATGCTTACAAAAAAGAATATCTATTAACCCTAATGAATATGTAGTGCCAAAAATAGCAAAGGAAACCTACCGAACAACAAGAGCAAAACGATGAGCGACAGTTACAAATCTGGATATATATAAACGCAACACTTAAAACCAAAAACACAAAACAGAAAGAGAGTAACCCGACCCCAACAAAAACCATAGGTGTACTCAGGTGCTCCGGACGAGTAAGCAGTGCCTGCCTTTAATGAGACACCGGTCGAGTTACTTATTGTCATACATGTATCTAGGGAAAAGTCAAATCCAGGAATAGGAAACACTACCTATGACTCAGCGAAAATGTCCGATCTTATTTGAGACACTAATTTCCCATAACGATCAATTAAGTCATGGGGACGACAATAGAACTTCTGGAGAGATAACATCAACCTGTTGTTTCGAAAAATAAAAAAAAGCATTTGCTGTCATAAAAACAAAAATTGTGTGGTTACATTGTTTCTAGTTTACATTTTTTGTATTCAAGAAAAATTCAAAGGAAACCGAATGAACAAGAGCTGAAACTCAAGTTACAAATCCGGATTCAGAAGAACATAGTCAACATGAGCTAAATACCAAAAACATAAAAACAGAAAATGAGCAATCGGAGACCAAATGAAAATCAAGGGTGCACTGAGGTGCGTCGGATGACAATGCAGCGCTTGCCTAAAATTTTAATTGTTTGTGCCATGCGTACTTTAAAATAAATGCGTTGTTGGTAAGCAGGTTACAGTTAAAGTTGAATACATTAATCTGGCATCAAGTATATATTCTATATATTTTGTTATTGTTATTGAAGAAATATCTTATAAAGTTTAAACAATTTCAAGATGTTTTGGCATTAAAAAAACTTACCATGTCAATGAAATTGCTCGGAATTAAAGTATCTGGAGCACAAATGACATTGTGACCATAGCTGTCCCTGATGTTCATTGCGGCAAACATCGGAAATGGACGGGAAATATAAAGTGTTCATTTTCGAAGTTAAACAGTGACAAATAAGCATCGGAATTATTCGTTATGTTGCTCTTATGAACATAAATAAAATAATTTTAAAAATATTTGAGAGAAGAGCTTTATTTTATTTTCATTCATGCATATCAAAGACTTGTTTTGATTGCTACTCAACAGCTTTTAGCTTGTTGCTTGTTTGATAGCAATGAGGAAATTAAAGAGACTCAATTATTTTTTATTGATTTTTTGTTTGTTTGAATGGTGTTTTAACGCCACTTTCAGCAATTTTTCAGCTATTTCATGGCGTCCAGTTTTTATTGGGGGAGGAAGCCGGAGTACCCGGAGAGAACCCCCGACCTGCGGTAGGAAAATATTTTTTATTGAAATTAAACAATTAATACAATACCGATTTTATAATTAGCTTTTGATTTCCCGTTTAGGTTACTATTTAGATGCAAATAACATTAAATAACTGGGTTTTTTGTTAACTTGTAAAAATTTAATGTATTTTAATTCCAAATTAAACAAAATAGCGACCAAAAATGAACACTTTAGTTTTAACAATAGTAACCACGTGCGTAAAGAACAGTATTTATAACTGAAAGAATGTTTTATACTAAAAAATGTCACGAAATGTTACTTGATGAATCTCCTCTTTCTCGCAAATATATATTTATTATGATTTGATACTTCTTGGTTGAAAGAGAGTTTAATGTGTCGTGTGTTTTAATAGCAAAGGTATCGGACATATTGAATATTGTAACTTTATGTAACACTAGTAACAAATGTTTCTGCGACACTGATGTCCCGCTTGACGCATCTTGGTAAACTTTTTATAGGATCACCCAATTGTGAAATATTTGGAACAGACCTACATAATTTTAAAGTGTAGATATCTTATTATGTTGTAACCTTTTTCTCAGTTTCATGAAGATGTGAAGTCATCATAAAAACGTACCGACGAACTAATAGACGAAAAATATAAATGTCCCCTAACTTTCGTTGGAAGGACATAACAATTTAATAATCAAACGAACATTTCAGAGGTTGTCATATTTTATTAACAATGTGTTACGTGCGACTGTTTAAACACATTTAAATGGATATTACATGATTTATGCACGAATTTGCTTAACATAGTCATGCTATACATGTAAATATCTAAATGTTCAACAATTTAGTCCAGTTATTTTGATCATTTGTTCTTCCTAGATAACAACAACCAGTCTTTAGATGTAGTAGGTCTCTGTGTGTATTTCTCTGTTTTAGTGCATTAGAAAAATATGTTAATTGCAATTAAGAGTTTATTAAACGTTTTCAGCAATTTGTCTTTTATATATTTTTTCCTATTATTATAAATCCCATACCAATTCTATTCAATGCGCAAGTGTTCGGTAATTGAAAACCATCCAAGTCTGTACCGTCAAACTTAATAACAAGTATTTTTTTCCAGGAAACGCTTATCGAAGTATTGCCAAGCCAGTGTATACTCAAGTCGGGGAAACAACAGAACCACTATAGTCGTATACATACATTCGGACTGTATGATAAGGACGTATTAACTTTTTTCAGATTTTCTATCGGTTTTTTTTCCGGGGTATCTTATTTAGTTTATTTCTAAATAGAATATAAGTTGTGATATCATCGTTTTACAATCCGTAAAATAAAAAAACCTAACTTTAGTATCTTTGTCATCACAAAATATGAAGACATCACATTCCCATGACATGTGTTCGTTTTGTTGATAACAATTTTCTTTTCATGTTATGACTGTCAAAGCGGATAGGTTTATATAAAAAAACGAGTACAATCAACGTTACAGTAACAAACAAGGTAGCAGGCGAAAAAATCCAGAACGGTTGAATAATTGTATCGTCAAAGTCTGCCAAGTCAATATTCTCTTTCAATGTGTTTTTAGTTTGAACAATACAACGGCAAATCATCGGATGCAATGCGCGAGTGTAACTATTACGCGAATAACCTATCGACACAATTTTGAAGTTACATTTAATATCATTTGTTTTGAAACGATGTTTTAAGTTTTTAACACTTGTTGGCACAGTTTGAATTAAATCGTTATACAAAATAATCTCTAACGCATTAACTAATGTGGGGTCCCGGTGTCCCAGTGCTCAATGTAGTTCGTCTTATACTGATTACGTGGTCCGTCAACACTGAAATTGCGAGTTCGAGACTCATTGAGGGCAGAGTGTGCTCTACTCCAATCTTAATTGACAAGGATTGCCAGTTTTCATATCGAAGATCGGGGTTTTTTCAGTGTACTCCGTCTTCCTCCGCCTAAAAAAAAACTAGATGTCATGATAGAGCTGAACAATTTTTGAAAGTGGCGTTAAAGACCATTCAAACAAACTTAACTAAGGTGTCAATGTTATCGTAAATTCAATTCACGGGATTTGCAGACAAATCAGGGTTTTTAATCGTTAAAAGAAGTCCTTCTCGTGCAAATTCTGAATATTTTTATGTCTCATGTTTAGTTTGTTGTTTTTTTCCTGTTTTAGTAAAGTTGGTTGCAGTGAAAAACCCTGACCGACCATCGGGTGGGACAACTGGCAATCTTGGTCGGTCATTTGGGAATGGAGACGAGCACACCTTGCCCTCGGTAAGACTCAAACATGACAGTGAACAATAGTCAAAATAACTAACTTGCTCCATACACCACTTAGCCAGTGAGGCCGCATACGATATCGGTAATTACTATTATACTTAGCATTTCCACATGAATGTGGGAAAATACAAAATTACAAAATGAACGTGAGCAAACCATTACAATCAATATGAAACTTTTAACGAAATTATTTCATATTTTTCATAACCTTTTATATTGTGAACACAATAATATACCTTGATGTGATTTTCACATAAATATATAAATATATGATTTTAAATAGAGAAATAAATGCGTTTTTTTATTTTCCAACTATTTCGCCGTCATTCGTCAACGACGTTTCGCATATAAAATTGCGGTTTTCTACACAGTTGTCGACGCCCCACTGGTATCCCCGGTTCAAATCGAGAAGAGCGCAATGGTGATTAACTTTTTTGTTGTCTGGTTCGTTAGGTGCCCAGTTTGTGTATGTCATCTTCTGCTTACTTGGTAACCATACCCAGTTGTTTTCCCTGGCAATATCAGATCCACCAATCCAGAACAGTCCAGGGTTAAATGTTCCTGAAGGTAAATATTCATATAACAATACGCAAGTGTTTTGTTGTGTGAACTTTGTAGGTATTACATGTATGATATGTAAATCTCTCGACCGTATAAATGCTATATGTAGATTAACACGCATAAATCTAATATGATTTCAAGCAAACAATAAATAAACGAAAAGTGAAAACATTAAATCAGGGAAAATAAAAAGTTAACCACCCTACACCGTTGATTACACTATGTATTAACTTGAAATCAAACTACTTTTAATAACATTTTAAACAAGACAATTACCTCGTGTAATATTCCATGTTCCTGTTGTTCCCCATCCAGTTGCAAATGCTACATAATTTACGTCATGTGGTGAAGTTTCGTTCCATACAAGAAATGTGTTATTCTCTAAATCATTTCCGGTTCCGACCTTTATTACATTGTTTGTCCAGCTGATCCAGAAAGGATTATATTGGTTACAGTCAATAGGGTCTACTTGGTGTATTGCAGTGTCCATGTGTTCACATTGTTTGCAATCTTTAAATGAAAAGATAAAATCATTTTCACAAAACTATTAAAACAATTCTCAATAGTAAATCCGCACTGATTTTGCGCTCATGCATTTTATAATTAAGTCAGAAGCTTTTGCAATATAGCCCTTTCTTCCCCTATTTTTGTGACAGAACATGATGTTGATATAATCTAATGCTTTTGTGTTTCCTTTTCTTGTATAATGCCGAGAATATATGTATCGTTCATCTTGTTTATCATTTAGTATCTCTTTTGAATATATATATATATAGAAGAGGAAGATTATGAGGTGAACTCCAGTAGTGACATAGAAGCAGATACCAAATATAGATTTGTAAAAAAAGTGAATGGGTCCCCAAACCTAGTAAGAACACAACTTTAGAGTCATTTATAGGCAACGTTAAAACAGAAATAATTAGCACAGTTGAATCTTATACTAACAATTTTGACAATCTCTCTCCTGACATACGAACTGCCTTAAGAAACTAAAGATCAAATGTAGAAATAGTCATCAAACCAGCAGACAAGGGTAGTGCGGTTGTGGATATGGACAAATCTGCCTATATTCGAGAGGCTGAACGTCAACTGAATGATGACCGTTTTATATGAAATTAGAAGAGGACCGCACAGAGAAATTCAGTGATGAAATAACTAAGGAATTAACCAAAATGAACACTCTAGGCTATATTGATGATAAAACTCTCGAATACCTAACACTAGACAATCCAAAAGCCGGCAAATTCTACCTTCTTCCTAAAATTTAGACACCTAACAGCCCCTTTAGACCTATCGTATCAGCTAACGGCCACCCGACAGAAAAATATCTGAATTTGTGGATTACCATCTTCGACCACATGTTGAATCACTCCCATCATTTGTGAAGGACACCACCGACTATCTACAAAAGATGGTAGGCATGAATCCCCTTCCACCGGGTACCACTCTGGTCACTATGGATGTCACCTCTCTCTATACTAACATTCCTCATGCTGATGGCATAGAAGCATGCAGAGAGGTCTGGAAAAGTCGTTCAGTCAACGATCCTTTGATTAATTGATGATGTTGATATGAAGTGGATACATACTGATGAGGGATTACAAAACTTTATCACACGTGCCAATAACATCCATCCCTCTATCAAATTTACTTATGAAATCTCAAAATCTAGTATATCTTTCCTCGATACCTTATCCGCAAATGGTGAGTTGTCCACTGACCTGTATTCCAAACCAACAGACACAAACCAATACCTTTTACCTAGTAGCTGCCATCCTCCTCATGTGACAAAGAGCATTCCTTATAGTCAAGCTCTTAGACTCCGACGAATCTGTTCCACCGATGATTCGTTTAAAAGAAGACTAGGGAAATTTAAAGGACAACTTAGAAGAAGGGGCTACAGAAATAATAACATCAAAAAGAATTTGGAAAAAACACAGCAGACATCGAGGAGTACCCTTCTTCAAAATAAAGAATAAAATGAAATGCAATAGAGTTCCCTGCGTACTAACTTACCACCCTTGTTTGAAAAACACAATTAGCACCATTCGTGAACATTGGAAATCTACTGAAAAAAATCCCAGATTGTCAAGAATCTTTCCAATCTGTTCCAATATGTCGGCGAGTTCAAACAGCCATTCCACAAACGACTGAATGGTCACAGAAGTGACCTAACTAAGAAACAGTTTCTGCCCGTAAGCCAACACTTCAGACTGCCCGACTACACTGCAAAGAATTTTGATCACATAAAAATCCTAATTATCGAGCAGAACTGCAAGTGGCGAGACTCTGAACGGGAGGCCCGAGAGAGATTCTTGATCAAAGAGCTCTGCTCTGTACACCCCAATGGAATAAACAAAAAACGATAAATATCATTCAAAATATAAATAATAAATTCGTGAATATCAAGAAGTTAAAGATAAGATGGTTTATACAACTGTACAGTACTCCCTTATGTATGACTAATAGATGTGATCCGAGAAAGTTCAAGATCAGTAAAATCATATCCCATCACGTCACCACCAGATGCTGATGAATCAATAACCAAATTTTATCGTTTATTATAGATTGATATTGACACTGAAGAAGGCCATCAGTTGGTCGAAATTTTTTTATATTTATTATTATTACTATTCATGTAAAAAAACTTTCATTATAATTGGAGTTCTAATGTCAATATAAATAAATGACGTAAACAAGTCATAACATATTGATCTTAAACTTTCTCAATCCATTTTAACCCAAAATAGTTGCTTCCCAGTCCGCCCATATATATATATATATATGGAATATTTGAGCAAAGCCAAGTAAGAGCACGGCACGCCCGCGGTTTGCGGACTGGGAAGCAACTATTTTGGGTTAAGTTGGATTGAGAAAGTTTAAGATCAATATGTTATGACTTGTTTACGTGATTTATTTATATTGACATTCAATGACTAAGGCCATTCGTTGGTCAGTCTTTGTCTAAATTTTTAACAAGAAACGCCGTCATTTGTATCGTTGCATAATCTTCTAGACTTGTATATATATATATATATTAAATTTGCAAATATTTTTTCTAGTTTGTCTGGGTACTGAATTAGTTTAATAAATTTGGAAACATTATAAAATTGTTTAAGGAAACAAATTACAAAATTACCTCTGATTACCAACTGAGTGCCACCCCATCCACCAATCACAATTTCGTATGTATTTTGCGAATCTACGCCTCTGTCTTGTGATAGAGCAATATGTGCGTCATTACAAGCCCTGACCTGAAATTTTATCGACGTTTGACCTCTGACGTCAATACCATTGTCTATGATGTAATTTTAAACATAATCGTCTCCAGTTGAAATAGAGTAATTTGTTTCTAAAATATAAACATTTGTATGTATTTATTCACATTTTAAAAATCCTTTATCATCAGCTATAATGCATTATCAATATATTTTTGTTATGTGCAGTCAAAGTGAATATACGGAAGACACAATTATTTCTCATCGTTTGATATTATTAAGTGGTAAAGCTTCTGATTTTAGACTGAATATCTGTGGATTTGTATTTAGTGTAAGGATTTCAGTGAATACATAATACACAATACACTCGTTACTTCCACAAATTTGACTTGAATGTAATACTTGATAGATAATTGACTTAAAATTGTTGTACCCGATATGTAGTCTAAGACTATACTGGGAGGGTTCCCAGTGCTCGACCCACAGAGCAGCCCAGCGCGTCCCCGGGTGGCGGATAGGGGAGACCCTCTCCCTCAAAAGTAAATGACAGTTAATGAATCAACGATATTCGTGTCAGAACCGAAGTGAGACTATCGAGAATATGTAACTTTCGAGAACAGGCACGATACGGATCACCTGTGGACTCATCTCTTTATTTTTCTGTTCAAATATGTAGTGCACAAAGACCATTCCAAACTAATAGAGTTAATATTTAGGCTTACGTTTATTTTGCTTCCTTATCTGATTTGCTAAGAATGCTTGCAAGTCAGCATCAACGATCTGCGCCAAAATACCGCCAGCAATTTTGCAGTGTCCCTAAACAGAATGTTTGTAACTAATTAATTCAGTTAATATTAACAGCAACATTCTATAATAATTTTGACGGAAAATCTATAAGAACCTTTTTAATTGTAAAGTATTTTCATTATCATTGCACACGAATGCATTCAAATTCAAATCGCAGACATTTATATTTATTGAAACTTATATAAAGATATGTAGGCTTACAAAAACTACAAGAAAGGTTATTTTATATTTAAATATTCAAATTAATTAAAGAATAAAATATAATATATTATATTAGAAGATACACTCAACAGCAATAATATTTAAGTTTTTTTTCTTTAAAGTGACAGCTACGGAAAGTTACAAACGTAAGTCTTCTTTTTAAAAGGAATGATATTACTTGTTTGTAAATTATTTCTACATTTCTAGCATTTTTCGATCTTCGCCACCATACGTAGTAACGGATTATATTTATTAAAATTGATACGATACCTGATAGCTGCCGCAGTTGGGCTCAACAATAACGTTTGTCTGATTGAATTTATTATATTTTTATTTGGGAATTATTTGTTTAGAAAATTAAATGTACATGTAAGATATGTTAATATGGTTAATACACTTGCCACTTCGCCTTGGATTCATTGTTTATGTTGCTGAATGAAAAAACTAAATTGGAGTAGGTGGCCATATATCGGTCAAAAGTTATGTCTTAATTCGGACAAGTAAATATTGATAGTTGTTGCCCAAAGGGATAAGTTTTAAAAAAAGTCATTGTCGAGGCCTGCCCAGTTACATATGGACATAAAGCGAATTTTTAGAGCGTGGTTACGCTTAAGATAAACGTATATTAACCGTTAAAAACTTATGATTGGCTTCATGGGGTTGTCACAGGTACACATTGTTTTTCTAACATACTCTATTACATTTCCATGTCCCTTATTTGCTCTACCGATTTATATGCCTAAAGATAGAAACATTGTCCGTCTGTATGATGAAGTCCTTATAACATTTATTACACAAATATTGAATCTCATAGTACCATAGCCGAATCCCACGTGGTTTGTGCAACAACAAGACTGTAGCATTTCTGACTACTTGGATATAATACAAATCCAGGGCCACACGCTTCTAAAAGACATAAACGTTGTAAATATTAGCAAAACTATAAGAAGCATTATATAAGGTGAGTTTTGACTTAATTACTGTATTTTAATAATTATACTTGAAATAATAATACCGCTTTCAACAAGAATTACAAACATCAGATTGTTCTAATGTAACGTCTGTATCGATCCTGAAAACAAATGAATGGATAGAAGCCAATACCTAGGTTTTGTTATGTTATGCACCACACGTTCTGTGTTGAATGTATTTAATAACGCATAATCAGCTTTCATTATAACCTTTTTATTTTTTTATTTATTATGCCGATTGACATCGCACTGAGGTCAATGGAGTTTATAGACATTAATGTATTGGCTTTAAAAAGACAAGAGCCCTTTAAATCGTTACGATTTCTTGCTTATCTAAATTATATTTGATGTTTAGTTGAGTTGGCTGTTGCATATGTGACTTACAACGGTATACCAAAGAATTCACTGAAATATGTTTCAATGTTCAAATATAATGCATGAAAAACATCCAACACGTCTAATAATATATTCAATATTTATCCTTTCGTCTATGGGTTTCTTATAACGTTGCAAAGACTCGGATTCACTTTGACATTTAGCTAATTATTTCTAAAACTACCATGCCACATATAATGCACAATGATAATACTATTAAAAAAATAATCTTAATTTGAAGCTGCTATTTCTATTCCCTTTTTAATTCATATTTTTCACTACTTCCTTTCTACATGTGTTAACTAGTCTAGTAATTTGTGAAATAAATAAATTAATTAATTAATTTCGTCCAACAGCAGGTGCGATGAATATAGAAGGCTTTAACTTTTGTGACAAACAAATTAATTTTATAAAGAAGCCCAGGCCGTTTTACGATCTAATATGTTAATTTATATGTTAATAATGATACCAAAAGACCAACATAATCCAGAAGTCAAAAGGCAATTAAAAATCTGGAATCAGACAAAGACACAAAATGGAAACCAAAAACAAAATCTTAAGCCAATAAAATCCATGGAGGCATTAAACGAGTCATCAGTTTATTACCTCTTATCTCACATTGTTCACGGTACTATTTGTCATTACAGGGAAACTTATCAAACACCACAAGGAAAGACAAGCTATGAATCGAAAAAACTTTGATCGTAATTGAAAAATGGGATTTTTCGTAACGACTTACTTACGTCGATTTGATGGTAATAAACTTAAAAACAGATAACAAAAACTTTTTGTAAGAACAACACGTTTGAGTGGCTTTAAAATTTTAGTTTTAAGTATCTTAAGTCTATTTTAAAAAGGAAGCCTAGGTGCAAGACAGACTTGTTTGTATCGGTCGTGTCTCTAATTACACTATGGTAGATTTAGCATATTAAGCGTACTCATTGTTTCTATGAAGAACTAGATTTTTAAGCCTTATGTTGAGCTGCATATAAGGGAATGTCGGATGCAAAAACCCAAATATTGAAATTCTATATTTTCTTTAGATATCTAACTTGATTATAAAATGTCTACCAGATCTTTTAAATGTTTCGGTATCGATCATTTATGATTGCTGGTATCATAACAAGTGTCACTGCAAGTATTTCGAAGGTGAAAGTAGGGTCATAGAGCAAACCAATAAATGAAATTTTCTGATTAAATTAATACAATCATAAGTGTGTCTATATTTCGTTTTCTTTGGCTTAATATAAACATTTCACATATATTTATTGACTATTGTCTGTCACATTTGATAATAACTTTTTTTGCACTCTAAATGCTAGTAATTCCAGGTTAATAAAGTTATTTCTTAAAAATTATATCTTTTGGGAATTATTCGATTTCGCATAATATAACAATTTTAATTATGTACCTTTTAACAAGGTTGAAACATCCAGAATTGTTTATTTATCTAATGCGTTTTCAATTAAGAAATATGTCATGCTCCAAAGTTGTCGATTAATTCTTGGGATTACTGACATTAGAGACTAAAAATTAGGTTCTAGGAGATGGTTTTTCCCTAAAACTTAAGCCTCATGTTTTACTTTTACCAACTTCCCGTTCTTCCCTCATGATTTCATAAACTTGACGTACGGATACAAAGGGCAAATAGTTACGCTCAAAACGTGTTAATGTAGCGCCATGATGACATTTCGTGTGTTTATTATTAACATATCTCCAAATTCCCTTCTATTCTTAAACTTTACTACCATGTAAGATCTTTTTTATGTGTTTGTCGGCTAGATTGTAAGACATATTAGTTACTGTTTAAACCTGTGTAAACTATCTGAGTGCAACATAAGTTCTGGTCGTTTTTGTGATATCATTAAGTGTGGATTAACGCAGTAAATTTTGTGTCACATTCTGCATGTTTAGGGTTACTTTTTTCCTTTCAATACTCAATTCATATTTATTGCAATTATATATATATATCAAAATAAATGCAAAAAACTTTTTATTTGTTTTGCAGTATATGGTCATTACTTTTCTTCTCTTCTTGTTTGAAAATTAGCATGACGAATTTTAATAATTTACTTATCATTTTTAGTTGTTGATTCTGATGTTGCGCATTTTTACGAGAATAAGCTGGTCTTTTACAATATGACAAGTCCACTAAAGGGACCAAGGAAGCATATATTTATTGTAATGTATTTAAATATTTCTATACTCAACTTCAACAAATGTAGTTAATAACAAAATACCGAACACCGAGGAACCGGCAAAGTCCAAGCAAACAAACAAAAATATAGTAACTTCAGCAATGGTACAGACATTTCAAAATAAATGGTAGTTTAAACATGGTTTTATGACATAACAAACCTTCTTTAATGAAGTATGTGAATTGGTTTGTTTCTTTAAAGGGAAACTTCGCGAAAAAATGAAAATTTGATATGTTATTCTTCAAATAAAAATAAATATAATTGCCTTTTGATGTATTATTGTATTCTTTACCGTTACGCGTCCAGAGTGGATTAAAGGTGGTAAAATTTAGTGTATGGGGGGCGTTTGTGACGTGATAAATGTAATTATCCAGTAAATATGATAAATAATCCAATTTAAAAATATGTTTTTCTGCCTTTGCTCTTTGAAGAATATTAAAACTGTGGCGATGACTAATAACCAGCTGACAACATAAGATTACCAAATACGTCGATCTTTGTATTAACAGAGACATATAATTACATGTATAATTAATTATATGTCTCATAAAAATATTTTTCGACACAAATTTTAACCTGTCTTTATTTAACTCAGATAATTATCTAAATAATAATTTTAATAAAAAGATATATTTGTATATCTAATATGTTTTTAACATAAAATAAAATTCCGTAGACAATTTTGCACGTCTTGAAACGGCAGTTGTACCTGGACGTGAAAATTTTACAGGTAAATCATTACTCGTTTTTAAGTGTAATTAACAGAAGTAGCAGGTAAACAAACAAGATGTTTATTGCAATTATAGATCATTTGATGCCGACTTTGAAATATGAATATTCGGACATTTTCAAAAGCTAATCAGATTGAAGGTTAATCATGTACTTCGAAATTAAAACGGCACGCCCCCTTCTGCCAAGGACAGGTATGATTTGAATACAACGAAGTGTCAGAACATAGGATGTATATAAGATTTCGAATACCTTTAGATGTCATGTCAGAGTAAACGTAAAACTGACACGTTGACTCAAAATATACACATGTAAAATTTTGGAAACTGTGTTACGCACACGCACAATAAATGTTACCAGTATTAATAAAATTGTAGTAAAACAATTGGCAAACTTTCCCTCATTGCTCTTAACGCTCGCTCAGTTAAGAACAAAACAACGTCTATCCGGGAATTTGTTCAATCAAATGACACTGACTTGTTAGCAATTTCTGAAACCTGGCTTGGAAGTAAAGCCGATAAAGCGGTCATATCGGAAATAAAACCCGAAGGATATGAAATACACCATGTGTCACGGTCTCATACGACTGGTGGTGGCGTTGCTTTATTGTATAAAAGCACTATCGATGTTAAACAACCAAAGCCTATAAAAACTTACACACACTTTGAGTTGCTCGAGTGCAATATTACGATCCAGAAGATTAGTTTTCGTCTCTGTGTGGTATATCGGCCTCCACCATCTAAGGAAAACAAACTCAAAAACACCATCTTCTTCGAGGAATGGCTTGCATTTCTAGATCGCGTGGTAGTTCTACGAGAAGAACTAGTTATTACCGGAGATATAAACTTCCATCTAGACGACTGCGAAGATAGTAATACCCGGAAGTTTGAAGCCTCACTTAAAGATCGTAATCTTATCCAGCACATCGTAGGTCCGACGCACAATCTCGGTCATACTCTCGATGTCATCATAACACGTGAGAATAGTTTACTTCTGCGTGATCTACCATCAGTTCAAGATCCGTACTTATTCGATGAGAAAGGAAATCCGTCAGGCGACCACCTAGCTTTATTCTCGGATTTAGAAATATCGAAGCCTCCAAGAAATCGCAAAGTAGTTTCCTACCGTAAATTTAGAGATATCAATATAACTGCATTCAGTGAAGACTTGATAAAAACTGACATGGTAAAGAACCATGATCGATCACTTGAAGATCTAGTGAATTCGTATAAGCATGAAATAAATTCCATGATTGATAAACATGCACCACTGACAACAAAAACTCTAACGCTACGCCCCAACAGCGAGTGGCACAATGACGACATTGGTGAATCCAAAAGGAATCGTCGAAAAGCGGAAAGGCGAATGCGAAAAACAAATCTGACCGTTCACCGTCAGATGTTTCGGGAGGCTTGTATATCTACAAACAAACTAATTTTGCAATCTAAGAAAGACTTTTACACAAACAAAATTTCGGAAATTGGTCGCAACCAAAAGCAGCTTCATCGCCTTACTTGTGAATTAATGGGAAACAAACGTGAAATTATTCTACCCGAACACGTGGATGACAAACTACTGGCTGATAGGTTCTGCGAATTCTTCGTAGGTAAAATCGCTACCATCCGAGACAACCTAACGTCAAACAATGTGTCTTCAAATGACTGTAACGTTATGCGGGAAGATTCACAATTTACAGGACTTCCGCTACAATCGTTCTTAGAAACTTCAACTGATGAAGTTCGTAAAATCATCCTAGCATCCCCATCAAAATCATGTGAGCTTGACCCGTTACCGACTAACATCCTAAAGCAATGTTTAGAGACTCTACTACCAGCTATAACGAACATCATAAACAAGTCGTTGTCTCAAGGCCATGTTCCATCGTCATTTAAACGAGCGGTAGTGCGACCACTTTTGAAGAAAGCGAACTTAGACAAGGAAGAGTTGAAAAACTATAGGCCGGTCTCAAACCTTCCGTTTCTTTCGAAAGTACTAGAGAAAGTAGTCGCAAAGCGGTTGGAAGGTCACATCAATTCTAACTCTCTTCACGACAATGTACAATCTGCGTATCGAGCAAAACATTCCACTGAAACGGCACTTTTGCGAGTACATCATGATGTTGTTAGTGCTATGGATAAGAATTCATGTGTTGTCTTATTAATGCTCGACTTATCTGCTGCGTTTGACACTATAGACCATGAGATTCTCCTCCAGCGCCTAGAGCATTCGTTTGGCATAACTGGTGATGTCTTGTTATGGTTGAAGTCATATTTGACAGACCGAAATCAGTGCGTTTCTATCGGATCTGTTCAATCTGACGATATCAAGCTCCGTTTTGGTGTCCCACAAGGTTCAGTGTTGGGTCCAAAGTTGTTTTGCATGTTTTCAAAACCAGTCGGTCGAATATGTAGACGACATGGAATGTCTTACCATTCGTACGCTGATGATACGCAAGTTTATCATGTCATAAAACCTCTTGGTAACTGGTCAGATACCGCTAAACGCCTTGAGAACTGTTTGTCTGACATAAGTTCCTGGATGAGTGCCAACTTACTAAAGCTGAATCAAGACAAAACAGCTAATTATTTTTTCACCGAAGAATCAAGTGAACCTGTTCTCAAACGTACAACTAACATTCGATGGAACTGTAGTGACGGATGTTTCTTGTGTTAAGAATTTGGGATGTTACTTCGACAACACACTTAGTATGGACGATCAAGCCAGTGCAATAACGAAATCGTGTTTTCATCAAATTCGAAACATTGGCCGAATTCGATCATTTATCACCAAAGACGCTTGTAAGACACTAGTCAGCTCGTTAGTTACATCCAGATTAGACTATGCTAATGCTCTGTTGTATGGTACAAATAGCCGTGTTATGACAAAACTGCAGCGTGTCCAAAATGCTGCTGCAAGATTAATTACGAGAACTAAAAAGCATGAATCAATAACACCAATTCTCATGTCTTTGCACTGGCTTCCGATGAAATATCGTTGCGAGTATAAACTCCTAATGTACGTTTTCAAGGCTATTAATGGTGATGCTCCTACATACTTGCAAGAGTTAGTGAACATGTATAGACCAGGTAGAACGTTACGATCAGAAAACAGCATGTTATTGCAAGTTCCAAAGAATGTCCGGACGAAAACATATGGGAACCGGCGATTTGACTGTGCTGCGCCTTTTCTTTGGAACAACTTACCAATGACATTGCGGAAATTAACATCTTTAGACGCTTTTAAAAGGGATCTGAAAACACATTTGTTCAGGAAAGCTTATTGTGATATTTAAACTATGTGTGATCTGTATTTTACTGGTTTTTTTTTAGATGCTTTCCATTTGTGATAGTTTGGGTTAACTGTGGTCTCATATTTACTTTTATGTAGATTTATTTTAAGTTTTTATATCTTTTTAACTATAATTATCTCTTATAAGGTTTTTTTTGTTCTAGTTTTGCTTTTATTTATTTTTATTTTTTTTTTTTTTTTTTTTTTTTTTTATTTTGTGTATTTCAATTTTGAAATAGTATTCAAGTTACGATAGATTGTAATTTTTACTTGTTTTAAACATAAAATATATCTATATAAATTTTTTGTATTTTAATTTTTAGTTGGTGCTTTACATTTCTGTTAAAATTGCATTATACCGGTATTGTTTTTAAATAATTTGTTTCCCTTTTCAACATTGTTATAACTATTGTGATGTGTGTTGTATAGTGTATGTTGTAAAGCGCTTAGGGTAGTTCTGTTTAACTATATTTGCGCTATATAAATATGTATAATAATAATAATAATAATAATAAATGTAATAAACGTGAAGTAAAATTTTGATGCACAAAAACAGTGTTTTGAAACATATTTCATTTAATGATAGTTATTTCTAAAATAGTCAAGTTCGCAAAGATTTTGTATCAAAAAAGTTTCGTTCAATAAGTTGCATACATGTAATCTAATTAAGTTGAAAGTAGTAATACGAATAATTTTCAATTTAATTAATATTTATGGACAAAATTCATACGAATATTCGATGAAAAATGAGGTCACCATACCATTAAACTATCCTCCATTTAATTCTGGAAAATGATATTCGCATGAAGTTGTTGCTGCTGTGGACATATTTAATTTCGAAGTCTTACGTAGAAGTCTTTAGACTGGTTAACTTTTTGTTACACAAATCGTTTTTTATGCTTAGATCAGGAATACGAAACGTAATCTTGACACAACCTTGTCTTATAGTACAACCTTCTGTTAATTGACCGTTTCGCGTTATTATCATACGGCGACTTTAAGGTACTTGGATGTCCAGGAATCTCTAGTATCGCCATCTAGTGACGAGATAGAGACAAGATGGCGGACCTCCATAAGTGCATTTTTTACACGGTAAATTCAATGTAGAAACTTAACCATTGAAAATATAATAAAACATCAAGGGGCAAAAGTGTTTCTTTTTATTTGAAGTATAACATATCAAATTTTCATTTTTTCGCAAAGTTTCCCTTTAAAATGGTATTCTCTGCCATAGTCTTCGACTGCATCCATAAGTTCTCTTCATGACTAATATTACTCATATTTAATATGTATAGTTTTATACACAGAATTGACCAAGACAATATTCTTTTAGAATATTCATTGATTCCCGTCTTGTCCAGTTAGAATAACAATAATAATATGTAGCCATTATTGATGTATATTATATTATTATCGGAAAAAATTACATTAAACTCTTGAGACTATTTTGTCTATGGTTTAATCAGCACACACATTATATCAATGAGAAAATCCCAACATTTCTGTCTAATAGTACTGAAAGGAACCCTGAACAATCCTTAGCTTTGAATCGCGTTAAAACAGAACAGAATTTGATCGCACAAAAACTCTTTAATTTAGACCATATAGAATATATTTTAGAAAAGAAACATACAAAAAATAATAAATATTTGAAACTGCTTACCTTGTTGAGCTGAAAAATCTAAAAATACACCCCAAACTAATAAAAATATATGGCAAAATTTCTTCATAGTCCCTTTCTGATCTTTTGTCGTGTGTGTAAATGTATATATAAGGTAAATTGTTCATTTTAGTCACGAAAGTAAGACAGATTTAGCCAAAAGATTACTACAAATCTAAATATGTGCTATAAATGGACTTCGGAATTACTTAACCTGATTATAAATTGAACTCTTCTATACAATAAATGTGCTGAACACGTGTAAGTGGTTTTTATTAGGAACGTAAGGCCAGCTGTCGCGTCAGTTAAATAAAACATTGAAATGTATGTTCTACTGTTGAATAAAATATTACAGTGGTGTTCATTTGAAAAAAAGAAAGTTGTATAGTTATATACAAACATATAACGATTGTTTGAAAATGCTTGCTTCTTAAACCTATGTTCCAATTTGTATTTGTACTGATTGATTTATTGGTAATAATTAGTGATTGATTGAATGAATGATTGGTTGACTGACAGGTTGCTTAGCGACTAGCAGTGTGTTTGCTACATTCCGGACGAGAACAATTCACACACAATAAATCTATTCTTGGTAAAGCTCCAGAAAATTTCCAGGACAATTGCAAAAGAATGGTGTATTTGGAAGTGACAGACTATTTAACATAATATGCAGAAATATCTTCATTTGCAATAAAAAAATATATATTTCCTGCACTTCTAAAAGTCTAATCAATATTTATGAGACATTAACTTTTGTGTATGGGCTATAATTCTTGTGACATAAATGAAGAAAGATACACTATCAACCTGTTGACTTAGTGAATTATTTACGTCTTACGTCTAAATTATGTTTAAATACTGTTGTATTGTAATCTTTTTACGCGTAGTTTTCACGTAGTTTTTTTCAACAACATGAGCCTCAATAGTTTATAAATGACAGCACAGTAGAGTTCGAGTTACAACACTAACATGTGGAAATCAGGCTAAGTAAATTCAAAGTCCATTTATAGTACATATTTAGATAAGTAATAATGTTTTGAAGATATAAGACTACACATTTTTAATCTTTCTATCTATCGTGACTGACATAAATTATTTACCTTATATATAAAATTACACACACGACAAAGATTACATGAAAATGTTAATTGATGTCGAACAGCAGCAAATGTTAATACGATTTCTGATGGATAGTCCTGTAACTCTCTGCAAACTGTTTACAACATTATAGATTCATTATTTGCAGGTGAGTCACCAGCAGATAACAACAATGACCGTTAAATCTAACCTTTAATTCAAATTTCTGACAGAATCCCTCTGACCATGCCCTTAAGGCAAAAATTAAAGAAATGATATGGGTGGATGAATTCATTGATTTGTAAAATCAAAGGCCAAATTTTGTTAATAATTCAACTGGGGTATTTGTCAGCAAACATAGGCTTTCGGTGTATAATAACACACCTCGATACACACAAAGCCTTACTATAGAGCAGTGGACTTCAGCTTTTTTTGCTGATAGCTACATAGAAATACGACCAGAAGAATCTCGGGCTTTCCGCAAATATTGCCATACTATAAGCGACATGTACCACATATGAAAATTGCGGGAATGTGTTAAATTGCCTTGGGGAAAACTGGTGGATGAACTTAACACAAAGTCTGCTAATTCATATGTCTCAAGTGGGAAATCTAAACTAACAAGAAAGATACATGCAACCAGAAAACACGTTCATTCCTACCTCCACAACAACAGACTACAACACAAAAATAAAACCTACAAAAATAAAAATAAAAGTAAAACAGAAGACAAATATACAGAACGCCTTCTCTACACAGACATGTCTCTCATATATGCAAAATGTCCCACCCAAGGTTTTAATGGTCAGAATATAAATCTAGTTTATCACAGCCACCCCAAACAGGTACAATAAAGTCTTCCTACCCCAATAAAAGTTGATATTCTGAATTTTGAATTGCATGGGTACTCTGCACAAATAACTTATTGATGGGTTTTATTTGGTTTTAAACTAGGGTTTGAGGGAGTAGCCACTACTTTTTCATGCACTAATCATGCATCTGCTTTACATAATCATGAAGCAGTTTATCAAAAAACCTTGACAAAGAATCATTAGCTGGTCGTATCGCTGGTCCATACTAAGCAAACTTTTTCAATATTTGTGTTTGTTCACCACTAGGCTCATCCTCACAAGTCACGCTTTCTGTGTCCACATGTGTTCACGAAACCCTGACAAACTTGGCTAGGCAATTCCCGGGCTAGAAGACTTTCATATGACGTCAAACCTTCAAAATATCAACCAAAAGAAATTGTTTGAAAGAAGCAAGTGCTTGGCAGCAGTAATTCTTGCTTATTCTTGAGTGAGGATAAAACGTAATGCAACTAATAAATAACGCAGTAATACCAAACTATTACCACACTACTGTACAAAATACACTGATTTTCACGTGGTCTATGCAACTCATCTGATTAGTCTATTTACAATCGACATCGGGATATCCCCTTACCAAGTCGCGAATGAAAGCAAGCTTTTGATTGGTTACATGCAGATATGATGTATCCAATCAAAATAGTGACTTCAAGCCCTGGAATTTCCTAGCTAAGTTTGTCAGGGTTTCGTGGATACATAAGGACACAGAAACCCTGACTTGTGAGGATGCACTAGGCTTAGTTCCCAAGTCTGACAGAAAAATCGGGAAATTCAGTTAACTCTGATATTGCTGCTAATTTTTCAGCAGTAAATTATGACTCCATGGTTATACAAAGTTATACAATTAGAAAAAAATTATAGCGGGTGCTGTGACATGGCCAAAACCGACATTGAAAATGCTTCCGCATTGTCCCACTACATCCTTCTGATTATCATTTAGTGGGCTCTTCCTGGAACAATTTTACTACTATGATAAAGCCTTACTTATGGTGTCAGTAGTTCTTGCAAAATTTTAATTATTATTTAACTATTAAGTAATGCATTGCAATGGATTATGCAATACAAATACAATGCTGCGGAATGTTTCATATTCTAAACGATTTCCTTTTTATTGGGCTCCTTATTCTGATAAATGTAAAGAAGACCTACCGAATTTCATTAATCTGTGTTCAAATATAGGCATTCCTATTAAGGAAGGAAACACAGTTCTGAATACAAATGTTATAACGATTTATGGTATTGAAGTTTATTCTTCTAAAATGGCCACTACTCCAGAACTTTACAAAGAGAAAAAAAGGCCACATTAAGAGAGTTTCAATCTCTAGTAATCTTGTTAATTTTTGCCTGCAATGCAATTTGTCTAGGTCGTGCATTTTTACGAAGACTTACAGATCTCTCTAAAGGGATATCACATCCTTCGCATTATATCCGTTTAACTACAAAGGTTAAAGCTGACATTCAAACCTGGAATTGCATTTTATTGTAAATTTTTGATGGATTTCAGAGGGCCAAACAGGAAGCTCCTTGGTAGGACCAGTCCCCAGGGTTAATTCTACAGCAACTGTTAAACATTTAAATGACCATGCACAACAATTCCTGAAGTGTTCATTTAATCCAGCTACTAGAGCATTTTATCACAAAGCATGGTGTAGAATGTTAGATTTCTTGGGTTTATAAAATGTTTCATTACCACTGTCTGTGGTTCAAGTTGCAAGTCAAAACTTTAAACCTGCTACAATAGCATCGTACGTTTATGCTGTGAGTTATCTGCACAAAGTTCTGTTGTTACCAGAACTACGCCTTATTTATTATACGAAAAATATTGAAAATCTGTGAAAATCTTACCCCTTCTGATGACTTGAGGCTCCCAATCACAAAAATGCCTCCAAAGGTTGATCTCTATATTGCTGTTTGTCATAAAACTACATTACCATCAGCTTCTATTAAAAACTCTGTTTTTGGTAGCATTTAATGCTTTTTTTTTGGTTAGGCGATCTTGTCATTAGATCCAAACAAGGGGCAGACAAAGTTTTGCAAAGACAGGATCTTTTTAGTACTAATGATATTAACAGAGAGTCTACCTTATAAGGAACAGGGCTTACTTTATGGTTCTTTAAGACCAACAAATCTAAAAAGCCATTTACGATTTTCTTATTAGCTTTACCTGATAAGACTTTTTGTCCTGCTCCTTCGCCATCTGCTTCTCAGTGTCATTGAATAATTCTAGTTTAATGTTCTCTGCTGGCGACATTATTACATGAACAATGTACAAGGAGTAGAAGGCCACGATTTGTCTGCTTCTACAATGGCTTTCAATTTGTTATGGGTTTTTGTTAGTGTTTTACACCACTATTTCAGTCGTTTTTAGCTATCGGATAAATTAGCTGCTGCAGTTGGAAAACTGGGAATCCTTTGCACCATTCGAGTCAATCAGCTCTTGTTCGAAGTAAACGGGTTTGGCGCAAAATTATTTATTATACTCAGTACCCATAAACTACCATATAAAAGACGAAAACGCTCAACCCTTTGTGATTACGAACCAGTAATCAACAACTTAGTATGACTATCTATACAGAACCCTCAATAATGACGTCCTTAATTTATGTACCAAATAGAAATGAAGTTTAAATTGTATTTTTCCTTCATTTGTGACATTCAATTTTTCAAAACTTTTTCATTTGCTATAATTATCTGTTACACATAATTACACTTAACATGCTATTACGGCAATTATACAATTACAATGTTAAAATATTGTCATATTTGTAATATGGATAAAATTTTAAAATTGTTTTTATATATTACTTTAATATTTGTAAAACTGATATAGAAAGTAAACAAGTATATTAACATTACAAGTGGACATTAGAAAATTTCCGAACTTCTAAATTTTTATATGGCTTTAAATTTAAAATTTGTATGTAAAGGATTAATACGATTTTTTTACTTGAATTTCAAATTTATTGTAAAAATATCAAGTTTATTTGCTGCAACACAAAAGATCTAAGATATAAGACAACATATTTTATGTTATACAGGTGCACCTCGTCGCCGTTTGCCATTGTTTATTTTCATCCTCCCCTATAAGGCGGGCTGAAAAAATGGAAAAAAAAGAATATTTATCAAACCTTTACACCGCCATGGTGGTGATGAATATGCAGTGTAATTGTTTTTTCAAAAATAAAAATAAAAAATAGAAACAGAAAATTTTGTGGTAAAAGTTTCTAGTTTACATTTTTCGTGTTGAAGAAAAATTCAAGGGAAACCGAATGAACAAGAGCTGAATGTCAAGGAGCGATTACAAATCCGGAATTAGAAGAATACTTCTGTAATTTCTAATTAATTTTCATGCTTCCCAACCGATGTGAGAAAAAATCAATAATCAACGTGTAGTCATTTTTGCTCTCAGGCGCTGATTGGTTAAGAAACATTTCATGCGCGACTTACTTTTTCTATGAGAATGACTAATGAAATGTTATTCTCGATACTTTTTATGTAAACAAAGCAAATTCGCAGAGATGACAGTCTGTAAAAAAATCGATGCAAAACAACAATCTAAGATCCCCCTTTTAACAATACATAAAATATTACAGATGTTCCTAGTAATCTAGTAACCTAGCATTTCAATGCAATCGCACACTCACGGCACATGCATTTACGCTTCGACCCTGTGTCCCCACGAAGCTTTCCCCAAAATTAAATGATTTTCAAACGGATAAATAAATGATGTGTTCATCGTATCTACACTGGCTACTGCAAAGTACTGAAAATCACAATAACTATGCACAAAAAAGTAACCAGAAATGATAGCGATATAAAATTCAAAATATGTGTGCTGTTAAAATAAAAGAATTTAAATGCCACACGTGTTGTATGGTAAAAACGGACAAATAAATGTAAACATGTCAATAAAAAACAGTGTAGGTCATAGTAATCTGACATAAAACGGATTTGTATCAAACATCATGACATAAAACGCACGAAATTTGACAGTTCAAATGATTTTTAATTGAAAACAAAATAATAGATCTGCATACTCAAACTATTAAATACACGATTAAAAATGACTTACGTTACAAAGCACAACCGTCCATTGAAAAAACGTCCTCCAGTACATCACATTCCGGTTGACGTCGACTGACGCTCAACAAAAACCGTACAACATTTTAACAAGACCACTTTGAGAAATTATTCTCTTTGAAATTGTTGTTTTAACAGATTGATTTTGATTTTTGTTTGAACTTTTTTTTATGGATTTCACAAACATATAATAGTAGCTGTAAATTACTGCTAAACATGGCAATTAAAAAACCTGGCCTACGGGTTTTCGAAACCATGCAACAAGATATGGCACTTCTATGGATGTCACAAGAATCCTGTACAAATATTTTCAGATAGTCACTAGAGAAACAATCTCTAACATTGTTTCCGGTTTATTACAATAAGTTCTTCAATATCGAAGGTTAAATTTCCTCCTTTTAAAGTTCTACCATGTGTACCTAATAAATATCATACAGTAATGTAGACTGCTATAAAACATGTTTGTTGTTATCATACCCATACACTATCAATCTGACATTACTATCTTCTTATCAGCACGCATAAAAGAAGCTTCAATACAGGTCTGTTGGTCTGATTTAAATATTCACTATTTCATAGGTGACGTTTGCGTTGTCGTTATGATCCGTAAGTAGGTTAATAGATTTCCAAAAATATTTAAACGTCTATAACACGAAGAAGACGGTAAACAATTGTACAGTGGCAGATTGAGCATTTAATAATTGAATATGTATAGTCTAAACGTTCTGTTTAATAAATTATAGCGGTTGGTATTTGCAATATTGTTTACAAACAGCATTGGTATTACAGACAGAGTTGACAACACACATCTAGTTTCTTTTTAATTATTATAACACAGAGTACGCCAACGTGTCTTGGTTTGAATGGCGGTTTACGATAATTTTGCAGATTCGAGTTTGGCGGCAACTAAACACTTTTTATGCCGAACTCAAAATTGCTGGAACGGTTCTGTTAGGCGGTGCCTCTGTAATTTTGGGAATGCGTGTCATATGACTTCAAGCCTGACCTCAATGGTTCGCATATATTGGAATGCACAAATGTACCATAATAACATTCTAGGATTTAAGTGTAGTGCATTTTTTACAATTAATTCGCATTAATTGGAATGCGCAAACGTTCAGGTATAGCATTATAGAAACGAGTATATTGTCTCGAGTATTATGACAATCATCCATTACGAGCAAAACCCATTTTCATGGACAACAAACGCCGGACCCCATCGTGCTTGCGTTGTGACGGCTTATTTGCATTTCGAGTTGATGGATACATTGCCATGGCCAGCAAGAAGTCCGAATTCGAATGTAATTGAGCACATATGGGACATCATGTCGTTGTGTGCGAGAATGAAATCTCAGTTAAATACATAAGCAGACGTGTCTGGCATGTTTTGAGAACTTTTTGAATGTGAATTACTTAGACAATTGTTTCTAACAGCCCATTTTGACGCAAAACTGGTATTGTTGTTTAAAAGACGTATTTTTATATAATTAATTTAATATGACAATGCTTTATTCAATATAAAAATAATTTCATTTTAGCTTTATTTTTATACAATTATAGTTTTCTGGTGTTTATATAGACTTACGCAAAATTTCTTGGCAGTTATATATACACGCACACATTTAATATACGTGTCCATAGTTCATCAAAACAAGATGACTAAAGTTACATAAAGCATGTAATGGGTCTTTGAGAACCGATATTAAAGTGCAGCTATATGGCGATTGACAAATTAATTTATTGTAGGATTAAACTCTTATTTTCGGTAATTCATCGATGTATGAACGAGGTCGACTCACTCACAAACAAATAAACGGCCGAAGGCCGTTTATGATAAGTTTGTGAGTGAGTCGACCTCGTTCATACATCGATGAATTACCGAAAATAAGCGTTTAATCCTAATAATTCTTCCAAAATTGTATTGATATATTTACATTGATGATTCTTTTCCCAAAATAAAATTTCATTATAAGTGCGTGACGCGTAGGAATATAAACAACGAACTGAAGACGAAGACGTGGTCGGTTTGAAGGGAATAAGTGTTATTGACAACAGATACATTTTACGATTTGCCAAGAAGATTATTACTAAAACAAAAGAAGAAAGAACAAAAAAACAATATTCCGTATACTAATGTTCCTCATTGTACCCGCGGTTTATATGTAACGTCATATGTGACGTCATATCTGTTCAAGCGCAACGTAAACTTAGCTAGACGTTCTTTCTTAAATACGAACAGGAAAAACAAGTTGTCGATTGTTCGATGGATTTATCTGTGAAAATTGATGGAGCTGTGCTGAGACATGGAGTTGGTGGCAAATCTGTGCATCTTGCTCATCAGTCGTTGATTTGTTGTGACTGAGATATAGAAGGTAGTTTTACCATTACGGCTATTGAGTATTGTGTGTATTTGGAATGATTCATAATTGAAATTACAAGAAACGCAATTTTTAAGTATCGTTTATATATGCCTTCAAACTCGCATTTCGACCCGTCATTCAGCAATGTGAACAATGAATCCAAAACGAAGTGTACTGTTAAAATATTTTCTTGTAAGTATTTCTGTATAAAACAAATGATTTCATAATAATAATAAACAGCTTCAACTAAATAACTTTTTGTTTAAGCGATACATCGCTCAAGATATTTGTATCGCCAAAATTTGAGTGTACTGGCTTAATTTGTTGTCTGAAGCGTACATGACACATGGACGCCTCATTTGTTTAAGTTTAGCAACAAAAAAGTAGTTCCCTAAAAGTCGTTCATCAAAGTATGAACGGATCTGGGAAGTACTGGTTTAAGGCCTTTTGACCAATCAAAAATGACTATAAACGTAAACGAATGTAACATAAGAATTATTTTATAATAAACACAACTTTTGAACCTTGATGATTGCCAGTAACGAAAAACTGGCACTGATACAAACATTACGTACAATATGATAAAAATAACTTTTTGTAACTCCAATGTAAAATTTCCTGTACCGAATTATGTCCTGTGATGTAACCAAATAACTTCAGCATAAACAATAAAAGGACCTTTATGTATGAATATAAGCAACGTGTTATTGATTTGTTTTTAATAAAGTTGATGTGAAATAGGCAATGTACTGTCTTTTAAAAAAACTTATTTATTGATAGAAAAACAGAACAGTTGTAATTTTCCTATAATCTCTAGTAGTTCTAACAGTTGCGGATAACCAGGTTGAAAGTTATCACAACACGTTTAAGTAACCAATTTAAATGAATATACATGAAAATAAAATGACGAGTGACGTAACTTAAATAGAACCGTTAATGTTATTGAATTATATATTTGGCTTGCCTAGATTATAGACGAGCTCCAATATTGATACAATCTCATGCATTTATCTCAAATACATATTCTTCTGCTGCTGATGATTAGTACTTCAAATCCTAAGTATGATATTTTTTAAGCAGCATACCTGCTATTGATGTTCAGCTGTAAATGTTTCTAGTATACACTTTCATTACAAATTTGGGAATTACCCCTCTTAAAAATAATACTTGACATACTTAGCTTAGTCTAATTTAACATACAGTCATATTACGTCAATGTCTATTGTTCAAAACTAGTTTATTTCAATCTAATAAACACATTACAAATAACTTATGACCATTTAATTTTGCTGTGTCATCATGTTTAAATGTTCACAGCGTTAACTAGCTAAGTGATTAATCTTAGAGACAAGCCCATTCTGAAAGATTATGTTAAAATCGAATAATGGAAGACAATATTGCGAAGAAAATCACAAGAGATTTGTCATTTCTTAAAGCGCACACTACTGATGTAGATGGAATTCTGGACATATTAATTCAAAACGAAGTGATCCATATTTTAGAACGGGAAGAAATTCGAATGTTATGTTGCAAAGAGCAAATACATAAAATCATTGAAATAGTAATTAAAAAGAAGAAAGAAGATGTTTTTATGATGGCATTGAAAGTGACCAGAAACGAACATGTAGTTGATAAAATTAAATCTGTTGAACTTTCTACAGGTAAGTTTTAATTGTAATTATACACACATTTACGGAGACAATTTGTAAATTCCTTAAAATAATTCTGTACAAATTGTTTTATAGACCACTAATCATTTTAAGCCATCATATAAATGAAGTTTTTTTTAATGTTAAGAAATTTAAGGCGGAGGCCTCACATACGTTATCATAAATGTAGCGTTGTTTCAAATAGTAAAATACAGTTGGTAACGGATCTTCCATTTGTGTATTTTAATGATGTACGACATTTTAGATAATGAACAGAAAATAAAAACATATATTAAATGAAATTACAAATTACTACTAAAAATCTGGACAAATTCATAACAATACAAAAAAATATTACATTCACATTTTGCCGTGAAATAATAAACACTTGTTACTTTTTATACTAACAGCCGCTCTAAGTAAGCATCAAAATGAATTAGCAATGAATTTCAGTAGATTCCTGAAAGAAGGCCTTAAAAATAATTTTATTTGATTGAAATACATGTACAATTGTATGATTGTCTCGTTTATAACCTGTTAAAAGGAAATATAATTTTAGCAATGTTTTATGTTATAAAATATGCCTAATTCAGCAAATTTATAAACCAGGTACCAGTGGTTTATTTTGTCTTAAATTCAGTATAACTACAAATATTACCTATTTTTGTTTTAACTAAATTTATTCAAAACTTGTTATGTCAGAGGGCCTTTGAATAATGTTCAGTTTTTAAGGAGTTAACTATACAAGATGCAGCAGACATGCATTTGTTTACCTAGGCATCAAACTTTGCACCATTGTATATTTAAGACAGCGAGTTATTAAAATGGAATCATTATTTTGTATTTATGTTATAGTAGTGATATCAGTTTTATTTTGACAGAAGGTGGATTTCTATTGTCTAGCATGTGTTAATCAAAATTAATTCATACCATATTGGAGTTCCACACATTTGTTGTTCAATTTAGTTTCTGTTGCTAAGGACATATGCTTACAGAAGTATGCAATTGGATATGTTTACCGTTGTTTTAGATATAAGGGGTTAAAAGGGGCTGATATTTTTACAAATTTTGTCATCCAGAAACAAACGATGCATATGTAGATCTGTTTTAAGGTATAAACTAGTGTGATCAAAAACAACCTGGTATTTCATTTTGTTTTAAACAAAACGATGTAAACATTTTAATAATTTCTTTTAATAATTTATTTTATACTAAAACTTTACTTACGTTGACGTAAACCTGAAACTAAAAGTTAGATTTATCTTGTTAAAATAATAGTAAAAGTATTTAATTATATTGAAGGCATTTACATATAAAGTTGAATACAGTCAATATATTTTTAAAAAAATTTAACAATAATTACACAAAGCCTATATTATTATTGGCAATTTGAAACAGGATATCGGTGAATAATCAAACCACAAAAGCACCCATTTAAATCACTGGGACCTCTTTTTATAATATACAAACTTTTGTAGCTCGTACTCAGGTAGCTCGAACACCCGGGATTTCCTGAACACCTATAAAAGTAGGGAACTTCGATTTCTCGAAAACTCGAACTAAATTAGCAGTCCCAAAAGTATAAAATCTAAAAAAAATCCGTAAATAACTCGAACTGAAATTTTGACGGCTTGGATGATTAATTAGTCCTAAAATATGTGAAAAAGCCGTACATGTAAAACGCCAAGCTTGATCTTTAATGATATAATACCAAATGTCTTTACAACTTGTCATCAATTTCAATTTATTTACGCCTCTGTCAAAAATTTTCGGTTTAATTAACTAAAATATTAAAATATACGTACCTGAACGCATATAAATATACGCCAAAAAATTACCATACAATCTTATTGATTATTGAGGTCATTGACACGCTTTTTATCAACATTAATGCACAAAATTAAACAAAAAAAATCAGAGTAAACATTTTTATTTTAACAAAAACAAATACATAAGTAAAATATTATATATATAGCAAATACAATAAATAAACACAATTTTGTTGATCCAATGTGACCAGATATTAATTGAAATATATAAACTAATATCGATTCCGGTCACCCATGAAACATTTCCAGAATTCACAAGGCAGGCCTGGTTTCTCGAACTCCCGAACAGTTTTTGTCAGCCCCTTAGAGTTCGAGGCATTGAAGTTCGACTGGTATAATTTGCAGTTCTTGAAGTTTAGATGAGTAGGTCAACAAAATATAAGGAGCATTTATTAAGCAAAGGCTTTTTAACACGTCATTTTTAGAATTTAAACCAAACAAAGACATTTATGACAATTTTATACATCGGTGCTATCCCATACGTGGTGGTTGACTATTTTGTTTTTGCCTTCTGTCCATTTCAGTAATCAAATATTGGATGGTAGATTAAATGTTCAATATTTATATCAAGTCCAACGTTTTGTGTGCTTGAAAAATAAAATAAATAGCAAGGACACCGACCAAACAACAAGAGCCAAAGTCAAAGAACGAGTACCATTCCAGATTTAGACAAACATATTCAACATAAACAAAAACACAAAAATATAAATTGAGTACTCCGAACACAATGAAAACAATGGGTCACTTATTTGCTCCGGAGGAGTAAGCAGTATCTGCCTTTTATTAGACATTCGTCGAGTTACTCAAGTCGAATCCAGGAATTGGATAACACTAATAAGATACATTAATAAAATTCTCACCAATCAGGTTTTGAGGACATAAGTTGTATTGAATAGGTTGTAAATAAGCGAAGAAATACAAAAGTTTCAATGAAATCTCGCATTCCAAAACACTTTTACAAAGCAATTAGACAGCAAAAACACAAAAACAAAACACAAACAAATGCAAGAGACACCTTAGAAATGATATGAGAAATATTTATGGTTGGACAAATCGTAAACCACAATGCTGATACCGTACAAATAACATGACAAGGGTCATTTTTGGAACAGTCTATATCGTCAGAACACTTTAGAAATGAATGTGTCAGTTTAGTCATTTTCATGCTACAGCTCACTTAGAACTCCATAAAGAATGGCGAGATTATTATTGTATACCGTCTTCTGGTGACATTATTGAATATATCGACATAAATAATATACCCTATATTTAATAACACAGGAGTTGCACTGATAGGCTTTTATATATTTAAATAAGTTGTGGAATTGATTACTATTCAATCAGCTTGTTTCATTTTAATACACGTTGCACACATATCTATATTAATCAATGCATCCTTTGTTAACTGAAAGCTGCACTGGTTCGCAAAACTTCACAAATGTATTATAAAAGGATTCAATACTATTAAAATAAATAAATAATGTATAAAAAGCAGAAATATAAAGTAAATAAAAATGATTATTATTAAACATAACTTTGTTTAATATTACCTTAGGATAATGTGGACTGTTATGCATCTAAGCTGAAGAAAGAGAACGAGAACCTAATGAAGGAAATAGACGCTCTAAAAGATAGTTGTAAAAATTGAACACGAACACATTGAAATGAAGGAAGAAAACGCTAAACTCAAGGACGAAAATGACCAATTAAAGAGAATGCAAAAATTTATGAGAGATGATAACAACAAAAAAGCGGAAAAATTTGCAGGGATGAATCGGAAATACCAATTGCTTAAAGCAAGCACTGAAACTGCAAACAAAGAGCCTAATGTAATCGACGAAGAAATAAGATTAATTAAGAAAGATATTAGCAGTCTTTACGAAAAACACAACGAAACAGGGAAACTTCTAGTTGAACAAGACATACAAAGAAATGAACAAAAGGGACAAATGGACGATCTTCGATGCAAGCTCGTGCAATTTACTGTAGTGTTCGACAAATGTAGCCAACTGGAAAAAGAAAATCAAAACTTGAAACTAGACGTAGCTAGTATTAAACTTAAAATCGAAGAAATGACTGCGGAATTCAGCAGTTTTCGGCAAAAACAAGACGAGTGTTTGAACAAAACAGACAAAACATTAAAAGGATTTTCCCCAAGAAAAAGCGTATTTTCTAACGGTAATAATCCAACCATGCCTACTACTCAACCAATGATATCTCCACGACGACAAAACAGAAAAGATTTCTTTTTGTTGAGAAGTAAAAGTGAAGCTCCCGGAAAGTAAATGTTTGTGACAATATTATTTCTAAATATGGCCTTTACAGTAAGAAACTATTAAGATATGACAGTACTGTGGTTAGTTGATGAGAAAAGATAAAAGCCGCTTTCTTCATTTGTTTTAAATGGCAACATTTGAATGATATCGTGATGTATTTAAGTTGTATCTGTTTTTCGTGATCACTATCAAGTATTGTTTCAAGTACTAAGTGTTATACTATCTACGATTACATTCATTAAAAATATAAATAATTCAAAATGTCTTTGTCATTCTTTTAAATGCGTACTTTCAATACGATAATCATATTTTGCTCTGTGTGCTAAGAGTTCATAGTGCTCGACCTTCAGAGCTACACAGCGCCTTCCCAGGTGGCGGGTAGGAGATGACCTTTTGTAAGTGGTTAGTCGGACCGCGTACCACAGTGAGTAGGTAACGTGTATGGAGAGAGCACGCTTCTTTCCTGGCAAGGGCTAAATTTTCCATAACCAATAATTCATACTTTAACGTTGGCATTCATTATTTCTGCCCATCGACCCAGCTCGTGTTCAAAATAGATTTATTGTCAGTCAAATTGTTCCTGTTCTACATAAAGTTGGCATGCTGCTCTTTAGTCGTTATCAATCATTCGAAACGTTTGTTTTAATATCGGTATTATTATTAGGGTCCGGGGCACGGAATAATAGGCCATGTATTTCTACTATGCATTAACTTGAATAATAGACATGTTTTGCCCTATAGTTTTCCGTTCAATCTATTCTCTAGCCTTTTCTTAGACGGCAACATTCGAATTTATCAAGAAAGCTATGGTTGGCGCAAAAGGGCATAAGCTTCCACAGCTTTTATACAGGCGAGCTTCTTTTGCCATGTGTTGCAACCCATTTTGGCGGAAGATACATGCATCTTTGACAGTTTGGCCATGCTGTTTTGCAAAAACTAGTTGTTCAAATTTCAATCGTAGCATTTGTAAGGCCCATGACCTTGGAAACAACTCCAATGGAACTTTCAATCTTGAAGTGTTTTTGCCCGTCATTTTTAAATGTGTTTGGACCCAAAACGTTCGGAAAAACATGAACACGGAAATTTTTTTATTTGGATTTTTCAGCCATGTGCACTATAAAATAAAATATGTGAAAATTATTTCATAACAAAAAATGAAGGATGTATCCCTCATCTTTGCATACCAAAGTTTGCTTTTAAGAAAATATATTTTGCATGATCTTAAATTTGTGCAAAAATCGTTATCTATTTCTTCGTGTTCTTACTGCAATAATCGCAGCAGTAAAAGAAGGCCGTCAGAAGTATAAAAGCATGTGAAAATTTTTCCTCACTGTTGACATGTTATTCAATATGCGCTGGATTTTCATTATGAAATCCTACCTTGACATGAATTCTTACTACAAAAACATAATGACCGATTTGAAAGTCATGTGACCGTTTGGTTTTTCGGAGTGTACTGCTTTGTTTCTTTTTTATAATGGGGAGGGGTTGGCTATTCGTGATCTATGATTGAGGCTATTTTGTTCATTTTCTGTAACGTTTATCCCTATCTTTTTCCACCAAAATGTGTCAGTTTGTGAACATTTCTTTCTTTTATAATTATTTCGAACTTCTGAAGTTCGATAACTGTACAGTTAGAAAATAAGCGGTTTTGCAAAGTCGATTCCAAAAAGCTTTTCAGATCGTTGCTTGGTGCTAAACATTTAAAATGATATTTTATGTAATAGTTATAGGAATGGCTTAAAGAAAGAACAATAGACATTTAAACCACCTTAGCTCATGAAACATGTCCAATGCATTTGTTTCCCAAAATATGTTACGTATTTTGAAATAGCTCATAGAGGTTAGTGTTTCTGAGCAAGTGTTTTGTTATTAAATAAGTGCAATTCCATTTTTATAGTTTTTGTCAGAGTACAAGTTGGTGGAACATCAATGAAGAAGACAACATCCCGTGGACTTTAGTCTCTGCATTTTCAAGCGCGTTGAAATTTAGTTTCTTATGATATTGACCATTATGTAACCATAAAACGTGCATCGAACTTTCCGATGGGTTTCTTAGTGTTGTTTTAATTACACTACTATCATATTATGTCATATGCTGTTAAACGGTTATAGTCGCTGATTTTTGGGGGGATTAAAATACAGACATGTGAACAAATTATCTTTTGAGAGCCAATACAATTTAATTAGACACACTTTCAAATTGATTCCAAAATCCCATTGCTTTCTTTTGACTTCATTGTTGAACAACTTGTTATTGTAACATTTATGTCACATGCCTTATATCATGTTTTGTTACTGTTAGATCAAAATTAATACTATAATCTTACGACAATGGAAACGCGTTCCAACTATACATAAAGATTTAATTTTGGTTTTTAACATTACAGACCTTAACCCTTGAAATAAAAAAATATTCAAGATATTACTTACTTACTTAATCTTTTTTACTTAGAAGCAACAATGTTATCACCAGATACTTCCAGGACTGTCTATCCTGGGACAAAAGATGGACTTATCCCAATTCCAGTCATTTCCCGTAATTTCTTTATCCGCTGATCTTTTATATCTCTTTTGGTATGCCCCTATTTAATAAGATGGTGTTCAATTCAATGCAACACTTGAGATAGAGTTGAATGCATTCTACATACATGTCAAATCCACGACCGTCTTCTCTTGATTTCTTGCGAGAGTTGTGTGGTGCTGGTTCTTCTTTTTTGAAGATTGCATTTTATTTCGTCAACAAATGCGCAAGATTCTGCGGAGACATCTAATTCGGAATTTATAGCGATTGTAACCTTCCAAGCAGAGCCATATAGAAAAATTCTCAAAAATTGCTCTTGAATATTTTTATTTTAGTGTGATATGACGGAGTGCAGCATATACTCCTATGGCTTTTGAAATCCGGACTTGAACGTCAACCTCAGAATTTTCATCGGTGGTAATCTTGCTCTCTAGATAGACAAAATCATTGACTTCCTAAATGTTTTTTCCTATTCTAATACACGACGCCTTCGGCAGAGGGTATCATTATGCAATTATTTGCCGGTGTGCAGCGAGGCATAATAATCATAACTCACTTCAAAGAGGTCAAAAACATGACCCTGTGACGTATCATTTATGTCGTATAAATACCTTAACACAACTGTGCTCATCATTGTTATTTTCCAAGCAGCAAGGTGTACATAGCTGGAAAAATTTGTGATATCTGAGACGTTGTCCAGAATAATAAATTTATTTTACTGAGAACGTTGTTCCAGTATTGTTAAAGACTCTAGACGTTGTCTGAGTTATTATTACATAGAAAACATTAGGGTTTTCTACTGTACAGTGATTTTCACATTATTTACCTGTACAGATAAAAATGTCGGATGCCGAAAATACACACGAAGATGTGTTATCTATAGTCAACTCGGGGAGTGACGATAATTTTAACTCAGATTTTGAACAGTTATTCGGTACAACGAATACGCCTACTAAGGTTGTTACAAGGGCAGAAGCCCAGAATGATGGTACAACTAAAAAACCCCGTACTGTAAAAGGGGGGTCGTTGCCAGCTAAAAGAAACTTGTCCGCTGGACAAATAGCTGTTAAGAATAAAGTTGTCAAGGTTAAAAGAACTCAAAATAAAAAAGAAACTGAAAAATTGGATGATTTAAGAAATAAACTGGGTTTAGATGACATTGTTAAAAGTATATCGTCATTAACAGACGTTGTAAACAAACACGTGTCTGCCGATGCTTCCAAAAGTAAGGCGCGCAAGGGTAACACTAATAAACAACAGCCAACATCTACTGCAAGTAGATCTGTAGTTGACAGACCTTACGTAAATCAACGTCCGTTGATTAGTATGGGGGATCATGTTGTTAATGACCCACAAATTGAATATGACATAAATGAGTTTGATATGTCTTATTTGTCTGATTATGATACTTCTTTTGTTTATCATCCTGGCCCTGAAACTAATGTTGGCATAAATCCAAGTCATGCTTCTCAGATGGCTTTTGAAAATCAAAGTGATACCACTGAGGTTGATAATGTTGACCACAATAATAATGACATGTGTGATACAGAATGGGACATCCCACAATTAAATATGGATGAAAAAACTGGCCCGAAAATAGGAACTAACTTGGGTAAAGCTGTTGATGCAGCCATGTCTGTTAAATCCAATAAGGATTGTATGGCTGGCATCTCTAGTAAATACTTACGACCTGAAAATTGTAACTTTATGGTAGTCCCAAAAGTAAACAAAGAAATCTGGGATGTCCTACCCCGTACTGCACATAGCAGTGATGTTGGTCTCCAAGAGATCCAAAAATCAATGATTTCGGGCCTTGTACCCATTGTACAATTAGTAGATCAGTTAGTGAGATGCAAAGAACCACTTAATCTCAATAAAACTAAGACTATGTTGTCTGATGTTATAAGTCTCTTTGGACATAGTTTTCTAAACTTGTCAATTAAAAGGCGTTATGATATCAGAAAACACATTGCTTCTAGATATAAAAAATATGTAATAGCGATGTGCCAGTGAATGACACGCCTTAAAGAAATGGGTGATCCTGCTAAGTATCCAATAGGCAATAAAGGTCTTTATGGCAGGGGTGGATTTAAATCTAGACCTTATGATTTAAACTTCAAAAGCCCTGCTGTAGGAAACTGCAGCAGCAGGGCACCAGATTCCCAACTTGGAGGGGCAGAGGCCAACCAAGAGTGCCAAGATGGAGAGGTCGTGGACCAATGAAGAGAAACAGTTACCAGTAAATCAGGTAAGACCATTAAATTTAGAGTATTGGAAAGAAATAACCACTGATAAGTGGATTCTAGATGTTGTCAAAGGTTATAGGATCGAATTTACGGAACAACCATTCCAAGAAAAAATTCCAAATTCGATTTTTTTTACTGAAAATGAAAGTGACCTTATTGAACAGGAGGTAAAAACACTTTTGGAAAAAGGTGCTATTGAAAAAGTAAAACTAACACCAGAGCATTTTATATCCAATTTATTTCTTGTACCAAAGAAGGACAATAGCCTGAGACCTGTTATAAATTTAAAACAGCTAAATCAATTTATTGAGTGCAAACATTTTAAACAAGAAACTTTGTCTTATGCCTTAGATCTGATTCAAAAGAACGATCTTATGTGTTCTTTTGATATGAAAGACGCATATTTTAGCATTTCCATACACCAAGAATTCAGAAAATACTTTTTTCTGGAGAAACAACTTGTATAGTTTTAAGGTGCTTCCGTTTGGTATTTCATCTGCCCCCAGAATCTTTACAATGGTTTTAAAACCAGTCTATGGTTTTTTCAGACAAAATGGCATTAGATGTTGTTATTATATAGACGATTCACTAGTGATGAACCAGGATTATATGAAATGCTCCGAAGAAGCCCAAACAATAGCTCATGAGTTGAATAAACTAGGATTTACCATTAATCTCAATAAATCAGTTCTAAAACCGACACATAGAATTATTTCCTTTGGACTGATCCTAGATTCTGTAGAATTTAAGGTGTATTTAACAGAAGAGAAAATTGAAAAAATTATTTCTCTTTGTCAACATATTTTACAGCAAAAACTAGTGACTATTCGCAAATTTGCATCCCTGATTGGATTGGTTGTTCATGCATTCAATGCTATATTACCTGGACCTTTACATTACAGAAATTTGGAAAGAGATAAAATAAAACATTTAAGTAAATCAAACAATTTTGATGTTCAGATGTCTTTGTCCAAACAAAGCATAGAAGAAATAAGATGGTGGTTGGACAATGTTAGAAATCTAAATGGAAAGCCTATTAGGCAAGATTCTGTTCAGTTTTGGGTTGAAACTGATGCCTCACCTGAAGGCTGGGGAACTCATTTTGATGGCAGATCTAACAATGGTCGTTGGACCAAAGAAGAGTCAAAATACCATATAAATATGTTAGAGTTATTGGCAATTTTTTATGCTCTAAAATCTTTCTTTGTAAATTATAGGCCATGCCACATAGGTATTAGAAGTGACAATTCTTCAGCTGTAACTTACAGTATTAGTATGGGAGGTATGACTTCCAAAGTTATTGATGAATTATTCCTCAAAATATGGAATTGGTGTTTGGATAGAAAAATATTTATTTCAGCTCAGTATATACCTGGAAAACTGAATATACATGCCGATTTTCTATCAAGGCAGCTTTCAGATTCTTTGGAATGGAAACCTTGAAGAAAGAATTTTTCAGAGAATATGTAAACATTTTTTCTTACCAGATATAGATCTGTTTGCATCTAGACAAAATAAACAACTTGAACAATTTGTCTCATGGACTTTTGATCCTGATGCTATACATACAGATGCTTTTTCCTTATCATGGACCAATTATGAACCTTATATTTTTCGTCCTTTTGCCATAATTGGAAAGGTTTTGAATAAAATATTCCATGATAAGGTAGTGAGAGCATTACTGATATTACCATTTTGGAAAACTCAGAATTTGTTTTCATTGTTACTTTCAGCTTTAAAATCTAATCCTACCAGGTTGCCAAGGCACAAAGACTTACTCAGGATGCCTCAATCGGGAGCAACCCATCCTTTATCAAAAAGATTTCCTTTGTCGCTTGCAGTGTATCAGGATTGCATTGCAAAATAAAGGCTTATCAAGACTTGAAATCGACATCATACTCTCTTCGTGGAGACCAGCAACAGTTAAACAGTACCAAAACTGTTGGAAACGATGGATTATTTGGTGTGGTGAATGGACGATTAATCCCACTCGACCAACTGAAGTAGTGGTTGTGAAATTTTTGACATTTTTAGCTAAGCAGAAATTGTCTTATTCAGCCATTAACATATATAAATCCATGTTAACTCAAACATTACAGTATTTCAATGTTGCATGGGTAAATAACCCATTGTAATTAACACGATTCTTGAAGGGTTATTTTAATTTAAACCCCCCACGTCAAAAATGTATTTTTACATGGGATGTTTCTAAAATTTTAACTTATTTAACATCTTTAATGCCACTTAACAATCTGTCATTGCAAAAATTAACTTACAAGCTGGTATGACTAGTAGCTTTAACTACAGCTGCTAGAGCACAGACGCTACTTGCCTTAGAGATGTTCGTTATATGTGTAAATATCTTGATAAAATTGTTTTCTTTATTCAGAAGGTTTTAAAAACCTCAAGGCCAGGAGTGCCCTTACCAAAAGTTTGTTTTTATAAATATGACAAACCAGAACTTTGTGTTTTATTGACTCTAGAAGAGTACTTAATGAGAACTGAAAAGAAACGAAAAAGTCAAAATTTATTTATATCTTTTAAAACTTTTAATAAAGTTACAACAAGTACTTTATCAAGGTGGTTGAAACAGGTTTTAAGATTATCAGGTATTGAAGACTTTACAGCTCATTCTTTCAGAGGTACGTCAACATCAGTAGCTTATGGTGCTGTGTTTCTTTGAATGAAATTCTCGAAACAGCAAATTGGTCTTCAGCTAAGACTTTTCAGAAATATTATCATAAAGAACTGAAAAGACCAGACTTTGCTAATTCAGTTTTAACAATGTCATAAATGTTTACAAATATGATTATAAAACTAAATATATGTGGAAAATACTTTAATATGTGAAATAGACATTTGAAGTATGTTATGTATTTACATGGCAATTTGTTTATATATTAAATGATAGAGTTTCTTGTGAAGCCATTATATGAGTGTTGTTTGTGGCAACTCTTTAAACATGCATAATGATACCCTCTGCCTAAGGCGTCGTGTATAAGAATGTACTCTCATCCAAGCATACTTTAGTATGTGCAGGATGAGAGTCATTCTGATAATAGAGCCTGAGGCTCAAGAGGGTATCATTCACCCGCCCTTGTCTTCAAGTAGATCGAGAAACCCATGCACAAACAAGCTTTAAACAATGATGAGCACAGGTGTGTTAAGGTATTTATACGACATAAACGATACGTCACAGGGTCATGTTTTTGACCTCATTGAAGTGAGTTATGATTGTTATGCCTCGCTGCACACCGGCAAATAATTGCATAATGATGCCCTCTTGAGCCTCAGGCTCCATTATCAGAATGACTCTCATCCTGCACATACTAAAGTATGCTTGGATGAGAGTACATTATGTAATGGGTTCTTCTACTTCTACTACTAATTTTCATAATTTTGGTTTTGTCGATGTTCAGCTCTACCTTTGCTGCTGATATTACCAGCACTTTTTTTTCTTCAATATAATGGTGTTGGTTGGATAGATATTTCAGCCTTTCTAGTAAGGTATAGGTTATGCCTGTCCATTTGATGACGGTATCTTCTTTCATGATCAAATCAGTGCAGAAAGGGAGAGGAGAAAGCAGACACCCTTGTGTTAAATATATAGCTAAGAAAATTTATACCTCGAACGTTTCGTCTAATCATGACTTGTCAGTAGAGCTAAAACCAAAAAATATTTTAAGGCCAACTATTTCGGATATTGACGTTGCTCACAAAACAGAAAGACCTTTATGCAGAAAAAAATCCAAAAACGTGTTTCTAAAGAACGACTAAAGATTATATACAGAAACCATAGCATTTCAAACGTTTTTGCATTTTCGGTGCCGTACATTTTAAACAATTGATATTTAAGCAATTGCAATATCACTGTATTAGTCAATGAGAGTATACTGGGTTTGATACTCTTTAGAACTAACAGTTTAACAATAAAGTCGTTGACACTGTTTTTGCAAATAAATATCTTCAGATACCAAGGTTACAGTTTACTGCCGTTGTGTCTCATCAAGACTCAACAGTGGCGCACAAATAAATATTAGTAGGCCTAATGAAGTGATCATTGAATAATCAAATATAATGTTTACTGTCAATAATAAACATTAAACAACTAAAATTATAAACACATAAAGATAACATCAGTAAACACATAAAGATAACATCAGTAAACACAAGGAAGATAACATAATGATAGGTATTGTTTTGTTGGTTTTTATCATACAAATTGGACATTGCTTTCCGTCGCATGATTGCGGATATTTCAGTCAAACTATCCACACTTTACGGAGCAAATAATGGATAAAAAATGATATAACGCGCAAATATGTTCTCATACACGTAGTGTTTTCAATGCCTCAAATCATTACATCTGTGTATAAAATATGCACATTAGGTACACAATTATGTATAGATATTTACAGCTCGATTAAAGTCATGGCGCTTCATGTTATATTTTATTATTTTTGCAATGTTAACTTTAATGCAAAAAAACAACAAGAGGAGACAAACCAAACACAAACCTCACAGTGCATTTAAGACTTCAAAGACAGGAAAACTTATCATCAAGATTTTTTTAACCGAAAGAAAAATATTGAAAAATGAATGAAATATTCCACGTAAAGCCAATTTCAGCAAACACATGTAAATTAAACGGGATTTGAAGACCAAAGAATTTGAACACATTTAAAGTAAAGTAACAGCACAATCGACTTATTGATATAATATATGTGGAAAAAATTCTTACTATAAAACACAATGTTAGGAAAAAATATATTATGTACATCCTATGTTAAAAGTAGGTCCTTAGAAGTTTTTTCTCGGCGGAGCTACAAAGGGGTCCCATTACTCGTAATGGAGCAGCCCGAAGTGATTCCTGTCATAACTGTTTTTGTGGTTTGCTTTCTACTTTTTAACATGTCTTCGCCGCTTAATTTTTATTTCTACAATAGTTTATTCATTAGGTTTAAAACTTTATTTGTAATCATGCCATTGGTTAAAAAACTAAATGGAGGAACTGTGTAATTTTTATATCGATTCCATTTTTTTTTAATTTCAGGTTATTTAAGCATTGTTCATTGCACTAATCGGAATAACAATTTTAACTGAGTCGATACCGAAATAAAGCATTTCCGCCGATTTAATTGTGTCAACAATGGCATGATTATAAATAGTGTTGAAATGAATTAATTAGGCATTGTAGAACTGTTAACTGAATGGCAAAAAAGGAAATAATTATTTATTAAACCACGAAAGCAGTTTAATAGTGAATAATAAGAATAAAATCTAAGGGTGTGTTTGCTCCATTACAACGAATGGGACATCTTTGTAGCACTACCAAGATCAAAATTGTCAAAGGAGCTACATTTTGGTAGCTAACAAGCTAACTTCCGGTTTACATGTTATGTGCAAAACTATCACAAATATTTATACATATCTATTTTGTTTAAAATATACACCTATATACAAATATGTTAACGAACATTCAATATTTTTCTTCGAAAGCCGAATGCGGCCTTTCGCTTTCTTTATTTTTTCTTGTTTTCATCTTGCAATTTCAATTCAGAGTGGCGATTCATGTCAAAATTGAGATGGTTTCATCTAGATGGTTTTTCCATCTAGATGAATTTAGAAAGCATCCAGATGCGTATTAAAAGCATCTAGATGTGTGTTAAAAGTATCTAGATGAACCTAATGTCCATGTAGATGTATTCATCTGCATCTAGATGAAACTCTACAGAAAACCATCTAGATGCTTTTCAAAAGTATCTAGATGCGTTTCAAAACCATCTAGATGTAAAAACGCCTAGATAGTTTTAATAAGCATCTAGATGAAAAACCATCTAGATGAAAATATAAAGTATCTAGATGCCTTTAACACGCATCTAGATGCTTTACAATACCATCTAGATGCTTTTGAAATTCATCTAGATGAAAAACCATCTAGATGAAACCATCTCAATTTTGACATGAATCGTCACTGATAAACAAGTAATATTTCAATATTTCAGCTTGTCTTTATCTTGTTAATATTACAAGCCTTTGCTTTACTCCCTTATTGAAACTGCAGAACGAAAGAACAAATAATTCGCAAGGTCGCCTTTGGCTTCTATCTTTTCAGAATTAATATTCACCCAAATTTTAATATTACGAACGTTCCTTAACAATCTTTAACAATCACTAAATCTAACAAGAAACTCCCAGGAGCATGTAATCTTTCACCTAGGCAACAGTTGTTTCCAGGAAGAATAGTCAGACGCCGGATTTGAAGTGATGAAAATAGCTCACTTAAATAAACAATAATTACAGATATATTTTCCTGAGTATAGATATACATACGTTAGTTCGCTTGCCATTATATTATACAGAGATCATTTAAACTGGATGAAAACAACTTTGGCAATGAATATATCGCACAATTCTCTGTGTATACTTAGCTGTAATCAACACCAATGTAAACCTCCCTCTTCTTAACAATCGTAAAAAAACATGGTTACAACATGTTTGATATTACATACTGCATCAAACTGTACTAATCGGAAATACTTAAAGAAACTGGTGTAAAATTCCAAATTGCATTGCTAATTGCCCAAAGATAAATGTGCTTATTACTTCTGTTCAGGATAACACATTAGTTTTAATGCATCGAAAGCCTTGTGTAAATAGAGTATTTTCCTCGTACAGAACAAAGACGTTTCGAATAATGCCAAAAGAGATGTAAAGGGTCTCTAATTAATTATACAAGAAAGTTAATGTATTACTGAACTCGAGTTATAAACTGTTCTACGGGTAATCCGCTCTGGGATTCAGTTCCACAGAAAATTTTGTACAGGCACATAACAATTATTTTCTTCGGATTCGAATTCGTACCGATAGGATTTAACCTCACAGATCATTAGCTACAATAATGTAGCTCTTTTTTATGGACGGAGCTACAAAGAGGTCCAATTACTCGTAATGGAGCAAGCCGGGAGTGATTCACACCCGGGGTTTTTATGCATATAATAAGCTATTACCCTAAATTGCTACATACTTTTTAATGTCTTTGAAGTTTAACTGATATTTCTACAACACCTAATTCGTTAGTTTTATACTTTATTCGTAATCATGGCATTGTTGTCAAAATTTGAATGCCGGAAGTGCATTATTTTCCGAATCGATTTGGTAAAAATATTCATCCGGATCAAGTTTTCCGGATTTATTGCATTTGCTGGGATCAAATTTTTACCGATACGATTCTACAATTCTACACTCCACAATTTCAATTTTGTCAACAATGCCATGATTACGAAAAAGTGTTAAAATTATTTAATTAGACATTGTAGAAATGTCAAATGAACGGCGGAGAAAGGAAAAAATATAAATTAAACAAAATTAGCAGTTTAATAGCGGAAAATATGTATAAATCCCAAGCGTGTTTTGCTCCATTAAGAGTAATGGGACCTCTTTGTAGCTCCGTCCATAAAAAAGGAGCTACATTATTATATTCCTGTTTGAGTCATTTGCTATTTGGCATGAATGGCCAACACATGACATTCATGCATATTGTAAATGAATACATAAGTGATATACGCTGTATATACACGTTAAATATGCAGTAGACACCTGATCTTTGTGCTTAAAGACAGGCCAATTACAATTATATGTGTCGCTAGCTCTACTAGAACAGAATGCACAAACTGTAACTGGAAATTTATTTTGATTGAAGTATTCGCATAACTACTGTAAACGTAAAATTGATTTCAACTCTTTGAAATACTATACTCGCCACAAATAAGAAATGCAAAAGTCTCAAGCTTCTCGCAAACCTAAAACCGCGAGTAACTTTTCCAGTTTACAGCTCTGGGGTGAATTCCGTTATATGAATAGAGGTTAAAGTGCTTAATATAATGCAATGCACGTGCATATTCAAAATGATTTTGTTTGTATACATAGTATACGTGATTGCAAAATTATTACAAGTGCGCCGTTTTTCACGAAATTTGTTAGTCCGACTTGTTTGAAAATTTGGCACTGAGATTTATTTTAATTGATATTGCGGACCTTGCGATCCGCATAATAAAAACAATCAAAATAGTACGGCCATAGAGATTCGTCTATTTTGTAGACTTACTGTGTGATAGTCAGCAACAAAAAACAAGGCGCGGCTTGCGTTTGCATTTTAGCATACATCTACTCAAGTGTTTTATTACACTGTAGATGGAATCAAATCCAATTCCCTTATGCCCAGAAATGAGTCGAAATCTACAATTCTGCTGGGGTCAGAGTGACTTGCATACAAGATGTCTCCTTCTTTCAAGTACAGTGCAGACCCAATATAATGCGTTCTTTTACTCGATGCACTCACCATATTACACGCTCCACTTACACTCTCCAATATTTTCTCTTTCTTTCCACTTGAAATCACAGAAATATACAAGTACGTTCCATTATGCACCAGATTTTCTGCTTTTTCTGTAATCTGACTTGTTATAAAAAAAGTTCCACTCTTCTGAATTTCAATCGACCCACTGCTTGTATTATATTTGACAGACTTCTCCTGCAAATCAGTATTCTGTTCACTGGGTTTCCAAATCAGGTTTCCTGCAATACATGACATTCAGTTAAATTATGTAATCCGTGATTTAATGTTTGCCGCTCTGTTTATAACGTACTTACAGCGATTTTGTTACTTATGTTGACAGGCGATGGTTATATGTTGAAGTTACAAGATATAATTCAATACTAAACTTGCAAGTGTATTTTCATTTATTTCTTAAAACTATTTTAAAACAACTGTTAATAATTGTAAAAAGCTTGCACGTTTGAAGAATTTCCATTATCTGTATTTATTTAATCATACATTTCATGCATCAATAGTCACATTTACTTCTTCAAATGTTTATTTAACAACTGATAAACAGTTTGGATTTCGAGTTCCAGACATTTTATAGCTATGTATTTTTTTATTTTTTCAAAATCAAGCAATGTATGGTATTACTTGTTTATCTGTTTGCTCTTCAAATAAGCACCATATCCAGGCTTTTGAATAACAAGAACGTCTAAACGTACATATGGACCACTATACATTTGTAATAAGATCTTTATTTTTTTTAGCTCTAATGAATCACAATGGAATCGTCAATAAAACGATCGTATGTATAATTTCTTTTAATTCTATAGTAGAAATAATTGCACTTTTTTCCATTTAAGTCTGTAAAGCGTTGACACTCGTTATTATATCACATTTTATATTCCTTTTATAGACTTTTTGATTGTTGACCATTGTTTTGGCTTGTTAACAAGACATGTAATCCTTCTAATGTAAAAATATCCTAGATCAACTTTCTATATAAACATGTCAGAAAGGAAAATGACTGTTTTGTCTCAACCTCAAATATACGCCATATTTTAGTTACTTTTTAAACAGAATTCCGTAGTTGGCTTCAATTTTTAGAACTGAAACCTGGAAGAATGCTTTGAAACCATAAAAGCCAATAATTAAAGATTCTTTGTCCCACACCCGCTCATATCGGTTAGACATAAGGTTTTCTTACCGCAGGTCGGGGTTTTCTCCGGGTACTCCGGCTTCCTCCCCCAATAAAAACTGGACGCCATGATATAGCTGAAAAATTGCTTAAAGTGGCGTTAAACACCATCAAACAAACAAACATCAGACATAAGGTATCGTAAACGGAAATAGATTTTTCTGCAAATGTCTTCAGTTCATTCAATTTTAAGTTGTTTTTTTTTTTCGTTTTTATTAATTTCGTTTTGCTTTACAAATTCGTTTGTTTGATTTTTTCTGAAGCCTTGAAGGCACCTAGTTGGACTACAATTCTAAGACTTAGCCTTCGTATATCCGATATCCGATGTCATCTTTCCTGCCAATCCGTTGTGCATTACTTGTCTAAAATTAATGTAACATGGAGATTCAGCATGAATACAATGCGATCAGGAATGTAATTACTTTACAAAATATTATAATTGTCATCGATTCTGGCTTGTCGGTCCACCATTCTTTTTACTGCTGGTATACATGTCACTTATTGAAAATATGTAGGTGATGTTGTCTACATTTCAATGGTCATACAATTATACAAGATCATTAAGTAATCAGTAACATCATTTATAAAACATGAGCGCTCTTCACGCTTTATTTTTTTCCTATTGTTTTTTTTTACTTCCACTGATATCTTCTATGAGATATCAGTGACCCATAAAGCTGATAACAATTCTAATGATTTTAGATTGTTTTTGTGTTTTGTGTTATTCGTCTTACACTTAACGTCTTATCATTCCTGGTACTTTCATTGATAAGGACGAAATGGTTGGCAATAAGACAATACGGATACTACGTCTCGGTATTTTACGTAACTCTACACATTATCAAGCTAAATAATTTAGTGTTATAAAACAAATCTCAAGATGTTTTTTAAAATATCTTTGCCGATGTTGAGTAAGCGGGTTTTGAAAACATAACTGGTGTCAACAAACTAATTTTTAGCGGTATGATTCCATTTTAGTACACGAATAATATATAATCTGAAAGTCTATTTGGCATTGATAACATTCCAGCAAAAACTTATACCTGTTTCCTCAGTAATTAAATTTCGTAGAAACGATAATCTTGAAAAAGAGTCCAACAGGTTTGTGAAACATAAGACCATACCATCCTTAGTTCGGCAATATTTAACAGCCATCTCATTTATGGTTTTACTGAAGACGCTTTCAGGATGATGCTAGGTGCCACATGCACAGCATATTTGATTCATCGACGTCTTGAAAGCGTTTGAATAATAGTGGGCAAAACAAAAAAGAAGGTAACAAATTGACAATGATAATGGTAAAAAATAGGTTAGGAATTTTAACTGCCACATGAACTGATGCATAGACACTTATATCGAGTTTCATGTATTAAACATTTGACGTGCAGATAGAAGCAATCTCCCAAAAACAGAAAATTGTCGTACGTTTGTATATTCTGTAAGAACGACCAGGGACGACTTGTAGCTGGATAAAAGGTCCCAGTATTATCAGTGTAAATACTGCAATTTTTACTTCAATATCTTAAAACATTTTACAGTCTTCTAAAACAATGCAATAACTTCTACCTGCCAGATGTGGTTAAGTTCAATGCCTACGTGTTTGTGCCAATTGCTGGATGTTTTTCCGTAATATTGACATGCTTCACTTAATTACCATTCATTACTGGGATGAATCTTGTTTTCATTCTTCAATGAATTCTTTAAACTGGAATATGCGTGATGGCGTTGTTCCTGATAATCTTTTTTTTTCCTTCAGTGTTTATTTGTTTAACTAATTTCTCACATTCGTTCTCAATTTCTTCTGTGCAATTATTTGCTTCAATTTTTAAAGAAGCTCTCAATGAACATGTTAAATAAACATATTTAACTGTTTATTATGTTCATTGTAAACACAGATTATTAGAAAGAGAACAAAGAGACTGATAGCTCTCGTCCCCTGTAAGATAAAGTAGTTTTAGTAGTTTTATTTCAATAACGTTTACAAAAAGAAATATGATTAATGTGTGTACATTCATAAAACACAACTAGTAACAAAAATCAAGAAATGCATTTCTTGTAACAATGCAAATGTCTATGATGTTACCTCTTGTTTCAATATGTGCTTTCTACCGTAAATGGCCGATTTAAGGTTGATATGCTCTCGAGCGTATTTACATTTACTCGTTGCGGCATCGAAAGCAGAACGCCTGAAACAAGAACTTGTTATGGCGTTGCGATTGGATATTGAATATCAAACACAGGCGAGTCTATAGGATTTCGCGATGTGATAGCTTTTGGTTAGGCACTGTCATGCCTTTTGGGGAAAGCCCTTCTGATATTCCACTCTTGATATAAATTCTGATGTCTTTTCGCTCGTTCAGTTGAGCTCGACTTCCAAAAGAATTTCTATCACTCGTTAAAGATCACCCAGTCCTTCTCCAAAAGGTATGTATGAAAACCTATTAGTCACTCAGTTCATCTACATAAATAATCGCACACTCTTTCGCATGACATGTCTCTTTGATAACTTACCTGAATTATTGTCCTCATTCGAATGTGTCTGTTCACTTAACTGAATTCAAGCGTTATTAATATACAGCAGGAGCGACCAACACCACTTCCAACGGCTGTCTGTTTACTTACCTAAACGGCAACTTAAGACCTTATGCAAATAAACAACAGGCGACTTAGTACAACAGACACCATTTGCACGGGCTCTTTTTTTCACTTATACCTGAATTATCGGCCGCTTTGTTCAAGCCCAGATACAGCAGGAGACTTAGTACAACAAACATTATTTGCACTGACTGTCTGTTCACATACCTGAATTTTCGACCGCTTTGTTCAAGCCCAGATATAAATACACGGCAGGAGACTTCTTACGACAAACAACATTTGCATAGTTCAGTTTTTCTGAAAGAAAATAGCAGATACATCATGTCCTGTAAATTGCAGCGAAATTAAATATAAAATTTCTGCAATATTGTCAACATGTTCAAGTCTGGCACATGCAATTATTCAAATAATGAGATAACCACGAAGGACCAATTTTGCATAGATCTAGCTTATTAAAGAGATGAATTGTCCCGTTTCGTGACTGTCAGAATTCATGTTGAATCATATTTCTAATATTATAATACGTCAGTTATATTTTTTAAATCTAGATATTTACAACGTCAAAATTAATTAATGAACCCCTTTTAATTAGCTTTCTACATAAATCATATTTCAGTCCAGTGAAACTTTGAATTTAAGAAACTTACCTGCCATGTACTGCATGTGTCGTGTACGTATGTTCTGCATAAAATATAAACAAATAAAGCTAAGAAGAAAAGCTATAAACAACACAACACTATTTGTTGTGTATTGCAATATAACCTTTTCTCGATTATTTCCATTTTCATGATTTTCATAAAAATAATTTTTTATCGGTAAACGAAGAAGATTGTGGCTAACTGACGGTTAAGATACCCAACGCTATTTGTGATGGGAACTACGTGCATTAAAGAAAAATAATTCATAGAAAGTCAGCCTGCTTACTATGGTTAGTCTTTACTTCACGTTGGATAATAATAATAATGTGTCGTACTGGGGTTCGTACTCGCACGCCCAACAGGGAAAAGGAACAACACCAGCTTTGACTCGTGGATTCGTGCCGATGTTATTTCACCGTTTTAATAAATGGTATTGCGGAAAAGTAACTGACTTAGGTAACTGACCTCGGGTACACTGCCTTTTAACTACTAGTCTATCGAGCATTGGACGTGCGTACCTGCAACCATTATTTAGAGGCATAGTGCCGCTAGATCGCAGGGACAAGATTTTAAATGTCTTCTGTTCCCACTTGTTATAATAATGATACCGGTGAACCTCTGGTCCTTTTTCAGAGCCAATTACCTACTGGTACAAGACAGTCTTTCGCAACCATATTATAAAAGTGTTGATGGCCTTCTTCTTATTCAGAAATAGCCTATTGCATTATTTGTAAACTCTAAAATTTCAATAGCCTTTCAATATAAACGATCTTGACGACGTTTACAGTTGAAGCCCTTATACAGATGACATAAATACTAATCTGATACTTCATCTAACATCATGCCGCATTTGGGGAAACCTGAGAAGTCATTTATAGTTTGTAAACTGGTTTTTGTCTTTCATGATACTGGTGTCTTGAACTGCAACATAAGCAAAGCAATTGTTTTTTTTAGTATTTTCTTATTTGTTCAGAAATAAATTTGTATTGACTTGAAATAGTCGGATTTAGATAAAACTCCGTTTTGCAGACAACCAGAAGCATAAGCTCTAATCTTTCTGAAAGCAGGGACAAGATTTTAAATGTCTTCTGACCCCAAAAATAGCAATGCCAAAAGGGGTTGGGGGGGGGGGGGGGGTAAGCGTTGAGATACCTTTAACCGATGAACTCCTAAATACGCAATACGCTATATGACTGTTCTAATCAACATAACTTTACTGTCAATGCATTTATTAAAAACACTTGAAAACATCAAAAATTATGGTGCATATAAAGTCTGCAGTATAATGTCACAGGTTTTATTTTATTTTATTTTTTTCTTTCTTTCTTTTATTCACTTCATGCAGTTCTGTCCTTTTAAAAAAAAATTCCTAAACCAAGTGATGTCCGTTGCTAAATATATAAATGAAAATCTACTTTCGCTTTGTAATGAATGGATTCCAGAAAATTGTAAATAATCGTTATGCGCCCGAGTTGTGTCAAGCTGTTTTAAAAATAAACATTTTATTATCTTTAAACGGCAAATATCTGGATCGATGTCTATTTAAATAATCTATGTAACGCCTCTATTAACTTACGTTTCTTATTTGCTTTGCAATGTACTCCTCGGGCATCGTTTTGATGCACTCTCCACCTTGTACCTCAGATGGGACACAAATTGATCGGTCCTTGTTAGGGGCAGGTATCATGTCCGTGCCCATTGCATGCATATCTCGGACAGATGACCACCACGACGAAACAATGAAAATCGCTGCTATAAAAGCAACATTAACTACCAATAAAAAAATCAAACAACGATGTACCGGTTCTGTTTCACCTTCGTCATCATTACGTTCCTGTTTAAAAGCTTCATCGTCCCCTTTTTCTTTCTTCATTTTTACTAAAATGTACGCATAAACACAAGGAAGTTACTACACAGAGCGCAATCGGTCGTTAATGTTGATAACAAGTCGTCCAATGAAATCGCACATTTAAATTCTTGTGTATAATGTGTGTATATAAATAGAAGCGAGTTTATATTAGTTTTTTCGAATAGTAAGTAACTATAAATTTTCCGAATATACAAACATGAGTCTTAGTAGGTTACATTATTGTGCTCTCTGTAAAGGTGTTACAGGTAATGCAGTAACTTGTCGTTCTAGGACACATTAATCGATTATGGAGATTCCAAAAAGTCCCCTAAGACGTTTAGATAATAAAACTAAATTCATGTATTATTTTAAAGAAGTGCAACAAACAGTTTAAAGGCTAGGATAAGTACCGTGACCTGTGTATTGAACTCGACAAAATTTCAAATGATAGCAGGTATTGCAAATGTAAACATAATTGTTTCAAAACTTTGGCAATTTAAGCAATTTTCTTTTTTTTTTCAGTTTGTGGCTTCATTTGTTTTACTATAAAATGTGTGCGGCTTTATACTTTTCAGTGATTTTCTTCTTTTTAGAAGCATTCTTTGGTAACATATACAAATGTTATTTGAATTGTACGATTTTGTTAATCTTTTCTATGGCATTCGAAATATACAGTCACATTTACTCCATAATCCTTATCAAATATCATGCCCATAGTATCTGATGGTTAATACTGTATTCAAATTCGATGTAATTATATTTTAAAACTTATGCCATTATTGGAATGAACTGTCGTTAAGGATATATTTTTAGTTCATTAAAAACAGTCACATATATAAAGACATGCATTTAACTTTGACAGATTTTATATTAGGTTGTCATAGGGATCGAAAGCTTATAATGACCAGTTCAACTGGATGATGTGCAGTTTACAATTGTTTCTGGGACCATACTGGGAGGGTCCTTCTCAGTGCTGGACCTACACTGCTGCTGCGCCTCCCCAGGTGGCGGATGGTGGAAGCCTTCTAATTAGGGGGCTCAGGTTTAAATACGGAAAGCTCGACGGCCATAGTGTGTAAAGATTTATATAGAGAGCGAAACACTCTTTACACGATAAAGACCCCCGTCGTAGATTTAAAAAAAAACTAGTCTTATTGTAGACGTTCAAAAGGCCTCATTTACCGTCCGTACTAAATACTTCATACTTTTCCCAGTTGCAATCAAAATTATGTTATTGTAGGTCCATCCCTTTGCTGGTAGTTTATATTGTTTGTGGATTTGTTCTCATATTCGTTATGGCTTAAATATTTCTCAGTAAACGTTAAGCTATCAGTAAATCGATTAATTAATCAATCAATCAATCATAATTGTTATTTATACCGCTGCGACCAGGTTAGAGGTATACCCACATGAATTTGTTAAAAGGATTCTTGGTATCCAAATCACCAGACCCGCCTTTACTTGTTTCTGTCAGTTTTTGTTACTCCTTCATTCGAGTGATCGTATTAATGACTTATCACACAGGATTTTTCTCCAAGTTCCTGTGGTTTTACCGCACAGGACATGTAAATATCATGTTGTCGGTATTACTGTGTGATTGTTAAATGGAAGAATACTGTTGTTGTTTAGCTACCCTGTTTTTACATGTAATATTAGAACTAAGATCAACTAAAATACAAATTTACACAACTGAACTATTTAAACTTGAGAAAACCATACGAAAACCACAAGATCATAACGAATGTCTGTAATCATATGCAATAAAATGAGAGAAAGAAACCAAAAACGAATATATTACTCAGCTATATGACTCAGAACGAAAATAGGTATAAAACAAAAAAAATTCTATTTCCTGGTTGAATATGGGAAAACTATCAACATTACGAATTATTTAAATATAGACAAACATGTTATTTTCCAAGTTTCTTATTTGTAATGGGTTTCGAACCGTCTATCGATCGTATATGAGATGTCGCAAAATATTTTACATTCTTTAAATTCACAACAGAAGTATTCTCTGGAGGGCTTAGCTATTATATGAAGTATTCTAGGGAGGGCTTAGTTATTATATGAAGTATTCTAGGGAGGGCTTAGTTATTATATGAAGTATTCTAGGGAGGGCTTAGTTATTATATGGAGTAATCTAGGGAGGACTGATTACAGCTTCTATAACCTTTGTTGACCTTTTCAAAAGACTATTATTATCAAAAATTGAAAATTTAACTATGTAATTAAACTATTATAAATTTTATTTCTCTTGGGTAAACAGTATTGGTATAGAAAAAAAAACTAGCAAGGAAACTGACCGAATAACAAGAGCCGAAAGTGAAGGAACAAGCACAAATCCGGATATAGACAAATATATACAACTCAAAACAAGAACCAAAAACACAAAAACAGAAAATACTGTTCTTATCCAAAACTAGAAGACTTTCTGAATTTTTAACAGATCATGAAATTTACACCGAGGATACGCGGTGTATGCTCGACTTCTTGGTGGGTAAATTTTATTGATTCTGAAGACTTGGTTCCGAATAACATATTTATCGTGTAATAGCGTGTCAAACAAAATTTCTTTGCTTTGTGATTGTCTTATTCAAATAGTAGAGCCTCTGTGTCCAACAGAAAAAAAAAACACAAAACTTTTACACTCGATGTCTTTTCCAATATTTTTAACCAAAACCATCAGAATTTGATTTTTTATGATCCAGAGATTACGGGGAAAAGCTTAGATGGTAACTGCACATGACGGTTATTAATGCGGCATATCTGTATAAATAAAAGCTTTAGAACAACAAATCTACAACTGAATTAATTGGTCAAATACAATTCAGGCAGTTAGATATATTATTCTGTCAATTTGAATCCTATGCGCATTCGTCCAATAAAGTGTTAAATATTTCTCTATGTGGTAATATTTTAAACAATATTCTTTAAACAGGTTTGTCGTTACCTTTCTGTAGTTAACACAGGTGTTCACAACATATTTTTGTTGTTAAGTCAAGACTAATGCAATATAAATGTGCTGTATTTTAATATTGATATTGGTAACACTATTGAGGACGCAGAAATGTGTTTGTAAGTTTGAGGTTTTTTACGCAACTTTCAATGGTTCCAGTTGGAAACGCGTACTATTAGTGGGGGCTTTTGAGTACCCGTTGTGAACCTCTGACCTTCAGCAAAACATACAAAAGTTAAAAACTGTAGAATTCTACAACAAGTAAAACAATAATGGAAACTTCACAGAACAACCTTAGGAAAACGGGATAATTTTATTTCAAATATATATAAATACTTTTAATTTGTTTCTTTATAAAAACAAATGGTGTAAGTAGAAAACAACACATTATTAAGTTCAACATAATTCTACTTGTTCTGGTTTAAGTGGTTTCTTAAATCAATGTTGCTATGGCGGGTATTTTCTGGATAGAACTTCCCGATTTTAGGTGCATTTCTACATGTGCGGAATATGGATTGTAAGTGCCAAAAACGGGCCACAGTGGTTCACTGAAGTCCAGATTTCTAAAGCTGTACAAAATCTTCTGACTCAGACAGTCGATTATAGACCACTGACGATTGTCAACATCGACCAAGAACCCGTATGTCATCGTCATGACCGTTCCAGCTGTGTCGGCTGACAAAGGAGAGTGTAGCAATAAAGTTCTCTTGTGTCGAAATTTGTGACAAAGTTGCTTGTGTTCGTTACAACGTTCTGCAGAGAACGACCAAGCAAAAGGTTGAGCGCCGACATAAAAGCTTGCATGGATGTTGTCCCATCTACCAAGACCAACTTCAAATATAAGTGCATTCCTCACAAGATTAACATGGATCCGGAAAGACACCATTATCTCATAATAGTAACGACCGGTATCTCTGAACGGCCTGGTTCCAAGTACTCCACAGTATTTGCGTAGCTTTTTGGTATCTCCTTCCTCAATCATTGTTGCTTTAGTTTCTGGTCTGTGGGTTGAGTCTGGTTCATCCCAAGGGAATGCTTTCCCGGCTTAAATGTAAAAAAAATATTATTTAAATTATTCTTGTTTAAATCTCGATATTCATATTTTTAGATCATAATATAAAATAAGCTTTAAACTATTTTTTAAATTATTTTTTCTTCAGTAAAGTCTTTTTACTATCAAAACGACATTGTTAAACAGCAAACCTTTGAATTTCTTTACATGACGGGTTGTGTTCTTTTTCAATGTTGTAATGTCTGATTTCAGAACTCTGCCATTTCCGCTAATCTCCCGCTCAGCATGAGCTGTACTAGAGTCATACAGGAAGCCAGGACCTAAAAATGATCGTTATAGATATTAATGAATCTGTACAGAATGTTTATGTCATTCACTTCAAAACATTGTGATTATTTTTGAGGTAAAGATATTCATGGAAACGTTGTAAGGAAATATATAAAATAAATACTCGACTTCAAATTATGTGTTTATCACTACTTGCTACTTACATAATATGTCGCCAAATCGCTTATCAATTTCCCCTGAAACGACAAAATACAATGTAAAAACAGGCGAACACATATGTTCATAATTTGAGTTATTTCCCTTTGGTTGCAAAAGTGTTGTATATGCAATAAAAGTGCTATGAAATTTAACTTCATCTAACCTTTCATGAGAATATTATAACATGAGGCTTAAAATAAAAAATAGTTAGTCCTAACTTACCTACCTACCTACCAACAAAAGTTGATCCTACCCATATAATTTAGGTTGTTTGTGCTAGTATCGCCAACAGAGAGGAAGGAAGTGCGAGGGACAATGTTAATATCAAGCGTACCTGGCGATTTGGACAGGAATGGAAATCCTTCTTCTCTGACAAGTCTTCCAAGAACTCTAACATATGCAATATGAGCTCCCGTAATACCAGCTGTGTAATAGACCCTGTAGCAACCTTCCAATGTTTTGGAATCTTCTACTGTTGCCGGATACATCCGTCCTTTGGGATCTTTAATGTCTACTAATACACAATCGAAACTATCCTTTTGTGGTGTACCCTTACTGTCGTACAAAAACACCTTCAAAACTTCAGACTCGTTTTCAACTGGAACATCCATGGCTTCAACCAAGGTCTTCGGAGGATAAATGGCAGTGGATCTGATTTTACCCATGTCGAGGATGTATTGTTTGAAGTCTGCTCCCATCTTATCTTTGTCAAAAGCAATGAAGGAGTTTTCCAGTGGGCAAGCATCGATATGAGTATCTCTAAGGAAAATTAAGCGGTTACGCAACGTGTCCGTGAGAATAACGAATTCCGATGGCATGCTGTGAGTCATAATGTGACTTGCAAACTCTTTGGCTGAACTCATAAGTGAGAGGTTGTATTTTAAACCTTCACGTTGAGACTGCAAAACGCTTCTCTTTTTCTTGCATTTGTCTTTTAAAGTGTCTTTTAGTTCTCTTCTGCGAATTTCCAACATATGTATGCCTTCATCGATCTCATGATCTATTTCTTTAGTAATATCAGTTTGCTTTTTGTCTAAATTTCGCATTTCGTCCTCAGTTTCCATCATCACCGTTTTACTGAAGGTAACCTTATCTTCGACTTGCTTAACCAAATCACTGACTTGCGTTTTATGATCTTCGTATGCGTCGGCAAGTCTTCTAACAACGTGGCCTCGATCAGCCTGATGCTCTAACACTGTACACATTTTGCAAACCGGTTTGTTACAAGTTTTTGAGACACAGAAATAAACCAATGGCTGCCCTTCGTGTCCTTGTCTGTTACAAGTTTCATTTCGTAAAAACGGTTCAATCCCTGCATTTTGTATTTGATCTAATAGTACAATGTTGTGGTTTCTCGACATGAAGTTTCTTAAATGTGCTTTTCGGCATTCATGACACATAAATGCGTAGCATTCCTTGCAGAAAAAAGCAGCCACGCCAGTATCTGGACAATCACGACAAGAAACTTTCTGTCCTTTTTTCTTAAGGTGGACAAAATCTCGTAGACTTCGTCTGGTGTTATCTTTCGGAAAGTTTGCTACGTTGTCTCCTGGTATGTGGTGCTGTGATTTACAAGTTGGGCAGACGACAGTCCAGTCCCTAGTTATGTCACCTAAGCAACGTTGACAGTAAGTGTGCAGACATGGCAAAACTCGAGGAATATGCGTCTTCTCGTCAAATTCTCTTTTGCAGTTGTCACATATCAGAAAGTCATCTTTGAGGTCATCTACTCGTATTGCAGAAGCTGGACCACCGGCTGTCTTGGGGTCTTCCTGGTCCTGAAAAAATTACAAAATATTTAAGCCACGTGATTTAAGCACGAGTTGTGAAGTTTATTTCCCGTTCTTTCTTTTTATTAGTGCAGTGTTGATTTCGACCTTCAACAATATTTAGTAAATTATCTTATAATTTTTTGTTAAATCGACACAAATTAGCTGTAATTAAAGATACCATTATTTGCCAACATGTAAACAGAAAATTTTAACCATACCTAATGTCAAAAACATGAAATATTTAAGTGAAATAAAGATAACAAGCACACATTTTCTAGTATTGTTAATTTGGTGTTTTCAATTGCTCTTGTCTATTGTACACTCTCGTTTGCTTTTGACAAGACTTGATAAAAATGTCCTATTTCCTTTGAAAATTTGATACTTTCATTGTCGATGCATTATTTTCAAGCTTATATTTGCACTTCTTGGTTCAATTGTCTTTAAATGAAATAAACCAAGTTTTAACTGTGTTTAAAACGTAAGAAAGAATCAGAAGGATAACGGCGGCAGAAAATATGCTGATACGTCAACTACATGTTTTTTAAAATTTAATTACTTGAGTTTTATCTTTCTCACCTTAACACCTGCCCCTTTTCTTTGCAACATTATTGCTATCTCATCTGCAACATCTAATTTGCCACCGCTTTTTCCAAGAATCTGTTTTCGAGGACTTTTATTGTCCATTGTATCGATTGGCATCCCAGAATCGTCCAAATAGCCACCTTCAAATCCACCTTTCTGATTAGGGTCTGGGTAACCTTTATCTAAAAGAATGGCTGGTTCTTTAGGAATGCCGAAATCATCTTTCGCTTGCGTCTCAGTCCGAGCAGTCATTAGAGGGGCTTTTGTTTCTTTGGGCTTATAATTTTCTCTTCGACTTATCAGCTCCTTCTCTTTAGCCAGTCGTTCTTTTCGTACCCTTTTAATACTGTCGTCTATAATGTCCTCATCTTTTGTTATTTTACTAGTTTGGTCTGGTTTAAGTTTTTCCCAGTCATCAGCATTTCTGTAACTGATTTTTTCTCGGAATGAAATTGGTTCTCGTGATTTGATATATGATGGCGCTCCTGGTCCAGACTTTAAATCTTTGTAAAATGGAATATCTTTTTTGTACTCAATTTGCTTTTTGTCTAGGTATGTTGCCTGTGATTTAAATTAAAAAATTACGTTTAAATATTTATCAATATCATAAAAGGTCACTTGTTTTCTTATTGTACATATTACTTACAATAGTTATTTTAGGATATATCAAATAAATATAAGTTTTAGTGGTATCAATTATAATGGTCTAAAATGTATTCCTTTTGATGTAAATACCCTTAAAGTTATCTATGATCACAAGGTACTGAATGAGATTAAATGTTATTTCGTTATAAAAACGTTAATATTTTCTGCTTTGAATGTACCATACGCATGTCACCATATCCCTATAAATCGCCACTGATGTTCACGACAATGGTTTGTCAGTTCCCTTTTAACTTACCTGCACGGTGCTGGGATACGGCTTAGTATAAGGCCCTGGTACAGGGGCCACATCTCTTTCCAGTCTCCGACTGTAAGCGTAACTTGCCTGCAAAATACATCACATTTGTTTTCTACTGGTGCTCCTTGGATGCTAATCCATTATCAATCTAATTTAAACTAAATAGTTACTTTCTCTCCCCCTTTTTTGTTGTCTCCGTGTTGACAATAACGGGGACGCAGCGACAGTAGAAAGGGGGAACAAGTGAAACTAATAGATTTTACTTGAGGCGGCCGCATCAAACAGTGGTATTAAACTTTTTCTCCTTTAAATTAAGGAGAAACTCCAAACACAAACTTCACAATTAAATTGGCGGATTTTTTCCATCTTACTAAGACAGGGCAATATACAATACCACGATTGGCACCATACTGTAAAGCTTCCCAGAGCTCGAACCATATAATGCCCAGCGGGTCCCCATGTGGCAGATGCCCCTCTTTGTAAATTCTACAGAATGCCTGGCCGCGGACTGTTTTGTGTGTGTCGTGTTTGTAGAGTGCCACATTCATTGCGTCTTAAGGAACACTAGTAGATGTTTAGTAAGTTTATTATAGCCGCTAAAATAGGCTTAATTACCGTCCCTTCTAAACTCTCAAAAACTTCCATTGGCAGTCAAAATGTAATGTCCCTAGATTCATCCCGTTATCCCAATTGATTATTGTTTTAGTCCTAAATATAGCTGAAATACTGCATGTTGGACGTTAATAGTCATTTTGGTCAATCAACCAACACTATGAAGTGTTGATGGCTATAAGTACGTGTAGTTTGTTCTCATATAGAACCGTAAGCTGTTTGTACGGTTTTATGTGATTCAAGTTAGCTTGGCTAAAAGTAACCAAAAAAAAAAAAATTATCACGATTCTTAAAAAAAAGTCGTATGGGTAGTCGCAATTGTGAATGCATAACTGAATAGGGTTGATTATCATTAAAAACTAACGTTAACATACAGAACAGCTCGCGAAATCCTTTATTTGAACAGTATAACAAAAATTTCACTACAGAAATTGAAATGAATTTTTTAAAATACATTTTCCTGATATTAACTAAAAAATTTAATTTGTCTTATTAGGTTACTAAAACTAGTATCATCACTTACCGTGTTAAAACTATGACCTCTTACTTTACACTCGACCTTACTATTTGGCAAACATCAATATTTATAAATATATCAGTTTTTGCTCTGATTTAAAATGTGCACGTTTGAGTGGTTGTCAAATAGTATTTATTGCTCTTTGATACTATCGAGAGCGAAATGGAATTTACTGTATTGTGTCAATATTTGTCCTTTTTTTAAATTCAATTGTGGATTTTATTATTTCATGCATACAAACATTGACAAGAATAGAATATAGTATCGTCGACAATTATTTGTCAATCCAATTGAAAAAAAATTAATGTAAATATCTGTCAATTTATGAAATCATTTGAATAATGTTTAAATATAGAGTTTTATGAATTTTGAAGAAGGCCATAGTTCTGCATATATAGTTTTTATTATAAATCGTATTTCGTGAACTCTATCAGCTTCCATCGACGTAAATTCTTAATCTAAATATTTTTTCAGAGTGTTTACGCTAAAGGCATTGACAACAGATTTTAGATGGAACAATAAAAATAAAACGCTGGACACAAAAACAACTATCTTACCTTGAATGTGCGGGAATTAACAATAAGCTGCATATATCATGTATATTGCTTGACCTATTACCTTGAAAGGTGTCATAAAGTTTTATGAATGTAAACGTTAAATCTTCTGAAAGCAATCGATGAAAATCGCGAGTAATTGCGTTAGTCGTGGTTACTTTAAAAACCAGGGGATTCTAAATTTGCATTAAATGTCTTAAGTTTCAAATAGATGGTTTAAACACAGAGAATAGATGTGATCCGATTTACATTAAATTCGCTGTTGACAATGTAACTATCACAGCGTTAATAACATTGACGATTTTATTTATAAATTAAATTAAAATTCATTTCGTTTATCGAGTTCCGTGCTTTTTTTCACTTAAACAGAAAAATGGAATCACTGGAGTAAGTTGAAGTGCAACCCAGGCACGCTGTACTGCGTGACTTTTTAAGGTCCTTTTCGAATAATAGTTACGAGTACCTCGTGTTTTGCTGTTAAATTCAATACAAATGTGAAATTTTCATATTATTTTAAGATCTCAAAAACACAATTTATATAAAATAATACATTACCATTGTGCAAAACTTTGGCTTCTAAGTTAAATCATTTTTTAAGTGCTCGCCATTTTTCTTCTTTGTTGTGTATTGGGTTTCTGTAGTCAAGTGTTCGTCTTCTGTTGTTTGAACTTATTGTTCTAATAAATAGCTATCTTGCCAAACAGTTTATTTTCGTTTAACTTTTGTATTATTCATAAATGAAAACGTTTAACAAAGTACAATAATGTAAACCAAGACAGTGTTCCATTACGCTGATTTGCAATAGTTGATACTTTTTATACTCTTTAAAGTACTTAAAAATGTCCATAAAGTCCAATCAGGTATTTCACTTAAAAAACCATATAGGTAAACAAAATGTGCGTTCGTAACCTTCAAAACTTACAAACGGGTCTTAAAATACTAACATAACAAATACTAAAATATGTGCCTAAATAAGCAACCTTCATAATTTGAATTGATCAACCGAAAATAAGTTTAATGTAATACAAGTCTGAAAAAAAATTTCTGCATTACAAATGCTCAACATAACAAAAATCGCTGACAAGTCCTTACCTTCTCCACGCCAAAACACCTGTAAATGTTACCGGCATCCGAGGTTTTATTGAACATTTGTTCATGCAGACCATCGAGACAACACATGGTGCAGAAAGCTATAAACATGAAAAAAGGAGTCAGTGGCGTAGCTATGATCCGATTGCAATGCACGCAAAACGTATGGCAAAGGGTCTGTTGGCCGCTCAAAGCCCCCAGCAAAGTCCCCGGAAGCTCCGCGGATATAGCCTTTTAGAACTAAATTATAAGTGCATGGAAGCTTACTTTTCGAATTAATTTGACCCTGTCACGAGTATTCAGCAACCTTTATTTCAATGCAATACAAAACGCCTTTCACGAATGGAACGCTAGTCGACTGAAGTGATACAGGGTCTGCCGGTGTTCTACTACTATCATCTTCCGTCTTTAGAGTCTGTATCAACAGGTTGTTCTTAATCTTGAGTATTTTCATTAACCTGCTGTACTTTTAGGAAAAAGGAATCTATTTTTCGACACGATTCAGCTGCCTTCTTCATTTTGTTTGATGCAGAATTTCCAGACTGAATACTACCGGGACAAATAGAATGAGTATGGTTGGAGAATGTTTGGACTGAAAACTACCCAGAACATACAGAATGAGTATGCCTCTTCCTCTTCCCTTGTCCTTTTCGTTTGTGCACGCAGGTTCGTCGTTGCGTATAATTTTAGTAGCTACGCCATGCACTGGGAGTTCCCAAGAAGCAAGATTTGAAATTTTAAATATTATATAGATATTAATGTAGTCTTATGGACAAAATCTATGTCCATCCTCAGCCGGTATAGTAATATCCATGTTTACTTGCTTAAAGAGTTTTGGGTAACTATTTTCGAGAGCGTCTTCGTGATTATGGTCAAAATCGAAACAAAATAACAGAAAGCTTTTAATGTTAATGCGTTGCATGAATCGAAAATGTCTAATACTCAGACCAAGGTTTCGATAAAGTTTGCTACAACTGCTATTTTTTTAATCATAAAGAGGATGTTAGAAAGATACACTATACTTGATCTCGTTCTAACTGCATACTCCCTCTTTTTCATTTTTTAAAAGGTGATAAATAATGCAGGATTCTAATAAAAATATTGGGCGCTTACATCATTATAAATGATGGTGCGCTCAAGACACATTTGATTGGATCACAGACGCTTATAGACACGTTTTATAGACGCTGCTTCGTAAGTCATGGGTCTGCCACTGTCTGGTGTATTGACAAAACTTCTGTAGAATGTTAATTTTTCATCCGATTTTAATCATTCTCTTTTATGTATTCCTCGGTAAATTGGTAAATTCTGTCAACTAAATGTGACAACCGTTAAATTGCTACGGGGGGGGGGGGGGGGGTCAAAATTGAGCCATGCCCCAAAAATCAACTTTTTTATTGGTGGTCCGATTTTCAAAATCTTTTTTTATTGGAATCCTTGTGAAAATCCTTGCCTGCATACTTCAATCAGATTTGCAATATCTCTTACCGTTTTCAAGAAATTAGGGGTCAAAGGGGCCAAAAACGCCAATTATAAGAGTTTGTTTGGACAACTGGTTTTATGCAAGAACTTTAGTTGTCGTGGCCGAAAAAATTGTTATGTAGTTTTAATATAATGTTATTAACCACTAAAAGAAGCTTCCCTATGCATTTTGGGATTGTGGCCCCTATCGTTTCAGAGATGAGGGGCCAAAACTGGTAAAATGGATGTTTAAACAAAACTTGTAGAACGTTTATTTTTCATCTGATTTTGATCTTTTTTTTCATTGTATTCCTTAATCAATTCTGTCAACTAAATGGGTCAATGGTGTTTATGTATCTTACACTGTTACTATGCTACAAGGGGTCAAAATCAAATATGCATTGAAAGTCCACCACAGAATGCATGTCAAAAAGCTTTGTGAGTCCACCATGGGCTGCATGTGTCAATAGCATTTGACAATCCATATTGGGCCTCCAACATACAGGGTTCAACATTTTGCGTTCGTAGCATGCTGCGCTCGGCGTAGTTTTTTATTTAAAGAATCTTCTCCTCTGAAACTATTGAACAGAATTTAATGAAACTTGATAGGATTGATCCTTAGAGTATACTGCACAACATATGTTTCACTTTTTGATTCCTAAAAAAATGGCTGCTATTACTTAAAATAAAACATATCGTAAAATCTAGTGGTTGTCCCTTTTAATGTAAAAAATCATATTTTTTCATGGTTTTGCCTTATAGAATGAAAAACTATTGCAGATAGAGAAAAGCTGTTGCATGCTTTAATGTTCAGCTCATTAAGCTCTACATTAAGTCTCCATTAGTTCAAAGTTGTCAGATCCATTAGTTCAAAGTTGTCAGATGACTCTTTTAGAGGTTATGCCCTTTTAAAGGTTGAAAATCCTGTTTTGGCTTTTAGAATGAAAACTATTGCATATAAAGAAAAGGTGTTGCTTGCGCTTAAAAAGCTGTTTGACTAATCTGTTTTATGCCTGATAATAGAGACCCTTATGGACCAGGTGAGCGATTCAGGCTCCTGGGAGCCTCTTGTTTTTTCCCCAACAATTACTTTTGATATGGCTGACTGATTAAAACTTCATAGTGATTTTCTTACTATAAAAGGATGATGGGATTGGTTTGGGGTCAATATATTCCTTGTCATGTTTTTAATATTCTTTGCAAGGTAATTTGTGACACATATTGGTTACTAAACAAAGAAAGAATTTTCCCTGAGCCCTTTTTGATCTGCTAGGAAACTTTTTTATTTCTTGTCTGATTTCAATTTTTTCAAGTCTAGTGAAAAATCATGAAAACATCTTTAACAGATCCCCTTTTTATACGAATATTGTATTATGTTATGGCATAGCTTTTTATTCATTGTTAAAAGTTTTGTAACAGTTTTCTAAGCAACTGCTTTAAACTTTATATGTGACATATTTTTAGGTCCACTAGTACCAATTTTAGGTTTCATCAGATGACTAATTCCTGTTAACTGACTTAGTCTTTCAAAATTTGTGGAAGGCGAGACATATTTTTCTCACAACAGCATGTTTGCCCTGCAGTAAGGCTCCATCAATTATGATTTCTGGTCCTATTATGAGTTCATTGTTGGCGCAGGCAAATACATATATGTCACTTTTTTGTGTTCACACTTGTTAAACATTTGTTGACTTGATTTCATTTTTAGTACATTTGTGATCAATATCGTCAATGCAACCTTAAAGTATGAGGTTATAAACTGTGCATTCAGTTGCAAGGGCTGTTGTACATCTAATTATTAGGGCACTGTATCTTCGGGACACCCTATAATTTTTACTTTGTCAGTCCGTCTGTCTGTTCAGCCATCAACAATTTCGCACAGTTGCTATGCAGCTTGTCATGTGAATATTAAAATTTCATGCAAATTGGTGAAACAATTTTTGGGGAAAAACTTAAAATTTGTAAAGAAATTAAATTTTGAGAATTGGACTTTGTGAACACTAATGTCATTAACTTTTGACAATACAGTTCTAAAATTTTTATGGTGTGCTTATTTAAATTTTATGTAAATCCGTTAAACATTTTGAAAACACTTTAGATATTTTGCCGATAACGCCTTTTCTTGCTTTGTCAGTATTCTAGTTTTTGTCTCGCCTACGAATCGGAGTGAGACATAGGTGTTACTTTACCGGTGGCGACTAAATTACTAATTACGAGTACGTTACATTCGAACCTATAATATATAGACAAAAATCTATAGAAAGCGGACCCAAAATGATCCAAAATGTTAACGTTACAGGTTAGAGCGGATCCGGATCTTTAATTCTACGACACCGTCGACTATAATTGAATTAATATTTTAAGGTTTTCAACTAAAATGCGGCTATTTTAAAATCTTTTGTAAATCTATTTGTTAATGTATCTGTACAATTAATTTAAGAGTATACAATGTTTAAACATTAACGATGAAACTAAATAATACGGATATAAAATATTGAGATTTTTTCACTGTTCACCGCCTTTTATTTGGTTCTCGCCACTCGGTGTCGCTACTGATTAGTCTAATAACCAAATTTAGCAGATGACAAACTTCGTTTTGAAAAATGAAATGAATCAGTAGATTTTTATTTTTGTTTCCTTATTTGGCAGAATGGTTGAGTCAGGACCAACAGACAATACAATGAGAAGGTAACTTTTTGTTGAAATGTGTTCTTATTTTGTTTGGTTGAGAAGTAAAATTTGACACAGAAGATAAAATCGTTAAAAAGGCGAGTCTTATTCTCCCTCTCTCAGTCTCTGGCACTGGCAGCATGGAGTTGCAAACCCGAATGATTCTTTTCATAGTTGCTACACAAAGCAACCTAAAGGGTAAAATATCGGAAACAAAAGATCAATTTACCACTTTGATAAAAGGAAATATTACAAACTAAAGAAATGCCAAATGGACATCAATGGCTTGTACTAGTTGTAAATAGATTTCATGCAAAAAGTTTATGATGGATTATTATAAATATGTGTTTTAAAGCAAAATTAATTGATTGTTTTTTTAACATCCATCAAGCAATATTTCAGCAAATTCAGAATGTAATTATAATTATAAAAAGCACAAAAATCTTGCTGAACATAGCGGACTGCTGAGCCTGAAATATTGTTTGCTAAACATATATACACACAATCAATTAATAAAGCAAAATATGCAGATCTAAATGAATAATATGTTAATACTGTTAATAGAACAGTGAGATGCTACTTACATTTCTATATGTTTATATATACTTTTGTGTCATTTGTTGATGTTTATTTAGTAGAAAAATGATTAACTAAAAAAAAAATAAAAGTGAATTATATTTTGTTCAAATCAATTTAACTACAGTATATAGAAATGTTTTCATTTACTGAATGAGATATTTTCAGATGCAAAAAGTTTGTTGAATTATTTTAAATTTCAGCCTGCCATGTAATTCTATTGGCATTAATGGATATTATTGTAATAATATTAAATTCTGAAAATTGTTTCTCAGATTGTAGATATATCTTATAGTTTGTACATACAATTCAAAATTTATGATTAGTATTTTTGTTTTAAGTAAAGTTGATGGATATGGATTTGAAAGAGGTGGAGATTTTGATTACAAGACATATGAGGACTTCATGGCAAAGTATATTTCAGTTTTAGCTCGACGAGCAGCTAAATGGGAAACTTTAGTACAAAACAAAACTTACATAGCAAAGTCTAGAAAAGGTAAGACAGATACCAATTAAACAAGTTGATTTATAAAAAAATGTCAGTGTACAATGGTTAAATTATATGAAAAAGATTGGACAGTGTTGGTACAAAAGTGTTACTTGTTAAAAAGGGGTGGGGGGAATTAGTTATGATTTTTAGTATCTGCATGAACATGTATTTATTTTGAGGTTTTATGCCACTTTCAGCAGTTTTTTAGCTATATCATGGCGTACTGTTTTTATTGAGCAAAGAAGCCGGAGTACCATGTGAAAATACCCAACTGTACCTACTAGTATATAACCAATATTATATACATCAGTACATCTAAAAATTGTACTTTCCTATCATAGCTTCATATATGTTGAAGTAACCTGCAGATGGTCCTGGGTATCAGATTCAGATATATTTAACAAACTCCTTTGTATTAAGTTAGAAGTTGGATTTTATACATAAATATATTAATATACCTTTTGATGTTTAATTGACTTTATCTTGCATGATATGTGTCAACTTCAGCTTGTGTCTTTTAAAATAAATTTTAATTTTCCAAATAAAAATACACTAATGCATGTAGGCACATACTGGCTAACTAAAACTTCCTAATTAAATACAATTTACTTTAATGTTTAATCGTGAGATATGTTGTTCAAGGCCTGATTATAATTACATAAATCAATTGATCTACTTCCTTTTATCTTTAGAAAAAGCTTTTAACAAAATTAAAACTATGCATTGCAAAATCAAGTTGAAATTGATAAAAAAAAACCCTTTCTTTAAAAGTTAAATTAAATATTTTCTTGTGATTTCAAAATCATGTGATTAAAGTAATCAGTTGTTGAACAACACCCCCGGCAGATGTCATGGACTTGTAGTAAATCCTGGTCATTTTTAAACTTAGGCAATGATTTATGTTTTTGAAATTGATTGTAATGCTATATTTACTATATAAAATAACGTTTTAAACAACAATTTCCCACAGAAAGATTAACTTCTTCAACAAATCCAAAAATCAATCTCTTGCATATAGGTATAAATTGTTCATGTTAATCAATATGAAGTACATACATAAACAAACATATGTTCCCTAGTTATTGTTACTTACAGGAAAATAAAATTTCATCAATCAATAATCCTAGTTGTATTATTTTCTTTAATGTCCCTACTGGCCTAGTCTGAACCACATTGTACTGAAAATAAAGATTTAAAAAAAAGTAGGGCCCAATTTGTGCTAAGCTAGACTAACTATAGCAAACAATTTGCCCCTGTTTGAGCCTTAGTGTCATGTAAGTTGAGGCTAACGTTAAGACTTCATCTACAATGTAATATCATCCTGTAAATCAGTAAAAACATGGTCATGGTTAAATTCAGTGTGGCTGATGTGTTTAGTATATGGAGTGTCTTTCCTTTTCAAATTTCACCCATTTATTACATACAGACAGAAGGTGTGCAAATTCTTTCAACTAAGTAAATTATCCATAGTTCACAAACACAAGGCTGCGTTTATTGTAAAAATACTTTTTCAAGCTATAGTTTCTTTCTTATGAATCAAATCTATTTGAAATGTCTCCCAAACAGTTATTACTTTAATGCTAAGTATGTTTCTCTGAACCAGTTCCACGTTACAATTATGTATTATTTGTTTGTTAGCAAACTTGTACTGGTAGAGTGTACAAATCCATGCTGCAAAATATGATGTTTGCAATTTGAAATGAATATGTCATATTTTATTTTAATGAATGTTGAGTAATTTGGTGTAAATTTTGTGTAGCAGAGAGCCAATAATTAACTTAAACGTGCTATGATAACTTGAATTCAATGTATCTAGAATCTAAAGACTGGGGAAAGAAAAGGAAATAGAAAAGAACCCACAAACACCATGATAAGTCTAATATCCTGCCTATCAATGTCTTAAGATTTTCTTGTCTTCTGTTTTTGGTTTTTTATTTTACTAACCAACTATATTTTAAGAATCAAATGAATTAAAATATTGATAGATTTTACAGCACATACTAGTATTTGGCTTTCTTATTGTTGAAGAGTTATTTCCCTTGAAACTTACATGTAATATGGAACCATAACTAATAGAAATTCTTGATTAAAAGTTTCTCGATCTGATCAAAATTAGCCCACGCAATTTGGCATGTTTACTATTTATGTTGTGCTGCAACGTAAGTAGTAAACACGCATGGGGTAATTTTAATTAGACTGAAAAGTTTCTTAAAACTGTGATTATAAAAATGATAAATTATTTGAAGTTTGTGACTGGATATTATTATTTAATTGTTTTATTTTATATTTTTAAGTTTTAAAAATTTGAACTTTGAATTATCTTTTTCAGTGAAAAGATTTTGTAGAAAAGGAATTCCAAATGAACATCGTGCACTGGTAAGTGCTCATTACATGACTATTGTTCATTGATAAGTGTTCATCTCATTCAGTTCAGAATGTATATTACTTTGCCTGATGTCAGAAAATTTGTTTTTGAGGGTTGATAAAACCAGGTATTAACCTATATAAAAGTCAAAACTTTTATATCAGTCTATTTTTATCTACTTTAAGGTTAACACACCGTCTGCATAATACTTTTCATGATACTCTGCGCCAATCAAAATCAAGATAAATGTTAGTCATATAATAATAATAATAATAATAATAATAATAATAATAATAATAATAATAATAATAATAATAATAATAGTAATAATAATAATAAAGTCTTTATTTAAAGAGGGCCACACAGTTAGTGTAACAACTAATCTTCCCTGAGGCCCTCATGCCTAAGACAAGTACAAAGCAATCTTATTAAAAGTTTACAATTCAAAATGAAAAAGTGTATGTATACAGTACAAATGAAATCATATACTAACATGTATATATAGTATTGAGATTTAGATATACTGTACTGTACACTATAGATATGGATGTGTGTCAGTGGTGCTGATGAGAGAATGAAAAGAAATCCAAATACCTACAGAAACTTGATAATGTCTCAGAAGGATCAGCGTTTAATGGACACCATTGATCTGGGTATGTTATGTACATCATTCTGATAGGTTTTCTATATACATGTATAATTTTAACAAATTGCACCTGCATGTAAATGTCGGGCTAGCAGGTTGGCATTTGTATGGACAAAAATACTTATACATGTGTATTGTGTTTTCAACTCTTCATACAAAATGAACCCAGAGCCTTCAAACTCTAGACTGTACACACCTCTTAGCCATTTTCAGCCGGATACAAACTAATTATTAGACAGTTTTAAACTTTTTGGAAGACTTTTACTTACCCAACTGTTGGGTATAAAATCAAATATTGTTTTTAACAATGAGAAGTCTGATTTCTTTTCCTGTAATAATGGAGTGAGACAGGGAGAAAATATGTCACCTTTTCTTTTTGCTATCTTTCTAAATGACCTTGAGTCATTTCTTGAAAGTCAAAATAATACAGGATTGTCATCGATAACTGATGATTTAGAAAGTAGTCTATGGATTTTCTTGAAAATATTTATATGCAGACGACACTGTCCTAATGTCCGAATCGCCGGATGGACTCCAACAACAGTTAAATAGTTTCTATGAATATTGTAATTCTTGGAAACTCAAAGTAAACATAGGAAAATCTAAAATCTTATGTTTTTCGAATGGAAGGCTCCCTAATAATTTACGATTTGTTTTTAATAACATCGAGCTAGAAATTGTAAAAGAATTTAATTACCTAGGAACAAATTTAAACAAAACCGGAAATTTTGGTCCCGCAATTAAAGCTCAAGCAGAAAAGGGAAGAAAAGCCATGTATGAAATTATCAAGCTAGGTCGATATCACAATCTATCAATCTCCTGTCACTTAGACCTGTTTGACAAGATGGTGAAACCAATACTTTTATATGGCTGTGAACTTTGGGGGTTTAAAAACTACCACTTATTAGAAAGAATCCACCTAAAATTCTGTAAACTCCTACTAAACCTAAAGTCTTCTACACCAAACTGCTTCGTATATGGCGAATTGGGACGATTTCCTTTGAGTGTAGATATCAAAACTAGGATGGTTATGTACTGGTCTAAATTACTTATAGGTAAACAAACGAAGCTATCTTCTATTTTGTATAGATTCATGTTAAATCTTTCAAATAATCAAAATAGAAATTTCCCATGGCTTGTCTACATTAAAAATCTATTTAATAAATGTGGACTAACACACATTTGGGACTCTCAAACTTTCCCATCTTTTATGTGGTTAAAACAAAGTATACGACAATGTCTCACTGATCAATTTCGTCAAAACTGGCATGATGAAACCCAAAATTGCTCAAAAGCAACAAATTATAAGCTGTTTAAAGACACACTAGAATTCGAAAACTACTTTGAAATACTTAATAAAAAAGCATCTGTTTTATTTTGTAAATTTAGAACGGGTAACCATAAACTCCCCATTGAGACAGGCAGATGGAATAATATTGACAGATCTGATAGAAAATGTATGCTTTGTAATGTGCAAATTGGGGATGAATTTCACTATATTCTAGAATGCAATGCATTGTCTCTGGAAAGAAGCAATTTGATCAGTGGACATCTATTTCGAAACCCAAATATTTTAAAGTTTAAAGAAACTATGATAACCAAAAACAAAGTTAAACTCTACAAGCTTTTTAAATTTATTAAAATTATTAATAAAAAAAACGAGTCTTCTTGACTAACTGTCTGTCTGTTAATTACACTGTATTAGTGTCTATCTATGTTTATGATGTTTTCCATTGTAATATTGTAAATATTGTATATAGTATTTCTCTGTACCTCTGTAATATTGGTTGATGAGAATAAAGTTATTATTATTATTAGGTATAACCTTACATAAATAGTTAAATCAATCAAAATTATTAATACATATGAGTACAACTACATGTAATAAAAGAGCAAAATATTCAGTTTTGTATTCTAATTTAATTACTTGCCAATGGTAACAATGATTGGCTCTTTATTAGGATACTTGTAAAATCATGATTAGTAAACAATCAATTAAAAATACTAGTATATCGTTACTCTGAAACATAAAATCATTTTTCAGATCTCCACAGAACTTTTCCAGAAAACATATATTTTACTACATCAGATGGTTTACGTAAACCTCTTAGAAATGTATTAGCCGCAGTAGCACACAAAAACCATGAGCAAGGATACTGTCAGGTATGTCAAATCACTACACACTCAAAGCAAAGCATTCTATAGTTACAGGGGACATTAAAGATGATTTATTGTCTTCAAGAGGTTCTGTTTCTTATTTGAGAAATGTGTGTATAATATAATTATTGAAGCATTAAATACACCAATGTTACCAATGTTAACTATTATCAGCCTGACATTGGATCTTTTATCTGTAAATTTATTCCTAAGGTTTGAATCTCAGTTTTGTTTATAGAATAATGTTTTTTTTTAATGGTGTATGGTGTATAACACCACTTTCAGCAATTTTTCAGCTATTTTATGGCTTCCAGTTTTTATTGGGGAGGAAACTGGAGTACCTGGAGAAAACCCCTGCCCTTCAGTAGGGAAACTGGCAATTAAGATTTGAGTCCAGCCCACCCCTTCCACAGTGAGACTAAGTGTTGACAGACCATGTGATCAAAATGGTAGAGGAACTACCTTTCACCCAGCCACCGATGCCTCTATATAGAATAGGATTATTAAAGTGAAACCAATTTGTAAATGCTACCTTGCTTAAGCAGTATTTATTTGTAAATAATTTAGGATTTGTACAGAACAAAACATCTCATAGGGTCAGAATTCAGTTTCATTTTGGCTCAAGTGGTAGAACAAACTGATTTCTTTCTGAAAAAAACTTCAAATTCTGCAGACTATCAATGGCAATATGACACTCAGGTAATTCTTATTGGAAATTTAATAAATGTAAGTAATTCTTGAATCAATTAATTTTTAGTACATTTATATAATTATTACAACTACTAGTAGTAATTTTTTCAAAAGATACAAAAGATATAAAGCAAACAAGTGTGTTTCATTTAAAAAAAAAATTGTTTGTTTCAGGGTTTGAATTTCATTGTGGGTTTATTACTGCTTATTGTTAAAGATGAAGAAAAAGTATTTTGGTTGGTGGACACACTTATTAATGAGATATTACCAGGTAAAATTATATTTGCTAATCTTTTTAACATTATTTTAGCAGATTGAGGCTATGGAATTGTTTTACTTTTTATCATTGTTAATTGATAAAGGCAGACATTCAGCTTGTTTTTAATTATAAACACATTGCAGTCAAGATATCATGACAATGCCCTCTGTATAAGAAACTATTGTATAAATGTTAGCCATTAATAATCAGAAACTACCACTAAACTGATAAATGTACAGTATTATCTCTTGTACAAGCACCATTTCTGCACTGAACATGTGACCTTATGAATATGCAGTTTCTTTTGATGATGGGGTATAGTTTAGGTAAAAAAAAACACTATACAAATGTTGTGTCATGTGGCCTTTATAATGGGTTGCCTCTGGTTAGAGGGGTTTTATAAGAGGGACTAATGTAACAACATTACAAATGTCCCTTTTGTGTGGTTACTTTATTGTTAGATAAAGCGTTTTGTTTGAGTACCATATATGCTTATGTAAAGGTTTGGATTTTATAATATTAATGCTCCCAAATTTCCTGCCCAAAACTTTGTTGTTTATTAATAAAGTTTTAAATTATGTAGCATTAGTGATCATTACATCTAAATGATTAGTCATGTACAACATTCAGGTTGCTACCTTGAAGATCAAGTTCACAGTGTGTGGCATTGAAGCAAATCTATGTCCCATCATTACTTCATTGTTCATTGAAGATTCTTTAATTTATGTTGCACAACTGATAATTACATGCAGACAACTTATTGTATAGATTTTTGTTGCTAGCTTATAGGTTACATGGCAGCATCTAGCAAATCGGTGTCCGGCACATAGCTGTGTTCATTATTTACACATCATTACATCAAGACAACCTGTCATGTACAATTTTTGAGTTACTACTAGTAGTACCATGAAGGTCAAGGTCAAAGTGAAGCAATGAAGCTCATCTGTATCTTTCCCATACCTTTTTTGTTTATGTCCATATTTTAAAATAATTAGGCTGGCATAATTCTCATATCAAGATGATTTGTCACAGGCAGATTTGGGTAACTACCTCAAAGCTCAGGGTTACAGTGCAGCATTGAAGGAAAGTCCTTTTTTACCCTTTATTATTTGTTATTTCGGTGTTTTAAACCAATATTTCTTAATGACTTGTAGGAAACCAAATTTTGTTTAGCTACTATAAAGGTCAAGGTCACTATGTAATCTTTAAGCAATTCCTGTCTATTAAATGATGTTGTTTGTGCTGGGATTTTAGGATCATCTGAAATTCAAGGAGCATTCATTTTGATTACTTTTTATAGGAAATGCAATGTTGCTATACAATAAAATAATATATTGCCCTCAAATGATTTGATTGGCTATCATTTATTTTTTTATTAAGCAGAATTGGTGTTTTTCTAACCAATATGATAGGAAATATCATGTCATGTGTATTGTTTGGGTGACACGAAAAAGGCAAAAATAGTTACTATTTATAATAATTTTATTTATTTGTCTGTTTAAGATTATTATCATCCAGATATGAAGGCAATAAAAACAGACCAGGAACTGCTAGGAGAAATTATCAGGTAATTTATTGGTAATAAAATCATTTGTTCCCAGGCATAGTCAATAACTTATACAAGAGTTTACTTTCCCTTCTTAAAATGGTGAATATCTGAAATTCACTCATGTCTTGAAAACATAAAGGTGGATGAAAGGAATAATTTATATGACTGTGATAGTTTGTAAATTCTTTAAAAAAAACAACCAGACATTTCTGTTCTGAATATCAGTAAAAAAAAAATTTACACAGGAAACGAAAATATTTTTTTATTATGTAATAAGCAGATATAACTGATAGTGAAAATAAATATCATTTAGGTTTTCTGTGTGGTTAAAAAAGATCAGAAATGCTGTCCTTATACAGTAGTCTGTTAAGAAGGAAAAAGAATACGTAAAAAATTACCATTCACTATCATGACTATAAGCGCATAACATACATGCCAATTATATATCATTATCAGGTGGAAAGACCCTCAAGTGTTCACTCACATAGAGAAGCACAGTGTGTCATGGTGTTTGATTGGTACAAAGTGGTTTATATGTCTGTTTGCAGATGTTTTACCTGTAGAAGTAAGCTTAAAGCACTGTAGTCTTTCATTTTTAAAAACATGACTTGTTAGATTCCAAAATGTTTTAGTACTGATGGATAGTGAACAGAAGATATTGCTGGAAATTTAAACTGATGCAGTCACTTAAAAAAACTATTTTTGATTTCTCACTCAATAATAAGGATTTTTAAAAAGTAACTGGTACACATTTCTTGTCTGTTAAAACACAGAGAAATCTACCATCCAATAAAATGCTAATATTGTCATGTACTCAATAAGCGTTGGCTGAACATAAATGTCACCTATTTGTATAATTTTCTAAACCTTATATTTTATGACATATATAACCATAAAAACTAAATTTGTTATGATTTATTATAAGTGCTTTCGCACTAAGTGGAGACCTGATAATAGAACACAATGTATGGGTACATGCAATTGTCGGGATACAACCCTGGAATGTTAATTTCATAAATTATGGTAATAAAATCTCATTGGCCATCAATTTCTTTACAGGTGCAGCAGAACTACTCGTAGACATACAATAAACATTATTGATAATATTCTTGAACTAATTTACATAATGTGTCATGTTTTTATATTTTAAATGCAGCTTTACGTTGATACAAAGAAAAAAGTCATATATAGCTGAACAGAAGTTATAAACATTGTGGATTGTTTATACGTTCTAATATTAAATATCTGTCAGATAATTGTATCTGTGTCTTTAACAATAGCCAAGCTTCATATTGCATTGGGATTGTAATTATTTGTCTGAAGTATCATACATTTATTTATCTATTTATATTTGTGAACAAGTAAATTGAATGTAAAATATGTTTTCTAAATATTTTATTTATTCATTGTCTCTTTCAGACAGTATTAAGGATATGGGATTGTTTGTTTTATGAAGGTTCCAAGATTTTGTACAGAGTTAGTGCTATGTTAGTGATTCAGAACAGAGACAAGATCTTAGCATGCAAATCATTTACAGAAATAACAGATGTGTTTAAGGCTATAGTCAACAACCCAACCATTGTGGATTGTCATACATTCCTACAGGTAAAAAACTAATGACGTCAAACATTCCTACAGGTAAAAAAACTAATGACACCAAATATTCCTACAGGTAAACAACTAACAACGTCAAACATTCCTATAGGTAAAAATACTAATGATGTCAACTATTCCTGGATTTAATTAACCAATAACTGAATTACGTGATTGTCATACATTACTTCAGGTAATTAAAGGGAAATTTCGCGAAAAAATGAAAATTTGATATGTTATTCTTCAACTAAAAAGAAACGCATTTGCCTCTTAATGTTTTATTATATTTTCAGTGGGTAAGTTTCTACATGGAATTTACCGTGTAAAAAATGCACTTATGGAGGTCCGCCATCTTGTCACCATCTTGTCACTAGATGGCGATACTAGACATCCAAGTACCTTAAAAGTCGTCGTATGATAATAACGCGAAACGGTCAATAACAGAAGGTTGTATTATAAGACAAGGTTGTGGAAAGATTACGTTTCGTATTCCTGATCTATATATAAGCAAGAAAACCGACTTGCATGTGTAACAAGTAGTTAACTAATTTAAAGACTTGGACCTAAGACTATTTCCACAGTAGCAATAACGGTAAACGGAAAGAAATTATTCGTATTATATTTTCAACTTAATCAGATTAAGCAACTTATTGAACGAAACATTTTTATACAAAATATTAACGAAGTTGACTATTTAAGAAATAACGATCGTTAAATGAAATATTTTTTAAATACTCCTGTTTTCGCGCATTAAAATTTCACTTCACGTTTAGTACATTGATAATTATTATTATTGTTATTATTATAATTATTATTACTGGTAACATTTATTGTGCGTGTGCGTAACACAGTTTCCAAACTTTAACATGTTGTGTATATTGAGTTAACGTGTAAATTTTACGTTTCCTCAGCCTTGGCATCTTTATAAGGTATTCGAAATCTTATATACATCCTGTGTTCTGACACTTCGGTAAATTCAAATCATACCTGTCTTGGCAGGAGGGGTGTGCCTTTCTAATTTCGAATTACATGATTAACCTTTAATCTGGTTAGCGTTTGAAAAAGTCCGAATATTCATACTTCAAAGTCGGCATCAAATGATCTAATAATTGCAATAAACATCCTGTTTGTTTACCTGCTAATTCTGTTAATTACCCTTCATAAACGAGTAATGATTTACCTGTAACATTTTTACGTCCAGGTACAACTGCCGTTTCAAGACGTGCAAAATTATCCACGGAATTTTATTTTATATATAAAAATAATCATATAAATATATCTTTTATTACAATTATTATTTATGTAAATTATATCTGAGTTAAATAAAGACAGGTAAAAATTTTGTCCAAAAATACTTTTATTAAAAAAAAGAGCATTAAAACATTAAGACGTATTGGGTAATCTTATGTTGTCAGCCGGTCATTAGTCATCGCCACAGTTTATATATTCTTCAAAGAGCTAAGGCAGAAAAACATATTTTTAAACTGGATTATTTATCATATTTACTGGATAATTACATTTATCACGTCACAAAAGCAGTCACATGATAAAATACTGTCAATATGGCGGCCCCCATACACAAAATTTTACCACCTTTAAACCACTCTAGCCGCGTAACGGTAAAGAATACAATAACACATATATCAAATTTTCATTTTTTCGCGAAGTTTCCCTTTAACCATACACTTCTACAGGTAATAATATAATCAAACTGCCTTTGTACAAGTATGTAAGGGTAGATTATAACATGAAGACAAAATTATCACCAGAGACGAAGTCGAGGGTTATAAGTTTTCCTTCATGTGATTATCTAGCCTAACACCTAAGTTCATTGGCATGATTTTTATTTTACTAAATGCCTAGTATCTAATTAGAAAGAACGTGAACAACCATATATATACTGCACTGGAACATGTGTTCAATTGAAAATGCTTGTTTTTCTGCTAGTTGTTTCTCCAAATCATAATTAACCATTTTATGTATTGTTGTGTCATTGACATGTTTGCACGGAAATGGAGAAAAAAACAATGTTGTGTAAATAAACTTTAGTTGAACCAGGTTGACAATTTTCAATCTGAGTGGGTGGCTATCACAGATAGATTTTGCAGACGTTTTCTTTAAAATTCCAGGGTAGGAACAAGCAAAAAAAAGGTGACAGGCACATCATTGTAAACCTTCGAAGAGGTCTTTATTTCACTGTGTCCTGTGGCATTTTGTGCATCGTTACCAAGCTCAAGAATAAAGATTATCAGATAATAAGTTTTTCACAGTATTGTGCTCTATTCTCTATTTAGTTGGTAGTATATTAGTATGACTTGTAAATGGCTTTACTGTAATTCAGAAATGTTTCAAAGAAATGGGATCCTTTCCAATGGCAAGATTAAAGAAGATACAAGAAGAATGCAAAGAAAAAGAATGATATTTTTAGGAGGAATTATGGGAAATATGCTTTATGGTGCCAGAGGATGTCTATGCCAGGTGTTGGGAATCAATAACTTCATTGCATTTAATACTTGCTCACTAATCAAGTTTTTTGGGAGTTGGCTGGGTTAACTTTTTTGTACAGTTATGTTTTTTTATTCAGTATTAATTTCTATGCAAGAAATTTAGAAAATAAATTATGGTTCATCAGTATTGAATAGCAAGGATTACTCCATATTTCTTTCAAGTTAAGAATTTTTTTTAACTCCATTTAGGTCAAAAATTATTGTTCACCAATGCTACCTGTCTGGTTTGGGCACAGAACATCACCTGGTGAAAATTGGATATTAACAACATGTAAACAGCTGTATTTAACTTTATGTTTAGGTACAGATTATACAGTTTAACCTTTTAATATTACTCTTTGACCTATGTGTTGTGCAGTCATATGTCCAGAATTCGACATTTTTTCAAGTTTAAATTTACTAGATGATAATAGTGCTTACAGACAGTAATAAATGGCATAGGTCCACATGCAAGTGTGTTGACTATATTGAGATTATTTTATATTTAATGAAATCTATGTGTTTGAATGTGTCATACTTTGTGCCATACATATATTAAAGAATTTATAGATTATTTATGTGTTTTGAAACGAGATGTGTCCTTGATTCGGTCTCATCAAAAGGGAAGCGGCCAAACTGCAGCGAGTTTCAAAAATGTAAATAATCTGTTTATTAGTGATTTGTAACAATATGATGTCAGGTTGTTTACATAACAACTACCGGTACTTGACAGCCAGGTGAGATAGACCCATCTCACACTAGAAGAGTGATATGGGATAATACGGCAACTAAAGATGAAAGACTGTGAAATAGCAATATTTTTTCAGACACTTTCAGTATGAACAAATAAACATACTTAATTAATGTTTCTTGTGTGGGGTGCGACATTTTTTTCCTGATAAATATTTTCTGTGACATAGTAATAGGAAAATAATATTTTAGAATTGTTCCTTTAATATTGGTAGAGGTTATTATGACCTTGCTGATATTCTTATAAGGTCAATTTTTACTCTTGTAAAAACTTGTATGAAAGACCTTTAAACATTGTTATCAACACTGTTACATTTTGTGAAACATACATTAATGCATAGTGGAATAATTAAGAAGATATCTTGTAATAATGAAGAAGATATCTTGTAATAATAAAAAAAGATAATTTCTTGGAATAATTAAGAAGATATTATCTTGTAATAATTAAGAAGATATTATCATGTAATAATTAAGAAGATAATTTCTTGTAATAATTAAGAAGATATTATCTTGTAATAATTAAGATGATATTATGATGTAATAATTAAGATGATATTATCTTGTAATAATTAAGATGATGTTATCTTGTAATAATTAAGAAGATATTATCTTGTAATAATTAAGAAGATATTATCTTGTAATAATTAAGATGATATTATCATGTAATAAATATTGTATTTTTTACATTTGTTAGAATTACATTGTCTCAGTGATATATTTGTATATGTTCCACACTTGAAGTTATACATATATATTGATATAAATGTCATTTTGTGATTTTTAAGGACAAACATTCTCATATTTATTTATTATTTGTTATAATGTAAATGACAATCATTTGTTGTGTTTTTATAAGTAGAAGCTTTTTGCAAAGTTTTCATTCTATTTTTTGACATTCCAGAATATTTAAGTACGCATGACGAGTTTCCTTCAATTATTTTGAAAATTAGTGAATTTCAGTAGATCAGTTAAGCTTTATAAAACTGAAATTTTAAAATATTTCTTTAAAATGTAGATTTCTGCCAACCATGACAATGAAATCTATTTTGCCAAATATTTTGCAAATCAAGCCATGTACAAGCAGTTTTCTGCTCAGCTAATTTTTCAAAGTAAAGTATTATACAGTTTGAAGTCATCTCTATTTTGTGGCTTTCTGTTGCAAAACTGTTTGATGTGTAATATTTATTGACATAAATGTCTCAATTTTGAGTCTCATCATTATCTAATGTGTATTGATATAATAAAAATATGAAATAATTTCTACTTCATGGTTTAAACGTTTAAGGCACAATTAGTGATAAAGATTGCAGTATAATAAATAAACTACAAAGTAAGTGCAATGTAACATTCTCCTAAGGACAGTGTTACTACATGTAAATATTGAAATCATGAATTGTGTTGGCAAAAATTACTTTTTTCATAGAATTAAATATGACATTCCTTTCATAAAAGTTAATTTTCTGCAATGAATAAAAGACAGATTATCCGTTATGTTATCAAATAAATATCCCCTATAAAATTGTAGAAGAAGTATAAATAGAATATAATGTGTTCATTGCATTTGCTAGTGATTGTGGACATTAGTTTTAATTTTTGTGTAGTTGTTTTAATATCTATAGCATATCACAAATTCATTTCAAAGAGACATATTTTGCATGCCAATTTGGAAATAAATTTTATGCCCATATTGACATGTAAAGTGTTTGACTTGGTTATTTTCACATTGATGTATATTGTATCTGTAGGATGTTTCTATAACATTAACCAAAAAGTTGAATAATGCAGTTTTTTATATAAAAAAATAAGGTTAAAGTTCATATAAAACTTGTAAGATCAGTTACTTACTTATTAATGCAGTGTTTTTGTTTTTTGTTATTCTTGACTGGTCTGTTAATTAAGTCCCATGATGACTTGAAAAGTTGTAGTTAGTTCCTTTGTTTTGAACTACTACACACAAATATTCAAAATACTCACTTCTTTCTAATTTGTACATTTATAAATAATTATTTAAGATGTTTTAATGTTACATTTTGATTTATTATTTCTAATTCAAAATTTAATTTAATGTCCGCATAAAAAAATACAATGGAGACTTATTTATTTACAAAAGATGTTAAAATTACCTCCCTTTAAAAAGAAATTATTACCTTCTTACATAATTTTTAATATGAGAAAAATGTACAAGAATGCAAAATCAGCATTGTTTGTATAAAGCATCATAAGGTTTTTCATTAGGTGTTAGGTTTAATACCAATTTTTTATAGTTTGTGGTTTAAAAATTCTTTCAAATCGATGCATAAATCAGTGCAATGTTTCTTCAAAACTTTCACTTTAAATCTAATAAGCCTCGTTTTTGTATCTTAAATATTTAATGCAACTCTAACAGCTCAGGTGAAAGTTTTTTTCTTTGACTGGTTTTTGTTTTATTTTACGTGTTTATGCGAGTTATATGTATTTTAATACTTAATTAAATAAATGAATCGTGGCTTAAAGTATAGCATAGAAACCATAATGCTTTTAATATTCTTTACTGTGGAGTGATGGGCTTGTGCAATTTTATTGTATTATTCTTGTCTGTCCTTTCTGGTCGTAGATATTAGTTTTTTATTGATTATTGTTGTTAATTTATCTAACAATAAAATTTATTGATTTCAGTTCAGTCTTTCTTTTCTCTTTTTTTAGATTTCCTTGTGTAAGCCTAAAAGAAATTAGCGACTACTTCATGTGCCTACCCTACAAAATGGTTTTTCTTAAAATTGGAATAAAAAGGTTGATGCCATGGCAATCAATAAAAAGAAATAATCAGTTATTGTACCTTATGATAGGTTGTCCTCCTGGCAATCAATTACAAGAAATTATTGTGTCATGATATATTGTTGCCATGACAATCAACAAGAAGTACTCAATTGTTGTGCAGGTAGGTTGTTAGATTGTTGCTATGGTTATGAATAAAGGAAGTACTCAGTTATTGTACCATATGATTTGTAAAATACTTCAAATTTTTGTCCATTTATAAATGTATTTTTATCTCATGTGGATTATTGCTATCACTAGGCAGCTGATGTGGATCATAAACTATGGTTGTAATCTATGAACAATATGGTCACTGTTACAAACACACACTTATTAATTTTTCAGCTATATTGTGGTGTCCAGTTTTTATTGGGGGAGAAAGCTGGAGTACCAGGAGAAAACCCCCGACCTGCAGGAGAAAAACTGGCAATCCTTGTCAATTAAGATTGGAGTTGAGTACACCCTGCCTGCAGCGAGAATCCAACCTGCAATCTCAGTGTTGACAGACCATGTAATCAATAGTAGACGAACTACCTTAACCACTTGGCCAACAAGACCATAGAATTTAGGTCAAGGTCAGGTGACACCTATCAGACAGTCATGTACCTTGATACTAAATGTTGTCATCCTACAGTGCATGGTTACAGATGAACTGACTAATTTAATAACATTAATGTTGTGCTAAACAACCAATACATGTGTCAGTATTTAGGCATTTTGCTTGATAATGCAGATAACTAGCTATTATCATTATTGTGGATTTCAAGATAGAGATCTAAATCTAATTAACATTGTGACCAAGTTTTGTTTGTTGGCCCAGTATTTTTTTAGCAAAGATTTAAATGTAAGTTTTAGTTCAGTTGTGCTAAAAGTGGCATCCTTAGTTGCCTTATATGTCTGAATGGAAATGCCCTAATTTATATGGCTCAATAATAATAATAATAATACCAGTAAGAACATCTACTTATTGAATGAGCTTGCAATGTATTCTTGTTTGTTAAAATTGGGTTTTTGAAGGTGGAGGTGAGAGGGGGTACTCAAATGCCTAGTGAGAACCTTGACCTTTGGTAGGAAAACTGGCAATCACTGTCAGTTAGGATCAAGGCCCTGGAAATTTTCCTGAGTCATGTCGGACATTTTACCGGTCATCATATAAAAAATATTGTGTTTTGCTTAAGCTGGGATGTGTATGTGCTTTTCCTTAAAGTCCAGAATAAAGGTCTTTTAAAATTTTTTCAAGACCGTGGTAGATATTAGTTGTTGTTTTGTATGGGTTCCTATGATATATGCACCGTGCAAGAAAGGAAATATACGTAGGAAAACATTCTGCTTCCTAAAATTTCTTTATTATAAGATGATATGTTGTCTATTCAACAAAGTAATATCAAACAACGTTTTTTATGAACATTTGTGACAGTTTTATTAACCGGAAGTAGGAAGTTGCTTCAAAATTACAACAAGTTCGGAACAGAATTGAATTTTATACGATACTCTCCGATGGACCACGTTTTTTACCAAGTTATTATTTATTGAATTAAATATTTATTTTGTTTTCATCATTTCAATAGAATTTAATTTGAATTGATTTTCCCAAGATTAATGTACGTCAGGTACATTGGCGCATGCGTTATGTACAATTTTGACCACACGTGTTTTTCCATCAAGTCTTATTTTCTAAGCAATATAACGTACAACCACTTCGTTCCTTATTGTTTCAAAATACTGTTGCCATAACATATTCTACGAAATGGATGAAACAGATCTGCACTCAATATTAGGTTATCACCTGTTGTGTTAACCATTACGTAATTAACACTTGACTGGAGTGAATGGTTCTCAATAAACACATGTGTCAGTGACGGGAAATAGCCTTAGGGTTGATTTTTTAATAAAATATTTATCTCTAGCGGAAATTAAAGATATTGAAACCAACTTAAAGATATTTATATTATTGTCCAAGTTAAATATCACCTTTTTGGATGTCCGATTTGACTAAACCTTAGTCGGACATTTTAATGTAAATGTCGGACATGTCCGGCAAATATGACCGTTTCCAGACCCTTGGTTAGGATTAAAGTACACGCTGTCCACAGACTCGGTCTGCAACATCAGTATCGACATGCACCAGATCAATAGTAGATGACCAACAGCAAGGGGGGTCTTGGTTGCCGAGTGGTTAATGGAGTTCCTCTACTATTGATCATGTGGTCTGTCAACACTGAGATTGCGGGTTTGATTCTCACTGCAGGCAGGGTGTACTCGACTCCAATCTTAATTGACAAGGATTGCCAGTTTACCTACCACAGGTCGAAGGTTTTCTCCTGGTACTCTGGCTTCCTCCCCCAATAAAAACTGGATGCCATGATATAACTGAAAAATTGCTGAACGTGGCATTAAACACCATCAAACAAACAAACAAACCAACAGCAAGGACCTCTATGTTTTCCAATGGATGTAAACTACTTACACGCTGACAAATTACCAGTATTTCAATCAAATTATAAGGGGTTAACTGTATACTTCTACTTTAAAAGTAGTTAAGTTCATGATGCATCGTTCAAGCATGGTGAAGAGAATATGGTTTCGTCAAACTAATTAATAAATTGTTAAATGTAATTTCTCTTTTGTGAATAAGTGGTAGTCTTAGATAATTATTAATTTTACAGTATAACTAATTTCATAATCAAAAATACAAAGCATTAAAATCCAGATGGTCTTGTTTATTAAATAAGTAATGGATGATAGATAGAAAACATAATCAAAAAGTTAAGATTCATTTCAACCATGTAGAATGTTTCTCAACACTAAAAGCATCAAATTTATAAATTAATTCCAACCATTTGCTACAAATGTTGTGATAAAACATCGTCAATAAGTTTCAAAATGAGCTTTTTATTGCCAAAAATGAAACAATCAAATTTCTCTCAAAAATTCAAAGACTTTTAATATATCTAAGCAGAAGGAATTTCAAATGCCTAAATCTGACATAAATAAACTTTACTATTAGACTAAAGCATTTCAGGAAACATGGTCATAAATTGGTATCAGGAAGCTTACAGGAAATAAACATATGAACTCATTGATCTTACAAATCATAGTAGAATTTGCTTCTGAATCAATGATATGAGTAAACTGTAACCATCAATGTCAGATGTTTAGATAAAAAATAAATCTATATCAACACAGCATGAGAAATATTGTTATAAAACAAAAAAAAATAGATTAAATCAAAATAACTGAATAATTATATATAAATGAACATCCATGTACATATATTATAAACTACTGAACATATATCACATCTATAGCTCTTTAACTTGTTGCACACTACCCACATTAAAGTTACACACATTCCTAATTACACATGCACACACATATACACATACTTCTATGGAATGTGAAATCTTGCTACAGCACTCAACGCTGACTAGCAAAATACAGGTATTCATGTAAGTCTATATTAGGTGATTATGTAGTCCATGTTCATAACCAAGTTCGTCTTTTTGAAACATTTTTCCACCATGCCATAGTGTAATGTAAAAGTGACTACTCTGTAGAAACATTTTAATAAATACTTTACTTTCCCAAATAAATGTAATTAACCTTTTGATCTATTTAATTACTTCAATATCTTGGCAAGCTGGAATCTTAAAGATCAATCTGATGTTAAAATGGGAAAAATAAGGAAATCAACTTATAATAGTGTTTGATATGTTACTACAAACAATATAGACATTGTATAACAGAGGTCCATTGAATCTTACAGCACATCCATAAAATCTCATTTCTGGATTATACATGAAATGTCTACTGTACATTAATTGTAAAAAAAATAAAAATGTCATATCCAACATATCAGCCTGGTTTTCATACAATTACAACATTTTAAACTGAACACAAAATGTGACCATAAAATTTGCTTTAAATATGTAATATAAGAAATATTTGTTGGTTCAGCCTTAATACAGATACAAAGGCTTATGTACAATGAATTTCTGTCATGTTAAACCTTTATTTATTGTAATGAAAACATTACCATTTCTTCTTTTTCATATAAATTATCTATCATTTTCTTATCATTTGCTAATAGTTACCCTGCCATCCTGACTTTGCTAACAGACATACAAATAAACCTAAATATTACTAAACAATGTAACATCTGTTTAAAAGTCTACATGGTAATTTGTACATTTACAAAACAGAGGTAAATGTACAATGAAATGGACACATGAAATTCAGTTTTTACCAAAAACAGTTTAAAAAGGAAAGAAAACATCAAAGGTAACATTAATCTAGTAAATTCCTATATATCTACTGTCTATTAATCTTTCTTCAGTCTGGTTGTTGTCATTCTGTATATAATACTGTCTCTTCCTGGGTCCATGTTCCACATACCATAACTTACTGCAAACAATACTATGGCCATAATAATCATGAACCATAGAATAATATTAAATATGGCCGGGTAATCCTCATCATAATCCTTTGAAAGATTTAGAACATTATTTTGACCTGCTGGATCAGGGGCCTGAAATATAATGATTTATTTAAATAGTTACATTTAATTAAACTGAGTAATTATCAACACATATTTAACATTTTTACCGATACAAATTTTCTTATAGACATAACAACATGAAAAGAATACACATAAAATAAACTGCATAAAATCTATATTTGAACAAGTTTGTGGATGGGGTGTATTACAACTGTTTATATTTCTTGGTGCCTTGGGTTTAAATGGTTACTTTAGTCATCTCCTATTTATTACATGGCTAGTCAACACTGAGGTTATGGGGGAAGGGTGTGCTCGACTCCAATCTTAAGTGATCAGGATTGCCAGGGTTCCTACCAAGTCAACACTGAGGTTATGGGGGAAGGGTGTGCTGGACTCCAATCTTAAGTGATCAGGATTGCCAGGGTTCCTACCAAGTCAACACTGAGGTTATGGGGGAAGGGTGTGCTGGACTCCAATCTTAAGTGATCAGGATTGCCAGGGTTCCTACCAAGTCAACACTGAGGTTATGGGGGAAGGGTGTGCTGGACTCCAATCTTAAGTGATCAGGATTGCCAGGGTTCCTACCAAGTCAACACTGAGGTTATGGGGGAAGGGTGTGCTGGACTCCAATCTTAAGTGATCAGGATTGCCAGGGTTCCTACCAAGTCAACACTGAGGTTATGGGGGAAGGGTGTGCTGGACTCCAATCTTAAGTGATCAGGATTGCCAGGGTTCCTACCAAGTCAACACTGAGGTTATGGGGGAAGGGTGTGCTGGACTCCAATCTTAAGTGATCAGGATTGCCAGGGTTCCTACCAAGTCAACACTGAGGTTATGGGGGAAGGGTGTGCTGGACTCCAATCTTAAGTGATCAGGATTGCCAGGGTTCCTACCAAGTCAACACTGAGGTTATGGGGGAAGGGTGTGCTGGACTCCAATCTTAAGTGATCAGGATTGCCAGGGTTCCTACCAAGTCAACACTGAGGTTATGGGGGAAGGGTGTGCTGGACTCCAATCTTAAGTGATCAGGATTGCCAGGGTTCCTACCAAGTCAACACTGAGGTTATGGGGGAAGGGTGTGCTCGACTCCAATCTTAAGTGATCAGGATTGCCAGGGTTCCTACCAAGTCAACACTGAGGTTATGGGGGAAGGGTGTGCTGGACTCCATTCTTAAGTGATCAGGATTGCCAGGGTTCCTACCAAGTCAACACTGAGGTTATGGGGAAAGGGTGTGCTGGACTCCATTCTTAAGTGATCAGGATTGCCAGGGTTCCTACCAAGTCAACACTGAGGTTATGGGGGAAGGGTGTGCTGGACTCCATTCTTAAGTGATCAGGATTGCCAGGGTTCCTACCAAGTCAACACTGAGGTTATGGGGGAAGGGTGTGCTGGACTCCATTCTTAAGTGATCAGGATTGCCAGGGTTCCTACCACAAGTCAAGGATTATCTCAATGTACACTTGCTTCCTTCCTCATAAAAACAAGATGCCACAATACAGCTGAAAAATTGTTGAAAATACCATTAAACAACATTCAAACAAAAAAAACCAGTATTCGATCGTAGTTGAGTGGCTTGACAAGCCTGAGCTCTCAGATTAGTGGGCTTGACAAGTTTGATTTAATGGCATGTATAATAACTGCGTATGGTTATGACTTAACTAAACTAGCAAAGTTTTATACTCACTACAGTAACCTCTTTCAAACTCCTCACTTTACGCACATATCCAGTTTTCTCTGGAATTATTGTAAGTACCTCTACCACAACGTTGTCTTTATATAACTTTTTAAAGTCTTCTGTCATCTGAAAAGGAACTGATGTAAATTATCTTTGTTATCTCTTCAAAATATGCATTAAAATTTGCACATTTATCATAATACAATGCTTGAAAATTGTGCTAAAATTGACAACTGTGGTTTCTTTTCTTTTTTTCGTGGGTATCAGTTTTTCGTGGTTGGAGGAAAAATGACTTTGTGGGATTCTAAAGTTCATGGTTCCCAGACTCGGAAAAAATTAAAATGAAACAAGACAAAATTTATTACAATTTTTGGTATTCACACACAGTGTTAGTCTGTACATTTCTAATTGACTGTTTTGTTTTTTAAAGAACATGAAGAAAAAATATCAAAACAGATTTTGTTTTGTAACCATAAAAATAATTAACATAATTAATTAACATGTTTATTTTATAACCAACCTAAATAAACACTTCATTCTACATGTGTCGTAAACTTCCTGAGGCAAAGTATATAGTTGTTACTTTGACAATAAACTCGATTATATAATTAGTGGTTTTTAAAGATGGAAATCAGTATGAAAGGTGTACTTTATTGACTGTTATTTCAATCAAGAAAATCATTTTTATATTTGTGTATACATCAACATTTTACAACGAAAATGCACAACAGGAAATACTATCATTACTGACGGGATTAAAACTAACAGCGATGTTTTCTTAATCAATTTCAGTTCTATTAAGTGTCATAAACAAACTAAAGTTGTTCATCGTGCAAATGGTCATATCTATTAAAACAAAATAATAATGTCCTTTGGACATCAGTCATCATTTATTCATATAATCCAATAGCAGTTTCTCATGTCAGTTTACCATCATTATAGATTGTCTAGAGATCATTATTCATTGAATTCTCAATTTCGTCGTTTGTCCCCACCAATTGGTACCCCAGTAATAAAAATTAAACCACAGTAGTTGCACACATCAGTCTCCTCATTTTTTACCCCCAAAAATGCTTACAAATAAATTCTAGACTTTGTAAAAGATATTAATTTATAAACTACAAACCTTGTTGATGAAGTCAGAAACAAGATTGCTAGCATCAGTTGTTTGTGAGGACTGACTTCCATGTCTGTCTATGATGTCACGTAGTCCTGTTACTGTGAAGGAATACAGATCTGGAGATTTGTTGGCCATGATTTCTGGTTTGTCAAATATCTGGAAGAAAAAGTATTAAATATGTCTGTTACAGTGGATACATTTTAAAATAAAGAAACCTTTATTTCAAATACATTTTAATATCGTCACAGTGAAAGCAAAGCCCATAAACATAGCCTTAGCTGTTGACCACAGGACACATGTGAAATCAACTCAAGACTTAATTGATATGAAGTACTGTCATTTTGTAACTTTATTTTTCTGATTTCAAACATAAATAACAAAATATGGAAACACACTTCATACAACACTAAACTGTTGTGAAATAACATAGGTATAAAAATTTCCAAAACCATTCATATAAGTGTATTTACCAAAACTGTTTTTCAATAAACTTTTCCAGAACTTTGATTCTGCATGTTAATGCCAAGATATTGAATAAAATCTGCCAGCAACATAAAATTAATTAGACAAGCTTATGTACAGTAGTAAATAAAGATAAACTCACTGTGTTAACAACATCCTGTATCATTTGTAACTCTCCCATCAGTTTGATATCAGTAGGATGACTGCTGTTTAATGTTCCGACTGTGTGTTGATTTAACACCGAGTCTGAGTCCAAAAGTCTGTCAGCCATCTTTCTCATTGTGTCTGGTAGTTTACTGAATACATCAAAGTCAGAATGTACATCAAAGAACTGAAAAAATAAAAACAGATACATGTAAAAATGTCCTCAACACAAAGTGTAATGAAAACAGGTTTCTGCAGGACTGGATTAACTAGATATCAGTGAAATGGTACCCATCTCTGTGGACACGGCAGACCATGAGGTCAATTTCAAAGGTCATCAACCATGGTATGCGACACTTCCCCTTGATATTATCTACCCACATTCCAAATATTGAAAGCCTACCTCAAAAGATAAAAAAGTTACAACTCGGACATGAATTTGTCATTCAGAAAGCAAGAATGTGACCTTAAGGTCAAAGGTCAACAACCACGATATGCGACACATTGCCTTGTTATTATCTACCCACATTCCAAATATCAAAAGACAAAAAAGTTACAGCCCGGACATGAATTTGTCATTCAGAAACAATAATGTGACCTTAAGGTCAAAGGTGATCAACCACGGTATGCGACACATCATCTTGATATTATGTACCCACATTTCAAATATCAAAGCCTACCTCAAAAGATAAAAAAGTTACAGCCAGGACACGATTAGTTCAGACAGACGGATGCACTGACAGACTGATCACTATAGGGCATCCACCACAAAGTGGCGGGGCCCTAATAAGCAAAGCTTCTTCAAACATCTATGACTCTATGTATAGACCTTGTACTTTAAGTGTTAGGAATGTGGTGTTCTATTATTTTGTGTTTGATATTCCGATGTAAATGTTTTAGTACAGTGTACTTATAAAGTACAGCTGTCACACATTCTGAAAATTTAGTCATGTCGTTTGTATACGCTGTGCTCAATTTTTTTACTATAGATGCACAAATGCAAATACCTAGATGAGTAAATGAAGTCAGAACAATTCCAAGTGCTTGTCTGTTGAGCATATAACTAGCTTTTAATGCATCATATTGTCTGAATAACTATACAGTAGTCCCCCTCTTATAAGACCACCCCATTTGAGTCATGAAAGTGGTCTTATAATGGGGGTGGTCTTTCTTGAGGGGATATACACACACTAACACAGGTTTATAGAGCTTGGTCGGTTGATTAGCAACAAGAACTGTGAAGTGATCAAGAATCACACATAATAAATATTTGTATTTTATTATTCAGTATAAATAAAAACTAGAGGCTCCCAGGAGCCTGTAATCGCTCACCTGGAATCCAAATGACTTAAACTATATTTAAATTTTTGAAATTAACAGTTTCAGTCTAGTTGTTATAGCTTTTAAGTTACTGTGCAAAAACTATACATTTCTTCAAAAAATTTGTTAAATTCAATAACTCCTATAAGGTGCCATCCACAATTTCTGAAAATTAAATGGTTTTTAGGCATTGTCCTTTAGGGTACTTTAGAAATTTACAGTTTTACTCTACAAATAGGTGTGTTATAGACTAATTTATAATTAAAAAACTGTTCATATGTCCAAATTCATAATGAAAGGGCAATAACTCCTATAAAGAGTCATCTTGCAATTTTTGGACTAAGCAATCATTTGTAGGGCTTCTATTGCTGATCATTTGTGCAATTTCCAGTTTTAATCTAGCTACTATAGTTTTCAAGTTACAGGACAAAAATGGAAAATTTCATAAAATTGTCATTTAAGGGCAATAACCCCTATAAGGAGTCATCTGACAATTTCAGACCAATTAAATGAATTGTAGGGCTTTTTTTACTGATCATTTTTGCAATTTATTATTTCACTCTAGCTGTTATGGTTTTTAAGTTACAGGACAAAAACGGAAAATTTCATAAAAAATTGCAATTTAAGGGCAATAACTCTTATAAGGAGTCATCTGACAATTTCAGACCAATCAAGTGAATTGTAGGGTCTTTATTGCTGATCATTTGTGCAATTTACAGTTTCAATCTAGCTGCTATAGTTTTCAAGTTACAGGACAAAAATGGAAAATTTCATAAAAAATTGCCATTTAAGGGCAATAACTCCTATAAGGAGTCATCTGACAATTTCAGACTAATACAGTGAATTGTAGGGCTTGTATTGTTGATCATTTTTGCTATTTACAGTTTTACTCTAGCTGTTATAGTTTTAAAGTTACAGGACAAAAACGGACAATTTCATAAAAAATTACCATTTAAGGGCAATAACTCATAAAAGGAGTCATCTGACAATTTCAGACCAATCAAGTGAATTGTAGGGTCTTTATTGCTGATCATTTGTGCAATTTACAGTTTCAATCTAGCTGCTATAGTTTTCAAGTTACAGGACAAAAATTGAAAATTTTCATAAAAAATTGCCATTTAAGGGCAATAACTCCTATAAGGAGTCATCTGACAATTTCAGACTAATACAGTGAATTGTAGGGCTTGTATTGTTGATCTTTTTTGCTCATTACAGTTTTACTCTAGCTGTTATAGTTTTAAAGTTACAGGACAAAAACGGAAAATTTCATAAAAAATTACCATTTAAGGGCAATAACTCTTATAAGGAATCATTTGACAATTTTAGACCAATCAAGTGAATTGTAGGGTCTTTATTGCTGATCATTTGTGCAATTTACAGTTTCAATCTAGCTGCTATAGTTTTCAAGTTACAGGACAAAAACAGAAAATTTCATAAAAAATTACCATTTAAGGGCAATAACTCATATAAGGAGTCATCTGACAATTTCAGACCAATCAAGTGAATTGTAGGGCTTTCATTGCTGATCATTTTTGCCATTTACAGTTTCACTCTACCTCGTATATTTTTCAGGTTATATTGTAAATACCAAAAATTTTGTCAAAAATCTTCAAAAAAGGGCAATAACTCCTACAAGAAGCCAATACACAACTTCGCACTAATAGCAACTATTGTAGACCTTAATGTGCTGATCAATTTGAAGTAACGGTTTTCTCTATAGCTATTATAGTTTTTTAGATAATGATCAAAAACCTGTGTTGACCCCCATGTTCTATTTTTAGTAACAGCGGCCATATTTGTCTGTTGTTCAACACCCTGGGTACAAACTTGAAACTAGGAACCCTAAGGATGATTGTGGCCAAGTTTGAAAAAAATTGGCCAAGTGGTTTCAGAGGAGAAGATTTTTGAAAAAGTTTACGACGGACGACAGACGACGGACGACGGACGACGGACGACAGACGACGGACGACGGACGACGGACGACGGACGACGGACGACGGACGCCAAGTGATAGCAATAGCTCACATGGACCTTCGGTCCAGGTGAGCTAATAAAAAGAATTCATGCAGTTTTTATCTGTTAAAAATGTGTAATGATAATATAAGAATTCCAAGTCTTCTTATCAGTGAAAGTTTCTGTTCCTGTTTCATCTGCATTATCATTATTTTTATCACTTTTATTGTCTGCACTTCGTAGTTTATTAAGGCTCCGTTTAGTTTGGAAAAATCCAGGTTTCTCTCTGTTTCCAGTTTCCCAAGTTTTTGACATCGTTTGTTGTAAATTTTGATTTATGATTATGTTGGTACATTGTACTATTATCTCCTTGTTGAAAATTTCAGTCTTCTTGTAAGAAACCCGATTTCCGTAATGCCGAAATCAAACTGATCTACAATATCCTACTTGTTTTCCCCTTTAATCCAGCTTAAACTCTTTCTTTTACGAGATTTCGACATTTTGTTTACTGGTCGTTGAACTGTTACCGAACTGGTTTACGATAATAAAACCAAATCACGTTCCATTCGAGAATTCCAAAATAAACATCCGGTCAGTGAAAATGGTCGTTCGTGAGGGGAATTTACGTTGTTGTGTCAAGAAAACGTGGTCGCTGGTCGCGTTTGAGGGGTGGTCGTTCGCGAGAGGTAATTTTACGTTAGAAACACTTAATGCATCAGGGTTTTGGCCGGATGAGGCGGGTGGTCGCTGGTGAGGGGATCGTATAAGAGGGGGACTACTGTACTAGCTTTCTGTTTAATGAACCACACATATACCAGTGATGATGCAAACTCTATTTACTAAACACAGATATGAATCATTGTAAGATATCACACTGGAGTGGTAGCTGATACTATAATACATGTATAAACAAAGAACACTCCAAACTTACATTATTGTCCAAACCTGCATCAATCATTAAAGGATTTGAGTCGAAGAATGTATCCTGTATCTGGTTCATCATTTGACCAACATCAACTGAGGGTACATCCTACAAAAATATTTTAATAACAGAATCCATTTACATGTACCAATAATTACTGTCTTAAAAAAATACATGAATTATCAATCTAATCCGGTTTGATGATGAATTCAAGCACACTACTTTTCACTTCATAATATATTAGCACAACAATTAAGCCAAACTATATGTATAAAAAGGTCAATCATACCAGTAATAATAATATTATATACATGTGATGTTCATTATATACCAATTTCCGCTACATGTTTGTAATTTGTAATTTTTGTTAATATCTCATCTGTATCTAATGTGTATTATAAATCCTATAGGGGGCCTCGGTGGCCGAGTGGTCAAGGTAGTTCGTCTACTATTGATCACGTGGTCTGTCAACACTGAGATTGCGGGTTCGATTCTCACTGCAGGCAGGGTGTACTCGACTCCAATCTTAATTGACAAGGATTGCCAGTTTTCCTACCGCAGGTCGGGGGTTCTCTCCGGGTACTCCGGCTTCCTCCCCCAATAAAAACTGGACGCCATGAAATAGCTGAAAAATTGCTGAAAGTGGCGTTAAAACACCATTCAAACAAACAAACAAACAAACAATATAAATCCTATATGAATTATATTGTATTTGGAAATAAACTACTACATGTAGTATCATTATCATACCAAAAACAACCTTAGAAAAACATCAAGACAAATTATATGCTTCAATTTTCTGCTTAAAAGTGACAAAACATATTTACAACACATTCATGACTCTGCATACATCAAATGTTTACTCACAGTGTTGACCGGATATTTTGCAACATTTTTAACATCCAGTGGTTTCTTTCCCTCAGCTGTCACCACTGTCAATAATACATTGGCTTTTGGTCTCTTGAATAATGATCCTTGGCTGAGGCCTGACCATTTTACATCCTACAACAAAAATAAGATATGCATTGCATGTGCAAACGAATCTTTTTTTCAGAAGTTTCTTTGTAGGTCTATAAAGTCCCTCTCTTATAAAAGCATTTCTTCTGAAAAGAAATTGTGGCCTCTTGTGGGGTGGATAGTTTTGTCAACAAGCTTCAACAAATATCTGAAGTGGTCTTTCTTGACAAAATAGCCACTAGACTTAAGTCTAGTGAAAGTAGACTTTCAAAAGGGGTTTAATGTACTTCACTGTCTGTTGCTGTTCTACTGTTTTCCGCAGACATCAGACTAGTTTAATGCTTAAAAATTTGGTTTTTATGTTGTATATTCCAATTTATTTGCTTGTGGCACACTTTTGTACATATATTATTGTTCAATATTTATAACATTTGTGTGTTCATCTGTTAAAGTAAATAAAATGTAATGAAAAAACCTTACCTCTGTAGGAACACCAAGAGTATGTGTTATAACTTTTGGCACATCACTAGTTTGTAGGTTGTCAGCTTGTTGTTGGAAAGATATATATTTAGGTGCATGTGTTACTATTAACTCTTGACAATTAACATGGCTCATTGAACAAACTGTAAAAGAAAACAGATTTAATTAGAAAAACTGCACTCGACTGCAATGATATAACACCTGATCAACCAACATAATTACATGTATAACAATAATACAGACTATTACATACTAGTATTCAGTGGAAAAAAACTAACACAGATTAATTGACTGATCGGTAGCTTGTTATGTCCGGCAGGTTATTTTTTAGCTATATGGATCAAGAACAAGTTAACAAACAATATATATCAATAAAGGAAACAGTATAGAATAATGGGAAAAAATATAATAATAGAATTGTAAAGAATGAGTACTGATTTTAGAAAATATGATACAAGATATCAGTTTGAGGGCAGTCATTCCCAAAATATGTTGGACACTGGCAAAAGTTCAATAAAATTCATCTTAAACTGGTGAAATAATTCTGTCGGTCTGACCAGTTGTACATGGATTTCATCATATATGTGCTACAAAAACATAACAGTCATAATAATAATAATAATTCCTGTATATTTTCGTACCAAAGTAATTCCCCATTTTTAATTTTTTAATCATCTGTAGTAGTGATATATTTTACATTTTGTTTCACATGGGCTAAGTTGCCCTACTGCCAATACTGGGACAGAAGTTGCCGTGTTATTTTTGACAATCTCCCTCAAATTTCCATGATGGCTCAATGAAGATATGTACTGATTCACCCTGACTTCCATTATGTGACTAAATATGTAATACCAATAAAAATTGCAAAGATTCTCCATATATAACTCTTTTTCCAACTTGTTATGTGTTTCAAGTGCATTACACGCCATCGTTTTTATTTCTGGGATATGTACCTTGTATAATTACCAACAAGAAAAAGAATGTATACGCAGTAGACTACAACTGCCCTTAATGGAATATTGTTACAATTTATAAACATGATAAATAACACTTTTAAATTCACATGTAAACTTTAGATCTTTCAAAATATATTTTGGTCATTGTTGGTCACTGTATATACATGTTTAAACTGGATTTGGTAAAAATAACAAGAACTAAATAACTAAACTAAATGCCAAACAAATGTTCATGTTTTATATTATGCCTCTGTTGTTTACTTGTCCTTGACTTTTGCTACGGTAATTTTACTTAAAAAGTCAGCAATTTTTGTTTCTAAAAGGACCTTGCATTGTCTGCTTTCGTGATGTTCAATGGTATTAGGAAAAACCACGAGACTTTTCCTGCCTTAAATGCAGCGACATCACCCGAAGGATTTTGAACAGACAACAATCAATTGCTCCCTAAGTTAAGTACACTTGTCTTCCATTCTAATTAAGGTCAAATTTTGGTATGGAAAATCGCCCTATCAAAATTTTAAAACTGCCATATTTCAAACTGCTGAATATCTCGAGGGAATTTGTTAATTTCAAAAAGTACCCTTTTAAGATCTACAAAAGGAGCGTAAGCTGAATTATATGAGGTAAGCAGTTTTCATTTGACACACAAAAAACACTCACTAAAACATGTTCACTTGTAGTATAGTCATGTCCTCATTTACACTTCCATTAAGCATTGCTTCATGGGGCAGAAGAATTATTTTGGACTTTAATGGGTGCAAAGTGACTTAAGCCCTAAAATCCTGAAACATTCCTTGCAAGTGACACATTGCCTCGAAATTATCTTCACCATACCAAATATCAGAAGCCTATATTAAAAGAGTAAAGTTACAGCCCTGACACATATTGTTATGGACGGACAGACTGATCAATATAGGGTGATCTCCACTTATCATTGCAGGTCCAAACAAGAAAAATGACATCAAAGTTATTTTACACAGTGCTACATGAGCAAACATATGCTCATCAGTAATCACTTTTTAAATAATGCCCTTAATTTGATATGTTTTCTTTATGATGATTATAACTTTCGATTGATTAGCTCGATATTAGGCACCATGATTGGTTTAATAAAATTGTCTTGTCTGGTCTATTTTAAAGTGTTTTCAATTAATTTTTATATTTCTTATATTAATATATTTAAAAAACCTGTATTAATCATTAGCATTTGGGACATTATTACAATAAGTAAGCAAATGGAACAGACTCAATTTTATGGTATCGAGTCAGTTTCCCCCCGATTCCTATTATCACCCGAGTTGTTTCACCCTAGTCAAGTATATAATACTTTATAAGGAAACATGCAAATACTTTTTAAATTTAATACTGAAGCCATTTTTTGCAGTTGTATGTTAATTTAGCAATTGTTAAAAATAAAATTATTTTTTAATTATTTCTACGCAAACATTAATGTGTTTCACTTATAATGTACATGCTATATATTATTTTATCTTATTGTGAATATGCATACTTTTTTATTTTTGTAAATTATTTAAAAACTTGTACAATGTGTTTATTTTCTTCATTTATAACAAATTTATTATTCTGTTATATTGGGGTGACTTAACAAGGCATGAAACTACCCGGAAACCACTTTTATCAAACAGCATCAATCATATAAATTTAAATGGGCTGTTCCAGAAATAGTCTGTACCCCCCCTATGGAAGACACTGGATTTCCAAACTTTTTTTTCATTTTCCGACCAAAAATTCCAGATAAATTTTCTGGAAACCATCATAAAATCCACACAAACTGCAGACCAAAAATGAAAGAAAATCCAGACTTTAAAAAAATTTTATTAAAAAAATCCAGCAAAAAAAAAAAAGCTAATGACATCTTCCATTTAAGAACATAACATTTCCGTCAAAATAACTCCCACAATTTTTTTTTTTTGGAATAGAACAAAATGAACATTTTTTAACAAGGGATGATAGATTTTAACAATATAATGTTTAAAATGTAAAAACAAAAATTAAAGCAACATTATTTTGGATTTAAACCACATAAAAAATTTCATGTTGATAATGTCAACATTTGACGGAATATTTGACGGAAATTTTTATGTTCACAACCATGAAAAAATCTAAAATATTAAAAATTCCCTTCATCAAAAGTTACATTATTTTTTCTAAAGTATTGGAACATACAGACAGAATGAATTAAAGTTTTTTTCCTGTAGAAAACACTTTACACGCCTATTTATTTAACTTTGATGTTTGCACTAATGTCAAACAACAACGATCGCAACAAATGGGTCCGTAAAAAAATGGCATTCGCAACAGCTTCGTGCGTATACAGCGATGCTGCCGACATTTGGCTCATACTGACTTACAGTTTAGATAAAATTACCTCAAAAAAAGATATTCATTTGCCCGTTTTATCAATCAAAAGCATATACATGTATAATTTGGTGGACCAAGATGACAACGTCATCGATGCGAATGTTTGAAATATTTGACAGACGACATACTACTCGAAATATTCCGATCACGTTTTTGAGCAGCTCCATTGTCAGCCATCTTATGCATTCGGATACACACGGATTTATCATTGTACTCATTTCAGCAAGAAAATAAGGGAAGTAAGCGCAGATAAAAGTAACAGCTACTTTGCGAACGTCATTCTAAAAATTTGACAGAAATTACGATCGCAGAACTTCATAAGAAAATATTTGATTATGGATAATAAACTGTAAAAAAATCGCATTTACAAACGTAAGATACTACATTTTTGAATATATTTGATATAAATCCACCACGTATAAAACATTATGGACCAAGTAGACAGGCCATTTTGCGAACGTTGTTCATTTGACGGACAGTTTATGTTTATTATCTCCAACTTTTAGCTCGAAATAAATCTTATGTTTTAATTGCAAATTCAAATAATCTGGGTTAATTGCATGAAGAGTTTATCTAAAATGGATAACAAATTCTTTAAGCTGCAAGAAAAGTCTTTAAGTCTGGGAAAAATGAATCTGTAACGAAAGGGGACTAAGCAGGGAGTTATTTCCGTCAAAATGATGACGTTTTCTTTAACATTTTTTATTATATCTCAAATCCACATATAAAACACCAGCTGAAACATTGATTTTTCTTGATGAACTTGTTTTTGCATTTTCACATAGAATATCCAATCTGCAAAATTGCATATTCACCTCCTACAAATCAACATTTTATAAAATTGACGGAAGATTGAAAATGGGGGATGGGTCACAGGGAATATAATTTTGACGGCCACTGGAAAAGTATGGAGTTTTGGGTAGGGGCAGAAAATTAACCTTTGTAGCGTCTACAATGAGCCTACTCTTTTTAGAAATCTACAAAAGGGGTCTTTATCGTGCAAGGAGCGTGGCACTCTCCAAACATGTTACCCACTACGGTTCGCGGTCAGGCTTTCCGTATTATGACCTGACAACCCCCCAACGAGAGGGACTCCCCTATCCGACACCCGGAGACTCGCTGGGCTGCTCTATGGGTCGAGCACTGGGAACCTTCCCAGTATGGTCCCAGCATTCATGTAGGAAAATAGTAGATTATTCACAAGTTATGTTCTAATCAATGTTATTAAGAATAAGAGGTACCAATATAAGGTTGTTTTAAACATTATCACAATACCTCAGATTTACTGTATAAAATATATGCAGAATAATTACACTACTTTTATTATACTGAATGGACAATATATAATAGCTAGATAATTTTGGAATAGTAAGTTTATTATCTGTTGTCTCGTTCAGGTATAACAAAATGCTTTCAGACTGTATATTCTTGGAATATTATGTTTAACTTCCTCTCAGATACAACTATTACCCTTGGTGGGGCAACAGTTGCATCTCAAGAAAAAATAACCTTACTATTTCCCTCATACCCAGTCAAGAATGAATAATGGTTCTCCATAAAGAATGGCATCTTGCAACAGCTATAAACAAACAATATGCTCAGTATTCTAGTATACTGGAACCATCTGATAATTTAAGAAATCCAAGCAACATTGAAAATATTTATGAAAGAACTGTCCAAAGTTTTGCCAAAAGAGGGGCATGGAAAGAAGTGTGGCATCTGATGGGATTGTCAACAGTTTTAGGGTGCACAGTTTATTATCTACCCTGACTTAGTTGGTACACAAAGGGATCGTCACTTATTTCACAGAATAATTCAGCAACGTATATGCAGAAGTAGTGATATAGTGAGAATTATGTGGACGACAACATTAATGAACACTTATAAAAATTGTTGATGGCAGCCTAACCATTTTGTGGCTTGTTCTCGCTCCACACCTATTTCCATTGCAAAGAGCAGAAACCCAACATTGGCAGACTTTCTATCTTGTGCGAAAGAAAAACTTGACATGAAAGCAGAGGTAATAATAATAATATTTTAATTGTATTCTAATTTTCTTTTGGCTCATTACAGAAAGAATACATACATACAGGTATAAAGGTTTTAAGTACCAGATAATATATATCAATACAATTTAATATAAGGATTGGTGCTTTTTTTTATACAAAAACATACTGCACATTCAACTTGAAAGAGTTTTTAAAAAAATCAAGTATTATCAAATTCTTTTCTTCATATAAAAGCTGTTACTTATTATTGTAATTGCCCTCCCCCTTTTTGTCATCAAGGTTTTGGAATTTTAGTATCTCAGCAAAAATCAGACAAAAGTTTACTCTGTTGTTAAATTTACACCATCTGACATGGGGTCAGATATCATAAAAAAAAATCAAGTATTATCAAATTCTTTTCTTCATATAAATGCTGTTACTTATTATTGTAAATGCCCTCCCCCTTTTTGTCATCTAGGTTTTGGAATTTTAGTATATCAGGAAAAATCAGACAAAAGTTTACTCTGTTGTTATATTTACACCATCTGGCATGGGGTCAGATTTCATACAAATATTGTCAGTGTGAGGAATTTGTAGTTTAGATAAAAGTGTGTAATTTATGGCCTATTTAATTGGTTAAAATAGTCATATATAAATAAAGTCTGCAGTAAAGTGACAATTGTTAACATGATACTGTTACAGTCATTAATCATGTTATATAATTAGATAAATAAATTTATAAAAAGAACAGAGAGTAAAAGGTTCATATTAGCTGTGTGGAAATAACATAATCGTGAAATAATATTTCACAAACATATGTGTGAATGTATGAAAACATAATAATTTATCATTATTAATATTATTACCAAGCAGTGCTTGAAAAGTATTTGAGTAGCAAAAGACTATGTAGTTCTTGTTTTATGTAATCATAAAAGACCAATTATGTAATAAGCACTAAATGTCGATGTGATTTGTTTCTTTTTATTAATTGCAAATTGTACTGTTTAAGATTTGTATTGATAAATAGTCAATAATACGGAAATACTATTCGTAGTTCAGTGGTTATCCAAATTTATAAGGACTATGGTTACGATTTACAAATACATGTTATACCTATAAATGCAATTTTCATTAAAATTGGTTCAATTTCAAGTATCATTAGCTATTGTACTTACGGCTTATTAAAATAATCAGAATATTGGTTTTCTCTGCCAATGTCAACATTTTGCCAGCCATGTTGAATTTTCATGTGATTTGAGTCACTCGCATTTCTCGGGATTTATCATTTCCCTCACCTCAAAGACTCCCGATCAGGATCAAGATTTTATAAAATACACTCGGCGGCAACTTTGTATAAGTTCCGTTTGTGAAAACTGCAAAGATATAATTAATCAAAATTGGAAACTGTCAAACCTTGAATACGTTTATTTATTAGATTGAGACATAAGCATAAACTAAAAAGACATGTATGCTCTATATTATTTTTTAAATGGTAGTCGCCTTTAACACATGGAAGATTCTACTGTGCGCTATGCAGAGGTATAAATTATAATAAAAATTATGCTGATCATATATACTTTTATATGCAGATGATATTGTTTTTTTATCTCAAAGTAAAGAGGGACTACAAAAATCACTTAACATTTTATATGAATGTTGTTCATCCTGGAAATTACAAGTCAACATAAATAAATCAAAGATAATGGTATTCAATTCAAATGGTACTATTTATCAGAATCAATTTACTTTAAACCTTGAAACAGTAACACATTATTGTTACTTGGGTATGTTATTGAAATACAATGGACATTTTGATTTGGCTATAAATAGCTTAATGGAAAAAGCCAGAAAAGCATGCTTTAAAATTAAAAAGGTAATAGGTATCAATAATCCTTGTAAACTTTTGGACAAACTATTTGATTCATTGCTTTTTCCCATACTTTTATATGGAAGTGAAGTTTGGGGGGTTGACTCCTAATTCAAAGACTGATGCATATGAAAAACTACACATCAAATTCATTAAAGATGTATTAGGAGTTCACTGTAAGGCAACAAATGATGGGTGTCGTGCAAAATTAAACAGAATTCCATTAAAAAGTACAATTTTATTTTCAATTTTTTTTCAAGCATATATACTTGATGCTGATAATACCTTACTAAAAGAATTTTTTATTAATTCAAAAGAATTTAATCTTTGCGTAAAAAAAGTCAAAAAGATTTTAAATAATCTTGGTTTTTCATTCATGATAAATCTGAACACATCCCTTTCCAAAAGCAACCTTAGTCAGTTCAGCAACGTATACAAGATCAATGTCTTCAAGATCAAAACTCGAATATTTACAAATCAACAAAATTAGATTTTTTTCAAAGTATATACAAGATTGGAACAAGACCTCCATATGTCGTTATATTACAAAACAAAGAAGATCGAGCTGCTCTTGGTAAAATCCGAATTAGCGCTCATTTACTTTTTTTGAACAAGGAAGACATCTTAATACCAAAATGAAAGGTATTGTCCGATATGTAAATCAGGACAAATTGAAGATGACAAACAATTTCTACCGAACTGCAAAGCTCTTAAAAATCAAAGAGACACATTTAATACTAAATTTACTTGATAATAAAAAAGTAATTAATGCAAATAATAAAATTTCCTTTTTATTTAATAGTAATTCATACTAAATCCTTAAATTAACCTCCTCGTTTATCATAAATTGTATGAACATTAGAAAAAGCCTATTATGACTTATGCCTCTTTATTTACAATATACAATTGTATTTCCAAATCTTTATATCTGTACACATATTATATTGGGCCTTAACCATGTAATATTGATATGTTTGTGTCAATAAAGTATTTGGATTTATTTGTATTTTGTATAAACAGTATATTATAAGTGCGAGAAGGACAGAGCGAAAGCAACGAGCCAGAACCCGTACTTGACCATTTTCGTAATAATATGAATATATGCGCAGCCTAAAAACGAGGATCGCACATTGCATTGTCCACGACGTTAATTAAAGACTCGGAGAGCAATATAACATCATTCAATTGTTGACGTGACGTCTTTCCCTAATGTGTTGGAGACGGTCGTTACAAAATTGTCAGCGTTTCAGCGGAGATTGCACAAAACTTGTGTGCCATTTTTGTTCTTATTTTAAAATTAAACACTTACATTTTATCAATGTTTAAATGAATTTTGTCTACTTTTAAATGAAAGTGTTCTTCTACAATATTTCCTTAGGAAAGCTCTTCTAACATCTAAAATGGGATTTTTCATATGGATCACGTGATTTCGATCTGTAACCGTATAGATCGCATCTGCGATGCTCGCTATTATTATTATTATTATTATTATTATTATTATTATTATTATTATTATTATTATTATTATTATTATTTTTATTATTATTATTATTATTATTTTTATTTATTAATTAATTAATTAATTAATGTATTTATTTATTTATTTATTTATTTATTTATTTATTTATTCATTCATTCATTCATTCATTCATTCATTCATTCATTCATTCATTCATTCATTCATTCATTCATTCATTCATTCATTTATTTATTTATTTATTTATTTATTTATTTATATTTAACAATTAAAGATCAACTATATACAGGTTAGTTAATGGTTTAATGTGCTGTTTTGAATGACTCAACACATCCGCTCATCACAGTGCTCAGTGGCAGATTGCTCCACTATACTAACGGGACATGTCACTCCTAATTAAACCTATATTACAGTTCGATATTTCTGTGCCACGGCTGAAATTTGACGTATCCGCTCCGTTCCGTTTCCGGAATTAAGATTCCGCAATTTTTATTGTAAGTGTGATTGGAATTTTTTCTCTCTCGAAATTGGTTATTTCACGAAAATATAGTACAATAATAGTAAGTATTTATTTTTATAGTTTATTATTCACTTATGAATTATGATTTCGTTAAATTACAAGTTGTCATTCCACATTTAGCCAGAAAACAATACGAAAATGTTGTTGTCTAACATGTGCGTAATATCGTAGCGGTTTTTTCCTTCAGTCAACCCCATTTGTGAATGGGATAACTTCATCACCCTTTTGTGTGATCACAACAAACCTTGGTTTTTATGAAAATTTAAAAAAAAACTCCTGTGTAGTAGACTGCTTAAAGTAGGTTTTATGTGTTTTTTTGAATGAATTTGGATGATTGGAAATTTGTGTATATTTTGGAACACCGGTCCCCCATCTTGGCTACATACAACAACCATACACCCATTTGTGAATGGGATAACTTCATCACCCTTTTGTGTGATCACAACAAACCTTGGTTTTAATGAAAATTTATAGATACTCCTGTGTAGTAGACTGCTTAAAGTAGGTTTTATGTGTTTTTTTGCATGAATTTGGGTGCTTGGAAATTTGTTTATATTTTGGAACACCGGTCACCATCTTGGCTACATACAACAACCATACACCCATTTGTGAATGGGATAACTTCATCACCCTTTTGTGTGATCACAACAAACCTTGGTTTTTATGAAAATTTATAGATACTCCTGTGTAATAGACTGCTTAAAGTAGGTGTTATGTGTTTTTTGCATGAATTTGGATGATTGGAAATTTGTTAATATTTTGGAACACCGGTCCCCATCTTGGCTACATACACCCACTTGTACATGTAATAACTTTTCACCCTTTGTGTGATCACAACTTACCTTAGTTGGTTTTTATGAATTTATAGATACTCCTGTGCATATCCACCGTGTACATATCTAATATTAATTATTAATAATTTTGTTGTTTCAGATGCCTTCTCGAAAGAAGTCACGTCACCTAACACAGACAGACAAATTTTTTAATTAGTTTATTACTGTTATAACATCCTGTAATTCCTACTGTGTTTACCTGACAGGTTTATAATTATACATAATGCCTTGGTTGCACCACATGGTGTGAGACAGACAGAAAATTTTATTAATTAGTTGATTAGTTAATTACTGTTTGCAATATCATCCTGTAATTTCTACTGTGTTTACCTGACAGGTTAATAATTATACAGAGTGGCTTGTGTTTTTGTTAATTTTCTTTTTCCTTATCATTATCAAAGAATTGTATTCTTTTTACCTTACAAATAAAGTAATTAAAGATATATGTATGAACACATTAAAAGCTGAAGAGAAATTCAATAAAATGTTAATTGGGAAAGTTGTTTTAGTTTAATTACACGATTAAGGTGAATAAAAATTTATAAAATTTATAATTATAATAATCCGATCTGACATGAACATTTTTTATTGTATAATATAGATAAACGCACGGAAAAACACTAGAGAATCGTAAATGATGTATTTAAAAAAACGGAAATCATATCATACCGTATCGAACACGATTACATTTAAACAAAGTTCGAAACTAAAGCTAGGCGTATGTGGCTCGTGTATAGATACGAAAATTTCCGACCCAAGTGCTAGCTCTGCGTTCGTGTCCTAGAAATTTTGCCGTAAACGCCAGTGACATGTCCCGTTAGTATAGACTGTCCCTGATTGCTCCAACTTCTTATCGTACAGGGAAGGAATCTGAATAGTGATCTTATCAGCGTCGTGCTCAAGTTAATAGAAATACGTTACAGAAATCAAGCTGCATAGTAACTTTATGTCGATCTTATGCACAATGCAACTCGCATTTGTTTAGTCTATCGCAAGTAGCTCAACTTCAAGCTATTTTGATTAATTAGTTGTCGTATGTTTCTGTGTACATATTATTCTCGGGCATTTTTAACTGCGTCGTGACTAATTTTGCCCTTGGAACAACGTACATTAATTAAAACAAGCAATCTTTATAAAATAATATCTCTATATTTTAATGTAAATATATCTTAATAAATAAATTACATGTGACAATTTAAATCACGAAAAGACAAAGCTAGGCTCGAAATTCCACGGACAGACAAAAAAGCAGCAACATTGCATCCGCTCAGGCCAACACATGAGTTTACGGATCTTGTAGGAGAATAACACTATTTCCTTTATCGAGCTAGTCATGAACGCATAAACTACAAACTCTTGTTTTTTGTTGCTCAAAGGTTGTTGTCGTCTTGAAGAAATTTCATGGAAGACATCATGTACTTGTAGACATATACGCGATGATGTAGGTTTTTCGTAGAGTTTGTGAAGTATCTTCCTTTACCAGACTTGAGTTATCCTGGATTGGCCACAACGACACAGGTTTGTTGCAAAAGGTAGGACCTTTTTACTTTTCCGAAAAAGCTGAGTTCATTATCATTTTCTTGAGAGTTCTTGTCGCTAGCTTTTGTTTGTTTGTTGGTTTGTTACTGTGCTTGTCGTCGTGCGTCCCATGGCTTTGTATTGGTGTTGTGGACTTTGAGATTTGATTGCCACTTTTGTATTTGTTTTCATATTAAACAGTGAAAACTAAAAAAAGACACACATAAGAACGGTTTCTGACATGTTAATCGTAAAAAAGTATCTACTCACGAATAGTAAATAAGAGACAAGTTGACATCAGAAGAACTGCATAACAGAAGTACATATACAACTATAAACTGTTTTATATGTCGTTGTGCATATAAAAATTACAATCAAATAATTTCAAGTTGAGTTGACGCGTCGCGTGCATAGTTAGCATAAGCAGACGACTGAGAATGGAATACTAAGTCCATGGCATCGGATTGTCAGTATGCACTATTTAGTATCATAGGGCTGTCGCATCTAAGTGATACGATGATAACTTGGATAAGGTGGTTAGTTATCTACTATTGATCACAATCGGGTCAACACTATGGCTTATAGGTTGGGCTCAACATGATTGACAAAAAGGATTGCCAGTTTCCCTGCCGAAGCGGTTTTCACAGAATCCTCCCCTAATAAAACTGTTTTGCTTTAATATAGCTGAAAAATTGCTAAAATTGCTTTTAAAACTATTTCAGTATTCTACCGAATATATCAATTGCACAGTGTTAAGTGTCTAAGCAGAAATATTAGGAACAATCGAAAGTAGAAAATGTAAACCTATAAACTTTTGAATTTATTTTTAAACATATGTATACTCTTATAAATGTGTAATCCTGCTTTAAAATCCACATCAGTTTACAAAGCAACGATCCGCGTGTGTTGAACGAGTACTCTGCATCAGCAAGGTAACTGAGTGCATTTGTCTCAGGAAAAAAAACAACTGAACTTTCTGGGTTTAATTTTTATAAACGACAAATTATTCAACTTATACTGTACACAATTTTATAAACTGTAAGTTTCATGCAAAAAGAGCTCTAAACTAAACTTTTTAAATATCATCATAAATAATGCTTTGATATTACGTGATAATTTCTGTATTGGTTTTGCCTCAGCCCAATACTGCAAGCCTTGGACCAATATTTGTGTGCTTATTTAGTTTTATTACTAATTAATGACTGACAAGGGGCATAACGAGCATACATATGGAGGAAATAAGAATACTTTGATATTACGTGATAATTTCTGTATTTGTTTTTGCCCCAGCCCAATACTGCAAGCCTTGGACCAATATTTAGGCCAATACAGAAATTATCCCGTAATGATATCTACTAGTATATTAATTAACTATTGAAAATCAACTGTAATCTTCATGATTTTACAAAATGATTGTAATTTCATATTTTTTTTCCTGAGCAGGCCAGGCCAATTCAGGTCTTAATCAGGCCAATAACGGCAAAATTTATCGAATGGAAATACTGAATATTATAGTAGTTAATTTATAATATGATACTATGACTATGATATTATTACGTAATGATTTCTGTATTGGCTTGAGGCGCAGCCGAAGGACAATACAGCCAGCTCTGCTGTCCATGAACCAATAACTAGGCCAATACAAAAATAATCTCGTAATGATATCGTTATTAATTAACTAGTCCATATCAACCAGGTCAATACATGTCAATGCCAAAACCGATATTGGACTAGTTAATTCCGTATTGGACTGGTTCAGCAAAAGATGTCCTTTCGGCAGTTTTACTGTTGTCTAAATGAATATTATAGTAGTTCATTAATAAATGATAATATCTTGATTAATTAAATAAGTCTTCCAATGTTGGATGTTAAATGAAATGAATAGTTTTGTCATGGTATGACCTTTATACACCGAATACTAGTATCATTTTCAGATCTGTAAAATATTTCAGCACCAAACGAACAACATGAAAACAACTAGTCCAAAAACGATATTGCACTAGTTAATTCCGTACTGGACTAGTTCGGCAAAATATATATTATAAACAGTTTTACTGTTATCTAAGTGAATATTATAGTAGTCAATTAACAAACCATGCCATCTGCTGTTGTGAAACAACTCATATAAAATAAATGTGATACATTAATTTTGTTATAATCAAATAGCATAGCATGTCTACAAAAACGTTTGACAACGAAAAAATCTTATCATCAATTTGGTTTGGTAAAAAACTATTGGTCGGTAATAAACATGTTGACATAACCCATTAATATGCCGTAACGGAACAAAGCTACATGTAACATTACATAAAATTATTTACGTACTTCTTATCAGACATTGAATTTTTTTATTCACAAATATCAAACAAACCTTGGCCATGTCAAACCCTATCGGTTTTCCTTGATCAATCAAGAGTTAATTCCCCTATCGAACTATAACAGGTTTGATAAAATGAAAATAGACATGTGACAATATAAATCAATAAATACCGTTCAAATGTTGTTTAGCAGTGTACACTAGAAAAAAATAACGTGAAATATGAGTAACTCGGCGAGTGAAATAGTGACGAATGGATTTGATAGAGAGACAAAATGGATAGAAATTCAGAAAAATACATTCACAAACTGGGTAAATGAGCAATTAAGAGTTAGTCAAAGGTCTGTAAAAGATATAGGAACGGATTTATGTGATGGAGTTAACCTAGTAGCCTTAGTAGAATCACTGCAACTGAAGAAAATCGGGAAAGTGTATGCAAATCCGAAAACGCGAATTCAGATGATACAAAATGTCGCAATAGCTTGTAAAGCAATAACGGAGGACAACATCAAACTAGTCAATATAGGTAGGCGTATGTTTGCTTTGTTAACCAACTTAAACAATCTTTTTATTATAGTGTGTACTGTATATTTACAGCTAAGGCAATAACCTACTACTCAAACAACTTATATATATCAAGTTAGTTTTAATTACTTTCTACCTTTTAAATACGGCGACCCTTTCTAATGGCAAGACACACTGAAAATAATTACGAGAAAACCAGTTTTCTGTATCTATTCCGTAATTAGGGTTTATACAATTAATAAAGAAAACTGACCAAATATAACCGGTTAAATAAATTGTCTGTTAAATACCCATCAACACGTACACAATCCAGGACAGTACAAACATGTTACGGGTCACTGAAATACATACTATTGTTTGATTTCTGAATTTTATACCAATAAAAAAACGAAGGAACACAAATAATGTATTTTACACACCCGATCAACGACAGGTGATTTAAACCTATATTCCGCTCTCAAGTGTTTACATTCTTTCTACCTGAAAATATTTGTATTACGAGATAAGATTAGAACAAATAATGGACCTATGTTGAGAGTATCACAGTAATTTAAAGTATGTCATTGTACATATAAATCCTGAGGATATTGCAAAATTTTATCAGATAATAACGACACTAAAGCTGACTGTTCAAATCATAAAATGCATAAAAACTCATGATATTAGTACAGATTGGACAGTGTACAAATAAAACCAAATACCATAAAGATATACTTTATGATATATGACTTTTAGACATGTTTCTGGGATTCAATGTTTTAGAATGCTGCTATTGTTATCCTGTTATTTGGACATATTAGATGTTGAATGACACTTAACACTCAAAGGAACAATATTTTGACTTGAAAAACTGACCATCAGACACCATGAAGACATTGTTTGTTTCTTTGTTGGAATGATCTTTAACGCCACTTTCAGCAATATTTCAGCTATATCATGGCGTCCAGTGTGGGGGAGGAAGACGGAGTACTTAGAAAAAAACCCCGACCTTCGGTTGGAAAACTGGCAATCCTTTGTCAATTAAAGATTGAAGTCGAGTTCACTTTGCCTGCAGTGAGTCCCGAACTCGCAACCTCAGTGTTATGTAGAGGTTGTGGCCATCTTCCAACATGGTACAAACTCCCATCCAACTACATGTGAGATTGTGCACATCGCTGACATACGTACCGTCCGATTACACGTAGAGTTTGTGGTCATGCAACAAGCGTACAATCGAACCTCGTGTAGAGATTGTTGCCATTTAACAACATGGGACAAACTCCAGCCATCTCCCAATATGTAACAAACGTTCGATAAAACTACATGTAGAGATTGTGGCCATCTCTCAACACGAACAGACGTGCCATTCATCACGTCCTCATTTTTCGTTGATTAATTGTTTGTTAACCTGTTCTCTTCCTGAATATAACTGAAATACTGCACGCTGGACGTAAAGCAAACATACAATCAATCAATCAATATCCCAAATTAGTAGACACATACCATCCAACACACCTTCAGAAACTATTTAACTATGCTTCAATCGATGTTTTAACCAGCGCACTGACGAGATGTAATTGCTAGCTTAAAAATACAGCAAAGTAAATGGACTTGTTCGAAATTATGGTCTTGTGTTTTTGTGTTCAGAAAATAACATTTAGAAATTTAACACGAGTTAATGGATTGTTTTTAGGAATTATAACGTAAACACAGTTAAATTATGGACAGATTCACATAAATGATAATTATAAAATAACACTGTAAATTAATTAGAAGACTTGTGTTGTCTGAGGTACAAAATAGAGGTTTTGATTTTCACATTTGATGTGTCGCTCCTTGTAATATTTGGACTGAAAGGGATAAAGTAAATGATCTTTTCTTTCTTTGATTCCACATCTAAATGTTGTTTGGCTGTTTTGTATAATTTCAGGAAACGAAGATATAGTTAATGGAAATCTAAAGTTAATTTTGGGATTAACATGGCACCTGGTTATGCGGTACCAAATTTCCACCAGAAAAACAAAGTCACCGCCAAAACAATTAATGTTGAATTGGTTTCGAGGAACTATTCCAGAGGTTCCAGTAAACAACTTTACTACCGATTGGAACGATGGCGTGGCCTTACAGTACGTAACATACGATCTTTATTTTTAAAACTTTCAAAGAATGACTAAGAAACTACAAATTGCATGCAACAACATTTAAAACAATGAATGCAAGATATTTCCTCCTCGAATACAAGAGATAAAAACCGTTAACTCTTTGTTTAAAAAATCTTACATAGAAAATGGTTCTGTAGACAAATTCAGTTTTGACGATTCTTAACTCCATTCTATTTTGTATTAAATATTAGCAAACTAAACACCAGAGCATGTGACTGGAACCGATTAATATCTATGTAAAAACAAACGTCTTAATTAATAATTTTATGTTTTATTAAGCTTTACACGTGGACGATACACACGTGTTAAGGGTATTCTAGAGTATTTTTCTAAAGTAATGGACATATTACAAAAATCTATGGTTAATAAATTTAATTCATACAATACTAGTATTGGTCATGAACTGCAGTTTTAATCGATATAAATCCATATTAAATACAGCTAAAAAATGTTTTAAACACGCAACTTTCGCAGACCTAAGCAAATTAAAATTTGATTTTTTTGTATTTCAGTGCCTTAATCGATAATTTAAAACCAGGAACATCTCCAGAATGGCGTCTTCTTGACAGACAAAATAGGTACGAAATAATTACTATCAGGTATACTGTAGTTAATAAAGCAAACAATGAATGTTTTGACAACAAGAATATAAGTGTAGCGATTGACTAATAATAATGAGTTAGGGTGCTGGGGGTGGGGTAGATTAAATGTTAAAGAATCCTTGGACGGGGTTATTGAAGAGGTGGTATATGACGTCATAGAATTGAAACACTTTTAGTAATTTTATTAAAATATTAATATACTGGGCATTTATTAGCGAAATGAAATAAGCATATTTTGTTGTTTTTCTAACAGGGTTGAAAATTGTCGACAAGCAATGGTTCTCGCTAAAGATCATTTAAATATACCGAGAGTTATATCCCCTGAAGATTTTGCAGATCCCGCATTAGATGAGCTATCTGCAATGACATATCTTTCGTATTTCGTCAAGCCAGATTCACCAGGATATTACGCAACTCTTAATTGGGTCTGTAAGCAATTGAAGACGACAACCATTTCTAATTTAACGGTAAATATAGTATTAAGTTCTGCAAACGCTCAGCGAAAATGAGTTAGTGGTAAAAGTTTTCATCCAGTATTTATATTGAAGAAAAATTTACAGTTAAATAATACAGCGATGCAAAATTCACGGAACATTTAAAAAACAGAATTTATATATTATTTCAGATTTAACGGTTATACTTCTTAATATAAGGTTTATGTTCAACCGAAGAATACAGAAACTTATTTCGCAAAATAATAAAATTGAAATGATATGTTGATAGACTGATTGGAATGATGGAGTTAACCTTTGTGCTGTCGTGGAGTCTTTGGGTGGACACATAGAGGGTTGGCCGAACATAGATAAAAGTGACCATGTTGGAAACTGCCAGAAAGGTCTGTCATTACAGTTAATATCTTTTAAACATTGTCGTAAATATATTTGTATTTGCATTTAATTACGTGTGAACGAAGCTGATTTTCTAATACTAATTTGCATCATGCACGAACTTATCACCATATTGTCGTAAAAATAATACTTTAAACAAAAATCTATATTTTTTAATTTTCTCTTTTCTTCGAAATGATAAATGTAATTAAATGGTTTTTTTAATGTTTTTAATTACCTAACACTCATTTATTTTTAGCCATTGATGGTGGTAAAGACCTAGGTGTGGAACCAGTGTTGACAGCCGAGGAGATTGCCGATCCTAAAGTTGACCATTTAAGTTTGATGACATATATTTCTAAATTTCAACATCTTGTTCCAAAAAAGAAAGACGAGGACAAATTAGGCATTAAGGCAGATCTATCTAATATCAGAACGGGAGTACAGGTTTGTATTTTGATTGTTAAAAAGTAATGGAAACGGGCCATAATTCATTAAATAATATTTATGATTCCCCCAACCCCAGATTGTTGCGTTGGGTGATAAATGTGATTGAGTTTAAATCTTATGTTGTTGAGATTAACATTGTTCTCTGATACATAATGCTTTGATAAAAAAAAGTTACCTTCTAAAAGAAAAAATCGAATAGTTACGTTATTTTACGGTTATATATCAGCAAGTAGCGAATATTATTTCATGTCCTAATGGCTTACAAACTCTTGCAAACATTTAAAAAAATAAATGTGTTGATTATAGTAGTTGTCGTGTTGAAAATATTTCATAACTTAGAAAAATGAACAAATCTGGACTTTTCCATTCTATCAGGCGTTGATCACGCTTCCTTACTACGAAAAGAATCTGAAAAGAGAGCTGTTAAATGTCAACATAACCGGACCGTCTGAACCGCTACTTACTGACACGGCATGGCGGGAAAAACATGTTGAATGTAAATTTGTACCAAAAGAAGCTGGAGAATATCAGGTATATTGTTTTATTTGATTTTCTTCTAGTTGTTATGTATTATGTAAAAAAAATAATTACAAAAACCAAAATCAAAATAGAGTTAAACCTGTTCAAAATTAAAGAGAAAACGATACAACCAAACAATAATAAACGACATTAACCGCAAGAAACACATAAACAGCTATACGAAACAACTAAAATTTAGATAATTCTGGAGTTTCGGGAGGCCGGATAGATAGCTTTCCTACAAATATCAATGAGATGAAAAACGGGGAAAAAATTTCGAAAACTAACAGATCATGTGAGAGACACATTATGAAACGATTACCCAAGATGGGATTGCGGGGTTTGCGACCGTAGAACTTCTGAAAAGTACAGTGTATGTTACAATCTAACTTCAACAACTTATCTCTACCTAAGCAGTTTTCTGGTCAGCACTAATCGTCTATCCAGAATATACAGATATGATATATAAATGTATTAGTTAAGTGAAATTGATATAATACCAGCAAGATATTACCTCTTACAAAAGGCAATATACTATTAGAAAATCTAAGGCGTCCCCTTTTGTCGTAGATCTCGAGTAACTGTTGTCTCGTATATCTTGCACGATAAAAAATCATTGTCGCGGGTGGAGATGTGTAGATTAGGGTAGGAACAATATGTCTGTAGTCTTCTTAATTATAAAATGTATTTTAAGTATAATTACCGACGTTTCATTCGGTAACAAAACATCATCATGTAGTTGAATGTGAAATTAAACGATTTTGTTAGCAGTACGTTTCTTATGGGTTCTTAAATCAAAATCTTGAGTACAAACACCAAAAAATTGCTTCCCAAGTTGGATTTTAGAGGACTATTGAATAGTTGTACGCCTTAATCGACAAATATATTGTATATAAGAAATTCTAGCATTTAAATTATTTTGTTCTAATGCGATCCCAAATATGATATACCGGTATCCTAGAACTCAATATTGCCATAATAACCATACTTGTGAAAAAACATGAGATATAAAAGTTGGCTTTAGTCTGTAAGTTTAGAATGAGAAACTGTCGTGTAAAGTGTAAAACATCAATCGTTATAATGCTTGTACAAACAGTTTGTATCTAAACTGTATTAAGGTGTTGCTGTGATGTTGCTGCAAACCAAACAAGTATTGGGAATGGTGAGGATTTCGTACAATTTGATCGCTATTGGTCTTCAATGTTAAAGTTTATGTAAAAGCAGAAATTTAAGTGTCTTTTTCCTAGACAAGACGATTGGTGTCTAAATAGAGGCAGGCACTTCTTACATGTACGGAGCACCTAAGTACTCATGGTTTTTATTGGTCTTGGGTTACTCACTTTTGTTATGCGTGTATATGTTTGTGTAGATCCGAATTTGTAATTGTCCCTTGACTTTCGGCTCTGGTTGTTCGGCCGTTTCCTTGCTATTTTTCTTGAAAAACAACTTTACCCTCTTTGGGACAGATTTACGAGAGTAAATCATATAATTATCGTCTACATCAACAGTGCTCTATATATTGTAGGTTAACATAACATACAACCATAAAAAGCTAGTTGGCTGTCCATTGATATTTAATGTGAAACAGGACCTGTCTACTGTACGATTTGTTACTCCTGCCAACAGTAGATGTCGTGTAGGCTCACATAACACGGTACAGGTAAGATTCTGTATTTGAGTTTCATGTCACCGATACCAGGAACCTATAAACCAACTTAATTAGTTATACCAATTGCAGCCGATACTGACGACAGCTCTGTATAGGCTTAAATGAATGTCTTGTTAATAGTGTAAATCATATGAAAACCTCTGACCTTAATAATTTCACCAGGTTTTCATTAAACGATTTTAAATAATTTACAATTAATTTGTTATTATTTTGTTATTTTTTAATTCGGTTTTGGTCCGTTTTGATTGCAAATAGTTTTGTTTTAAGGTCGATTCTTCCGATAAAATAGTTGGTCAGTTGACAGTTGAAATACATAGTCCAACAGGGGATATCAAAGATCTTGAATGCCAAGATGAAGAAGGAATTTACAAAACAACTTTCCAACCACGATATGTCGGTGAGTGGAAACTATGACTGCATTACATTACATGAAATGTAATTTGTTTCAAAATATCTTACAAAATAACAAAAATCGTTAAATAACAAATAAATCTACACTTGATCTGTTTTAAATATGTAATTCGTCTTCATGTAAGTGGAATATTTATTTTTTTTTAAATTTTTTTTAACCTTTTGTACACGGAATAACTAATGGTTGTCAATTATGTTTTATGCCCATACGAGTCCAACTTACATATTTCGTATCTAATGATGTTTTAAAATTATTTTAAGATATGTAATGAGATTTTGGAGCTAATGTTTTAAGAAGTATTATCTAGATCAGTGTAATGTGTGGACACTGCTGTTACATTATAGTAATAAACAAAATAACTTTGCTTGTATATTTAAGGGGAATGGACAATTCATGGCTATCTTGATGGCGAAGAAATAAGTAATAGTCCAGTAGTATTTGTTGCCCACGACCCACAGAAAGCATGGTTGTCTGGACCGTCAAGAGGTGTAGCCGGCGAACACGCTCGTTTTCAAGGTATAGGTTGTAATTACTACGTTTATGTGAAGAATATCAATGTTATTCGTTACATTTATTACATGTTGTCTTTATAATAATCATTATACTTGGCTGAAGGAATTATTAAGGTACAGTCTTATGTCACCTCGTTTTTCCTGTTTGTTTGTTTGTTTGGTTTTTTTTGCTGGTTTCCTACTTGTACGATGCAATGTGATTTACAATAACGACTTTAATAAAACATGAGTCTTTGTAGTTCTAATATGTACCTTCTCTTTGTTTTAGTAAATTGTTCAGAAGCTGGGGAAGGCACCGTTACTGCCGATGTACGGCATGTTGGAAAGGCACTTTCATGTGAAGTCAACGCTGACGAAGAAGAACCAAATTTATATCAAGTTTTATTTAAACCGATAGAATCAGGAACATATTTTGTCTACGTTAAATTTAACGGACAAGAAATTGCAGGTGATCTTTAATTATCTACCAATATCTATTCAATATTACACCATAATCAGATTACAACCCAGAATTTATAAATTTAAGTAATTTAAAGACAGATGGGTCCAAAAGTACATCAAATACTGTTGATAGCTCAAACAGTAAAATTGACAGGCGTAAAAAAAGGACATATTTTTTCATAAATTAAGATACTAATAATTGGGAATAAATTTAACAACAAATACAATGTACGTCTTTAGAAATTTGAATTCCACATAACAGTAATTGCACACTCAATAGAGGAGTATGGTTTTTCTTGTTTTTACGAAACAGTATTTTTATGTTTTATTGTGTGAATGTGACAAAATATGTTTAAATTAAAGGATCACCAAAAAGCATAGACGTGGTAGACCCTGGACAAATTACAGTGTTAGGAGAAGGAATAGTAAGGGGCCTTCGTGGGAAAGAATGTAAATTTCAAGTAAACTCTGGTGATATTGGCGGTAATATTTCAGTGGCCGTTGACAGTAAGTACCAGGATTTTAAGTTGGGTTTCTTGTGGTGTTCCTGTAATGTTCTTTGAATTAAAGTTGTATATTACATTTCAACAAATAGCCAAAAGTTCTGTTCACGACGAAATAGTTTTTGTGTTATTGAAAGTTCCCCAAAACTAAATAAAAAATTAAACAAATTAAAACCTCATATGCTGTATAATTACATCAAAAAATGAACGCTGTTGTATTTTTGTTTCAGGAAATGGAATGGCAATTGACACATCATGGCGGGAAACTAGTTCTACAACACTGGAATTCTCTTACATACCAGAAAGAGCTGGTGTATATAAGATAAAAGTTATGTGGAATGAGCGGGAAATATCTGGTATGCATTGATGTTGTACATAGAATCAACCACAGAGCACAAGACAAAAAGGAAACAATCACACCAATAAACAGCACAAACTTGTTACAACTACTTTGTAATAGAACAAAGTGACGGTTACTTTGATACCCAAAACCTAATATTTATCGTTTTAATTGTCTATACAACGAGGTATACACAACGACAAAGTGTGGGTTTTTTAATTTATTTTAATTCTAATGACGTAACTTGCACCTTTGTCATGGCTAGTTGATTATCAAGATTTTAATTCTTTTAAGGGAGTCCATTTCACGCCAAAATAACTGATCGTTCTCGTGTAAGCTTAATGGATGATTTAACAGATCAAATGGACGAAAATGGTCATCTGGCTTTAGTTTGTAATATAGAAACTACACTTCACTACGACATAAGTGATGCAGGACCAGGTATTCATTTATGTTTTCATATATTTATTTACTATTGCAAGCGGAATCTACTCTTTATGAATTTAAGCGACCAAAATCCCAAATAGCACATTTTCTCTACATCGATTGCTGAAAATGATTATATATATTCCGGAACCACTAGTTTTACTCGTTATGTTATACATTAGTTTGCTTTATTCCTCTTTTTAAAGTTTATCATTGCACTGTTTGTGAATCCATGTCGTTTTAGCCATTTAGTGGGTTTATTTGTTACATTACCTGTATCAGAGCACCTTGCTTCTATTCTGACTTATTGAAAGCTGCATAAACTGATTAACAAATTTCGTTTTAATCACGTTTGAATTTTTCTTTAGGGTCATTTAATGCAGAAGTGTTATCACCAAGTGGTAAACTGAAAGTTGATATTAGAAAACCAGAGTCTGATCAGATAGAAGTGGCATTCACCGCTAAAGAGGAAGGTAACCAGTTGTGCAATGTTTGAAAGTTGTCTGAATATCGTCGATGCCAATATATTTTATATAATATCTTTGACCTAAGTGTTTATTTCTTTACCATCTAATATAATGAAATTTTGTTATTATATTTAAGCAATTTTTTCCTAAATTAATTAAATACAGTGTTGATTGTTGTGTCACAATGTGATATTTACATTTGTTTTGACTGCAAGATTGAAAAACCAAACCAGCGTTAAACTTTGAAAACTGACATATCGGCATTTCAGGTAACTACTCCGTTTCTTTTATAGGTGATCATTACATTCATCTTTATTGGTCAGACATTCCCCTGGACTCTTCACCTATACTCGCATATTGTCCTGGTCCTATCTTGCCAGTAGACTATACAAAAGTAATACTAACCGGAAGTGGATTAAGGGAGGCCAGGGCAACAGTTCCTGCTGTGTTCATGATAAACGGAAAGAAAGCTGGACCAGGTATTGGCCATGAAAATTTATGCATCTTAAGCATTTATAAGTAATATTATATTTTACTGCAACTTATGTACTACATGTGAATAGGATATACTATTTAACCTTATTGGTGTTTGTTTACATATTAATGGTGTAGATTTTGTGAGTCAAATCTGTTTAAAACTTGAAATATTTCTTATGGTTATTTTTTTCTTCAAAACCAGATTTGTTTATTAATCATAAGGGTTGACATTTATGACTATTTACATTATATGACTAAATACATTATGTGATCTTATGAAGTTTTTATTGCAAAACCTTGTTGCTCAATTGGAGATTTAAGCTTTCAAGACTAATTTTATTTTTTTTTTTATAATTATCCAATTATCAAATACAAAATACAGCGAAACGAATTGTGTATTGCTGGAGAATTACACCACAGTATTAACAATACAATAAAGCTTGTTAATCTTGCAATTTACACATAGAATACACATTGCAAAATAAATGTTTAATGTTTAATTTTATTTTATTAGACGTTAAGCTAATACAAAGCACAAAATGCCTACTCGGGATTTTTAACAGTGTTTATATTTGTAGGGGTTCCAAAGGTAATCGCAAAAGGTGTCAAGGCCGATCCGCCACTTGAGATAAAGCCTCTAAGATATGATCGCTATCAATGTTCATATACAGCTCCTTTTCCAGGTAACATTGGTACTACCATAAATTTGACACGATTATTAAGTTAAATTTCATTAAAATTTTAGTTAGCGCCAGAAATTAATTTCCAAATATACTTTGATCTAAAATATTCAATAGTTCGTGTCACAATAATTTATACATATAATAGTCCTTTAATTTGACAATAATTATCAGAATTAGTTTGCCACGCAAATTAGAAAACAAATTAGGATTAATACCTGATATACTTTCCCCTAATCATAACACATTATATACATTTTGAATTTGTAGGGGCATATTTACTTTATGTGTATTGGTCAGAAAAATTAATTGGAGGAACTCCATACAAAGTAACTGCAACCATGAAAGGAGCCGGAAATAAGGTCAAAGTTACTGGACCTGGGTTAAAAGGAGGTTTCGTGGGACAGGATCTCCGTGTTCTTGTGGACACACAGGCAGCTGGAAATGGTATAATATGTTGTAAATGACTTTTAGATTATAATATTAATAGCTTATTTTATATTGTTTTATGCCTTTTGAAGTTTCAAGACGAATAGTACATTTTGATGCAGGCGTGCAACAATTGCCCTTAAATAATAATAATAAAAATGTGCAAGAACTTAATACCAAAGAGGTTAAAAGTGACGGTTTATTGTATGTTATTTAAGCTATGCAGTTTTCAATCAATTTATTTCATTATTATACAATTAATGACTTTGATATAAGTCGCTATCAAGATTTATCAGCCAGGGAACATGTAATATTTACCGAGCCGCTAGGCGAGTTGAATATACATTTTTGAGAGCTGATAAATCCTGATAGCGATCGTATATCAAAGTCAGTTTTTGTTTTATTACATGAAAAACTATGATCAGAAAAACAAAGGAAGCTACTCCATAATTGTACTTTTCGATCTATTCTTAGAGAAAAAAATCAGGTTGATAATGGATTCCGCTTGGCCACAATACAGCAGAATCATACAAAAATTCCATATTTTGATGCACTTGTGCACTGTTGCGATTTATCGTGACCCGAAATTTGCTTTTAGACGAATTAAAAACACACAAAATTCTAAAAATGTTATTTATGTAATAGCGAGCACAGCTCGCAGCGGGCAGCACAGCTCCCGCGAAGAACGGTGAGCTCTACGGCAATTACGTGTCATGTGATCAAAATGAAATCATGTGATCAAAATCTGCTTAATGCTGATATTGATTTTTTTTCGTCCGGAAGTTGATATGGTCAAAAAACTGGAACAAAGTGAATGAAGAAAAGTACTACAAATAATTTTAAGAAAGACTTGAAAATAAAGTTGACATCGATAAAAAATAAATGTTATATTTAAAATTAACAACAAACATTTCATTCTATTTTTTTTTGCAATCTCTAAATTGATCTTTGAAAACTGACAATCAAATTACACTTCATGTGACGTCACAGTTACAAAGAAAGACGTCACGTGACCACTGTAATTTAGAGGCACTTTTAGGGTGATAGGAAGTAACGTCAATTATGAAATGCACATTATATATTGATAATTAAGGACTATATTTTCTGTGCTCGCATTTTGGCAATGCCTACTCCATATTAACACCAATTATAAATCAACGATATCTGATGATGTTTTTGTCTTGCAATTTTAAGGTGAGCTGTCTGCGACATGTCAAGGACAAGTTCACACCACTCGATGTGACCTGATAGACCAAAGGAATGGGAATTATTTGATTAGAATATTTCCAACAGAGGCAGCATATCATATACTTACAATACAGTACGACCACGAACACGTTCCAGGTAAGGTTAATCATATACATCCAATACAGTACGCCTACGAACACGTTCCTAGTAAGGTTAATCATATACTTCCAATACAGTACGACCACGCACACGTTCCTGGTAAGGTTAATCATATACTTAAAATACAGTACGAACAAGAACATGTTTTCTGGTAAGGTTAATAAGCATTGAATATTGGTTAAAATAAGTGAAGGGTTAACTAAATTGTGTTGATATTTTTACAAATTGATATATTTTTGATTATTTTTATTTTACAAATTTCTATTTTTTACTCAGTTATATGCAAATGTTGTAAATCCTTATTGAGAGGACGTTTGTCATTGGCCGATTATATGAAACTATCGGCTGCTTTATTGTAACATCCATGTTCTCTCATATTACTGCTGGGTTCAATTTATTCTGAAAGTTTCCGTCAGTACATCATATGACATATCGTTTTTGGGCTGAATGTTAGTGTACTTAATTCTAATGCAGTAAGTTTATGTAAATTTTATTACTGGATAGATTGCATCCTCACAAGCCAGGGTTTCTGTGTCGACATGTGTTCCTGGACACATGTGGACACAGAAACCCTGACTTGTGAGGATGGATAGATTGCAAAATATATCATTGTAATAGGGATTAGTTTATCTTTTTACATATTTATAACTTACAGGCAGTCCTTTCAAAATTCCCGTCGGAGAGCCCCCCGATCCAAGAAAGGTTCATGTTTATGGTCCAGGAATAGAGGATGGAATTTTACATTCATACCAGAGTAGATTCCTAGTAGAAACAGCAGGTGCTGGTGCTGGTCAGCTGGCAGTACGAATTAGAGGGCCGAAAGGTACAAGTACAGTTATACTATATATAATTATTGTTAAAGGAAAATTTTAATTTTTGTAATTGTTACAAGTTATTTATTTTGTAATACATACTCATTTGGCTTTTCCTTTTAAATATGGCATGCATTACTACAACCACATGAAAATAATTTTAAAATTTGAAATTTCGTATTTTAAATCAATAAAAAAGGGAGAAAATATTATACAAAATGTTTTTTTGTTAAGTCTTTAATGAAGCCTTTAATTTTTATATGCTATTTTTGGGTTCCAGGTGCATTTAAAGTTGACATGGAAAGGGAACAACATAATGATAGAACAATTTTATGCCAATACGATCCACAGGAACCGGGAGAATATGTGGTTTCAATCAAATGGTCAGGACACAATGTTCGTGGAAGTCCTTTCCGTGTTCATATATTTGAAAACAAGGAAGAACTTATTAGATTCATCCAATCAGAAAGGGGAATTAATATAAACCCAAGAGCTTCAATGGATATGCCATGGAGAGAAGAAATTTAAGGATCAAAAATTTGTTTCTCTTACTTGTAGGGTTTTAAACATCATTAGATTATATACAAGGATCGATCAACTTATTTCAATGATTTTAAGTACCGGTTAAATTTCAATATTTCAAAATATTTCAATGATTTTAGAGACCGTTAATATTTCCGGATCATTATCTTTACTAATAGCATACGACTGTTGGTATCTTTATAGAACTAACATGCCAATGTTGGTATCTTGTGTTACAGAACTACCATTTTTATTCTGTAGTTTGAATTAGAATATGAAAAATTATAAAAACCAACGTGTTTATCACTTACATAAACCTGTTGATTACGTTCCACTTTCAATGGAATTGATGGATTGCTCTACAGATGATGTTTATATACAACAAATTGATATACGTTCAGTATTTACACATTTAGTTACTGTTCTATGAGTTAATGGTGCTGTTGTTTTATTATCTATAAATATACGCATTTATGTCTAAAATTGTGTTTTACTTTTGTACCTGAAAGTCCTGAAATACGTTAAGTAATAAAGAAGTGAAAAGCAAAGAATTCTGTTTTATGCCAGCGGTTGTAGAATATGTACATTATGTTAGTTGCCTCAGTATATTTATCCTGTATAATCCGTAAAATATGTAAAGAAATGATCAAATTCTAATTAGTAAAGACATATTAAACCATTTAATACCAATTTTATCGTTCGATTTTTGCGACCATTTTTTCAGACCGAAATTTGACCTGCTATCTGTATAATAAATGGTTCTTGTATATGTATGTGTATAAAGGTTGGTCAAGAAGAAGCGTCACAGTCAATATAGTATTACGATAAAGGACACTGACAGCCTCTAAGGAAGACGAGACCAACTGTTTTGTTACACAATGTCAACCGAGGTATATAGTAAGTTTCCGTAAACGAAAATAGAAAAATTATTTTTGGGAAGGGTAATTGTTGAAAAAAAATTCATATCGTATCTAAATTATGTTTGGTAAATATTTTAATTATATGTGTACTGAGCATTGAACGAGTGGAATATATGTCACAGTTTTTGAACTCTTGTTAATCCTGGAACTTCACTGCATTTCATTTACCTGAAAACATTTGGTGTTTGATATTGCACTTGTATATAATTATTTACAACATTTTATAGAGTTGAAAACAAGAAAAACGGCAGTCGCGATGAAAAAACTGTGTTGCAAACTAGTGTAATACTATATAAATGATAATGTGATCTCAATTTGTGGTCTGATGCCGAAGAGTTGTCATCCAATTTTATAAATTTGGACTGAAATCTTCTTGTGCACTGGTTTACTAGCAATTACAAAGTTGTTGAGTCATTATTCTAACTCTTAATAAATGTATCTGACTACATTTCCTGCCTTTGATTTTGCTTTTTTAACAATTATAAGAATTAACGTTACTTATCTTTCCAAAAAATTACATCTCTATACTTGCACGTGCCAAGAAGTAATAATTAATGACTTACCAAAATAATTCTATAAGATTTGAACATCTCTGCTGACTTTATCCAATGACAATAAATCTTCAGTCATATGACTCTCAATTGTTCTCAGTTCTCGTCCTGCAAATTGAAACACGACGATGAAGGTCAGGTATATTTAACTAACAATAATATGGTTACTAAATAACCACCTTAATTGGCGATCGGCACCACGACTTAATTGATCGTTATGGGAAATCAGTGTCTCAAACACGATCTGACATTTTCGCTGCTGAGTCATAGGTAGTGTTTCCTATTTCTGAATATGACTTTTCCCTAAACTAGACAATGAGTAACTCGACGGGTGTCTAATTAGAGGCAGGCACTGCTTACTCGTCCGGAGCACCTGAGTGCACCCATGATTTTGGGTTACTCTCTGTGTTTTATGTTTTTGGTTTTTGTGTTGTTTTTGTCTATATCCGGATTTGTAACTGTCCCCTGGCCTTGTTGTTCGGTCGGTTTTCTTTGCTACTTTCTTATCAAATATATCTTATTAAGAAATGCATTCTGTTTACATATGCACTACGTTTTATTACAGTTTTTATTAATAAAAGCTATTTTACTAAGTTTGATTTAAATCAATTACCCCAAAGCCCGTTGAACATTATAAGCTGTGCCTTGAAACTTCTGTCAGAGATGGGGCGGACACATTCAGCCAGGTTGATACTTAGAACACTGAAGGCGCTGCATTGCTCATTCCAACTTTGTCTGACAATATCCATATCTTTTCTTGACCTTATCGTAATACTTTGCACTGTTTATTTTATTCTCAACACTTTTCAATCGATTATGGATTAATTTAGATTTTGATTGCAATCCACTAAAAGCAGCTTCCGTATCTACACGATGAATAAACATTTTTATTATATTTTTTTTTCTTTGAACTTAAATTTCCTATGACTTTTTAGTTGGCGTTGTTAGTAGGTATTTTTTCGGGTATATGGTAATATGGACTTATTTATACAAAGCAGTAATAAAAGTAATAAATGAAAAAATAAATACATTAACTACTTAATTAAGAAAGAAAGAAAGAAAGAAAGAAAGAAAGAAAGAAAGAAAGAAAGAAAGAAAGTAGCAAAATAAAAAAACAGCATAATTAACTCATGAGCTACGTTTTTCTAGTTAATGCTTGCTCTTGAAAAGATTAGTACCTATAACAACTACATATCGGCCACATTTTAAGGTTCAGAAAAAAATCAACATTCGATCATATTTCTGTTACGTCAAACTGTTTTGATGGCGAAAGAAAAAATTTCTAAGGAATGAATTCAACCTTGCCTAGAGTCAATCAGAATAAATGTGAACTTGCTGTTCATGTATGTTCAATTGTTAGTTGTTTCGATACATTACTCTTGATATCCCTTAAGAGGTTCACAAGCAGTCCACGTAATACGAACAATACAAGACCCAATATAATAACCACGCTTTTATGTTTAGTTGCAATATTCTGTTATTAATAGAGAACTTTATCTATTTCCCCCTTTTTTGTCTAATATCATAAAAAATAACACAAAGAACGATACGTGCATACAATTTCTTAATTTCCATTATTTTTTCGTGAGATTTGAGGTTTTTGTAGAGGATAGCTTCAACTTCTGAAAATCAAGTGGTAAATATGTAAAACAATTTAACACAAGTGTGGACACAGCAAAATGTCGTCCGCGCATTCCAGTAATGAAAAAAAAATCGTCACGAGCAACATGTGAATAGCATTTAATTGTCACCCTTTAAAGTTACCGAGAAACTGACCTAATCCAAAAATGTTAATATAGTCACTGGACCGTGAAATTGAGGTCAAGGTCAGGTGACACATACTAGACATCAAATGTTGACGCCGCCGCCAGATTCCAATATATATGTCTTGCCTACAGCGACTATCCCGACGTCACAGGCGCAGACAATAAAAACCCAATATGTTGTTTATTGAAAATTAATGTCTGATTAATAGTTTGTTGGCATAATTAATGTCGCGCCTATTTTAATAAAAAATATCTCAACTGCATGTAATAAGAATTAGTATATATGTTTAACTTATCCTATATAGTTGGTACCATATAAAGTTTACATGAATGTTAATTGTACAGCGGCTGCTACGACTATGTATTTGAGATGAGAGGAGAGTCAAAAGACACCAATAAATAGAGAAAAATATGAACATTTTTTTATTTCCGAAAATTATTGGTACGGCATGCTGTACCTGCAAAACTTATTGGTACGACGGAAGCCGTACATGCCGTACCGGCTGCTACGCTTATTTTGTATACGATTAATTATATATTCTTGGTGGTCTCGACGGTGGCCGATTGGTAAAGTAGTTAGTCATCTACTATTAATCCCGTGGTATCTCAACATGAGATTGCGGTTTCGAGGCTCACTCGGTGTACTCTATTCCAATCTTAACTAACAAGGAGTGCCAGTTTTCCTACCACAGGTCTTCTTCGGGTACTCCGGCTTCCTTCGTACAATAAAAACAGGACTCCATATAGCTGAAGAATTGCATAAATTAGCGTTTAACACCATTGAAACAAACATTCAAACACTATAATCTTGGTATTTTGTACACAAAGGCATTGTCATTTAAATATAAATGAAAAATAAAAACCAGTCTGGCATATTTCTTGCTTATTAAAAGTACCTGCATTTTGCTTCTGGATCATCACAACTTGGTAACAAGCGAAAGTTATAAAACTACAAACAGCAAAATACCACAGTGTATCTTTCCAAGGAACAGTATTTTCATCCTGAAAAATAACAACATTAATAAGAAGTTTAAACTTAATTTTTTTTTCATTCTATCTCATTGAAACAAAACACAGAAAACATCAAGGGAAGGTAAAATTAATTATCACATGTTAACTTTTGTATATGAAGCTAAGACCTGTAATTATTACAATATTTATATAAACTTTAAACGTAAATATACTTAAATATACTTGCGTTTTTTTTTGTAAATATTGAACATTTCATACCTTGTAGCCTATAAATTCTAAATCTGACGGGTCCAACGTGTAGGTATAATTGAAACTGCAACAGAGACAGTAAAAATATTTCCAATGCTTCGTAGATAGAACAGTGAACAAAAAAGCTCAGACGCAGCTAACTGATAATCTACGACTAGATTTTTTTTAAACCATCGCTACAGGAAGAAAGTACGCAGGCAAATGCAGAAAAACAATAAACATGAACTGTTGTTGACGAAAAAAATTATTGTGAAAAATTGTATTTTGTGAATATGTTATCTATAGTAAATTTTAAACATGTATGCCTACCAGACAACTTACCTGAAATCCTCTCCAGGTGGATTAACTGACCAAGGTTGGAATACTATCATAAATAGAAGATTAACAATTGTTGCTGCCATGATGGCGCGGATTCTGTTGTTGTCAACGTCTATATGTAACGTCATAAAACGACAAGAAGGCTCACACTGACACTGCAACAGTTCAATGTTGTGGCGAAGCTTTTATACTTTAAGGAACACGCTGAGTACATAACGAGTGAATATATCAGTAATTATTTAAGACAAAATGTTACGAGAACAACGATTTGTTATCCGTCACATCTTTATTACGTCTTTTTGTGTATTTATTTCGAATTGAAATCAATGAATTGATGTTTAACGTTCAGAGAACAAAATTTCAGCAACACTCAATTCAGATTAATAAGCAGTAACTTATACAAGTCTCGTTATTAGTCACAATAGTATTTTATGCATTCTTAGTCATGTTGCCAGCAAAATGATGTTATTCTTTTTTCTGTACTTGTTATTGTTTTTAAATGCTTTAATTAATACTAAACAAAAAATTTCTCTTAGCAAATACAAGTTTCTAAAGATCAACTGAGAGTTGTAAATCGACCCGATGACGTAGCATTTCTACACAGAATATTGTATTTTATATATAATATTATAAATTGCCAATAAAAATGAAGACGAATCGCTGCGCTGTAATTTTTTCAATGAACAATATTTGCTGACTTAAATTTTTTGGATTTTTTGTACTATTTTTAGTAACCATGCAGTCTTGATTCCACAATAAATTAGTAAATCCGCCGAAGTACACAAATTCGCGTATGATTAACACAGAAGAATAAAGAATAATAATCAAATAGAACATGAGATAACAAAACTGATTTTGAATATTTGAACAAAACACCACAACAGATCTGGAAAGTGATGAAAATCGTTCTTAAATGAACATTTGACTGTGAACAGTAAATATGAATGGAACTGTATTGAAGAAGCACTGATTTACACAATTGGTAATACATTCATTTAGGTAATTTACTGGTTTGTTTTATTCTCATTAGATATAGACTTTGATATGATTTAGTTTTTCCAAACTTGCATTGTTTTCTTTAACATGACACACCGTTTCAGCGAGTTGGATTGATCTCTCAATTCAACGAATACTCAACTCAGAGTATCTGTAAGAGCACAAAATGTAACCATTTTCCCCCATGTAAAACAATGAGGAGAGCTTTTACAGTTAGGTTTATATCATTTTTTCCCAATTAAGGAAATCTAAATCCAATTAGTTTTCTTTTACTTCTAGCCATCTGTAAAGTGACATTTTCGTTGTAATATTATATGTCCAGACTACTTGTTGTTAGCCTTCGGCGATTTGTGTTCCGATTTGAACATTCAGGATATGATCATATAGGATATACTGAGTACTCTGCAAAGTTTAAACTATTTGATAAAATATGGATTCAAATTAAGCAAAATTTAATTCAGAAAGGTAAGTCCCATTTGAGATTATGGGGTTCTTCCTAAAACAGAATATATACTTTTCAAATTGTTGGCGAAGAAGGCATATTCTCAATTTCTCTAGTTTCTGCAGTCTCTTTTCTGGTTTCTGTGGTGTAGCAAATTATTTCAACGGAAGTAGCTCTCTGAATTTTGTATATAACATCAACAAAGGTATTCCTGACGGACGAAATGATAATCCGCTAAGTGTATACGAACCACCGAACGAATTAAAATTCAAGTCCATTTGCAGAAATGTTAATAAACAATCTTTGCAATCTGTTGTTTCTCGTTGACGGGGAAGCTTTCAAACAAAATCGACATACGTTTACATTATTAATTAAGGAAGCCTGATTTTAGTTTTTGATTTTGTTTAACAGGATGGCTTTGTGGAAGTACCTTATAGTGTACATAATGATAATGCTACTAGTATACATGCCGTGTACTACGTCACAACAACTATACCCGGAATATCTAACACAGTACAGCTATCCAGAACCGCCTACAGCTTGCAATCAAGGCGGATTTTTACCCTTCTGTACGTATTTCATGAAAACTTATAGATAGTCTAAAAATCCTAAAATTCTAATATTGTTTCAGAATTTTATTAAAAATCCAGATTAATCGATACAAAGTAAAACAAAGATCAACGACACTGTTCTGGAGTAACTGTCCCTGGCGACAGAACGACACTGTTCTGGAGTAACTGGCCCTGGCGACATAAACAATTCTTATCCAAAATGTTGGTCATTCTCAATTTTGTCCAAACAAGATGTTCTATTACTTCTATTTCCATGGTAACTAAGAAAATTCATCAGAACGGAAGAAAATTCAAATAATCTTAAATTTTATGGCGCCGAGGTCACTTCTATAAAACGGTATTTGAAAAACATTGTAATAGTTTGATTTTTATTGGCGATATCTCTGAACATTCGATTATAAAAATAGAACAACCAATACATGAAGCATATTTCATTCTATCAGTAAAAACATGTTTTCGATAATTGCAAAGTGTGAAAACTTGTCACATATTAACTCATAATTCCAAGTTAACAATACACACATAGAGATGTTTCTATGGCACAATTTAGCCATAATCAATGATTATTACTCATAATCTTTATATGGCTATGACAGCTGAGGCTATCTATGAACTATTAACACGATTTCTTGTATACATGTATGAATGATAATCATAGATAGAATTTGTTAGCCTACAGTAAACCAGCTTACTATGAAACAATTTATCTAAATAAGCGAGTTATAATCATAAATATGGTGTCAGTTATTTTATAGTTTTTATTTTATTTTATATTTAATTTTTTACATGCTATACATTTTTAACAATAAAGATAACCACGAGACTTGTTAAGTAACAGTTAGAATTTTAAATATTGGTAACCTTTTCAGCTATTGGATTTGCAGCAGGATACTTCGTTAATCCAGCAGTACCATCGAAAATTTGGAGAAAATGTCTGAACTATGCAACAATTGCTACATGCACTGGTGACCCTGACTGTGTTATAGAAGATGGAAGATGTGTTCCGAAAGCTTCTCAGTAATCGCCTGAATGGCTTTTAAAAATGTTCAAAACACCTGTTCCTAGATATTAATTGTCTGGACAATTCTGGAACAATATGCTTTTAAAACAATTCTCTAAATTTTGATTCCAAACAATAGAATACATAAGTGTAATAACATAAATACTAACCGAATAATTAACTGATTCACCGGGTAATAAATCCCGAGATAGGGTGATAACTTAAACTAATGACTTCAATTGATTTCTACATTTGAAGTAAATATGAAATTATTAGACACAACATTGCAAATAATATCCTTTAATCCTTGTTTTACACACCAAGCAATAATTTGCTGCAATATATCGTTCTAATACCCCACTGTTCAGAAGTTTGAACATATTATCTGTACTTAAAGCCCTTGGATGTGGAATAAAATTGGCAGAAAATCTGAAGTTGTTGTACATATTAAGCCTTGATATCTTAGATCTATCAATACTTAATTACTTTTACTGAAATTCAGAAATTGTTGCACGATAATTGCGATTTTTGCACATCGGATGAAAACGGGAGTTTATGTCTCATATAAACAAAACTATGAACTTTGAAATGCTAGTCTATTTTATACCGAATCGCATACATTTGTATTTCCCCCCCCCAATAAAAAACTAAGAGGCTTTCAAATATCTGTATTGCTTGCCGATTTGTATACGTACTGATGAAGGCCTTTACCCAACGTTTAAATTTTCATTTCAAATTTGCAGAAAACAAATTTAGGGAACCATTTACAGATTTCCTGCAGTGGTGGCCTAATTTAAAAAAAAAATAAATAAAAAGGCTGTGAAGCACCTGTATTGCTCATAGATTGATATAGGTAATGAAGAGGACATTTATTCCTTTATGATAAACTTTGTGATGGCTAACAAAGCAACCTTTATATTTTATAGTGAACCATCTAATTTGTGTTTGATTTCAACGAATTCAATAGTCACCTATAAATATTTGTTCACAAAGGTTTGTTTGTTTGTTTAAATGGTGTTTAACGCAATTTTCAGCAATTTTTCAGCTATATCGTGGCGTCCAGTTTTTATTGGGGGAGGAAGCCGGAGTACCCGGAGAAAACACCCGACCTGCGGTAAACTGGCAATCCTTGTTTAATAAGATTGGAGTCCAGTACACCCTGCCTGCAGTGAGAATCGAACCCGCAATCTCAGTGTTTACAGACCGCGTGATCAATAGTAAACGAACTACCTTAACCACTCGGCCACCGAGGCCCCCTGTATATAATGAAGTCCACCAGTGGTAACCATTTTCTATTACCTGGGGTGTTGGCGAATGTTAACTCCTGATTGGTAGAAAATTGGTATTGCTGTTTAGGTTCAACTGTGTTAATGATTGAAGAGAACAATTGCTCCCATATCTATCTTAAGTGCTGTGGTGGGAGCCATTAGTAAACATAAACATTCAATATGACTTCAGTTAGTTTTCGGTTTTGGAGAAGGCATTTAAAGCTTTCCCTTATAGTCTTATATTAAAATACCTTGCAATGAGGACAATTAAGGGCCTTATTGGTCTAGTGGTTATGGTAGTTAGTAACCTACTATTGATAAACTGGTTGCTGGTTCGAGTCTCACTCAAACAGATACTATGCTTCCTCCCCCAATAAAAACTACGATATAGCTGAAAAAATGGCATTAAACACCATTCAAACAAAACATTTCTGATTGACATAAAAAACAAATTTGATCCCCAGAGAGCTTCAAAGAGGTCCCTTTATTTGTAATGGAGCAAACACACCCTTGTGTTTTATGAATATTTTCTGCTATCAAACTGTTTTCTTTTTGAATAAAATTCTTTCTCTTTCTCTGCCAGGCACTTGATATTTCTACAATTCCTAAGTAACTAATTTTAACACTATTCATAATCATGCAATAGTTGATAAAATCAAACTTAAAGATTCTGGTAAAAATAGTGTTCAGGATAGTGAAATAAAATATAACTAAAATAACCCAGAATGCTATTTCTACCAAGATAAAAAAAACACTTTTTTTGGCTAATGAGTGAATATGCCGAATTAAGTTCTGTGATGGCAGCCATCTTTGAGTTTTGGTTGAAACAAAAAGCGTAATCATTAAAATGGACTATTCAATATACAGGGACCAAATAAACAAGAACTTGCAGTTTCTGAGAAGGCATTTGAAAGTTTTGCAATAGGATCCTTCGTTAAACCATGTCCAGCAATGACAGCCATGTTTAATTTTTTATTTGGAATAAAAAACATAAACTTTGCATATGACCATTTATTCCTAATCATTTATTTCAATATGGGAACAAGTTTTAGAGAAGAAGCCTTATTTCAAACATTTTTCCATCAGTTTATAAGTTAAGTTATGCCCTGCAGTGGCAGCCATTTATGATTTTCGATCAAAACAAAAAACTACAACTCTGTAGAGGACTATCAAATAAACATCCACATACAATGTGTCTTGCAGTTTCTAAAAAAAACAATTCATCTGAACATTTTCCGATGGGGTCCTATGCTAAGTTGCACCACCTGCAGTGGTGGCCATTCTGAATTTCTGCTAAGAATCAATCATAACTTGATACAGGACACACTAATAAATTTGTGACTTAGTTTAGTTTTAATTACCCCATTGGTTTCAAAAAGGAACATTTAAATTTAAAGTTTACAGATGTAGTCAGAAACAGGTATTAGCTCTTATTATCTTTCTAGTAAAGTGAGTGAAAACTTTTACAGTACAAATCCAACTTCCGACATTATTCAGGCACAGACACTCGACATTCTACAAGTCAAACACTCCACAGTTTCTGCACACAACAGATACAGGTGACCTCATTAGATTATTCATTATTAATAAATACTAAGACAAATAAAAACTGGGCAAAACCTAAACATTTCTTCAAAAATTTTGAATAAGTACAATAACCCCTATAAGGTGCATTCAGACAATTTCTGAAAAATTAAATAATTTGTAGGCCTTGTCCTGAAGGTTTAGTAATTCAGTTTTACTCTAGGAGTTATAGACACTTATTCATAACATAAAAACTAATTATTTTGTCTGAATTCATCATATAAGGGTAATTACTCTTATAAAGTCACCTAACAAATTTGGACTAAGTAAAGATTTGAACGCTTTGCCTTGTTGATCATTTGTGCAATTTACAGGTTACTCTAGCTGTTATGGCATTTAAGTTACATGGCAATTTTGGACCAATAAAGTGTTTTGTAGGCATTGTTCATTTAAGGAATTTACAATGACAATATAGCTCTCATAGTTTTCAAGTTATTTTGTAAAAACTGAAAATTTTGTCAAACGTAACTTACACAACTTGGACCAAATTGAAACACATGTAGAACTTAATGTGCAGATCAATTTGAGGTAATGTTTTTTCACATGCTATTATAGTTTACGAGATAATGACCAAAAAAGTGTGTTGATCGCTTATGTTCTATTTTTAGTAACAAGGGCCATCTTTGTCCTTTGATAAACCTCCTGGATATAAATTTTAAACTAGGTATCATAAGGATGATTGTGGCCAATTTTGTAAAAATCCTTCAAAGACAGAAATGGCCGGATTTCGTTAAACAGGAAGTAGGTGAGCGACACACCTGAAATCAAATCCCACGCTATGGGAGCCCATGCTGATGCTGCATACTAAATTTCAAGAGAATGTGATTAATAGTTGCTGAGAAAACTGTGAAGAAAATTTTTCCTATTTTGACCCTTGAAACAGTCCAAGTCAGCTTGGAAAACAGGAAGTAGATAACTGACTGACCTGGAAAGGGGAGGCAGGGTACAACTCATCATGCTAAAGCTGTGCACCAAATTGAAATCAATCCCTTAAGTAGAAGCTGAGAAAACTTACGAAAATTTTTGCCCTGCCCGCCCGCCTGCCTGCCCAACATTTACCATACCATAACCCTGATTTACACTCTATGAAATCCGGCTAAAAATTGGGCAAAGTGATTTCAGAGGAGAAAATTTTAGAAAAAGTTTACATTGGATGATGGACAAGTGACAAGAAAGATGAGCTAAAAAAAGAAAACATTATGGACATAACACCAGGGCATAACTACTAACTTCGAATGGTACAAAAAAAATGTATGTAGGGGATTTAAACAAGTTAATAAAAGGAATCTGATACCACCCTCTTTATTTTTATACTTTAAAAATACAAACATGTTGAAATATATTATGCTAAAATGACAAAAATATCATCAGCACAAATCTGAATTAAAAACAACAAAATATATCACAGACTTTATTAATTACACTGTATATATTGTTTGTCTCCAACATCATAAAATAGACATTACAACCACTTCTTAAATAACATGCTTTAAAAATGATAGAGATATTAAATTCAGTAAAAGTATTAAAAAAAAGAGATTAATAGTATCTGAGATCTTGATACAAATTAGATATTATTGTCACAGATATGCTTACTCCTTCAATTAAAGGCCAAATAGAATTAAGTATCTGGTTTTCAGACATTGCCACAGAGTGCCACCAACTAATAAAACTTGTCAAAATAACAATTATTTGCTTTCTTGATTTAAAAAAATTAACATTTGAATGTTGTTCTACATGAAACGAACCCCAAAATGTACTAATCAAACATCTCCTATCGCAGATTTATGCATCTTTTTCACATAGATCAAACACATGTGAAGCGAAACCAGATAAAACGGTGATTATTCTTTAGTCTGGCAATGAATATTCAATTTTAACAGGTTGTTCCAGGTACAATACTGATTGCAAACTGAGTGGATACATGGATACAATGTTAATGCATATTACATTTATAGTATACAAACTTGTTTAATGTTCCTTAAACATATGAGTGACCTGTTTTGAACTAGATCTCTAGATATATATGGACTGAAAAATAAAATACTATTCTTTTACGCCAGGCTATAAAGTAAATAAATTCCCAACCTTCTTGCCAATTTTCAAAAAGCAATAGTCTGAGAACCAGAATACTTATTTTAAATCACCTTATCACTAATAAACCACACAAATAAACAAAATATTTAAAATTCTGGTGTAGTTCCCCAAACTATATATGACCTGCATTCTGACCCTTAATGTATAATAAAAAAGTCTGTTGATAACACTGTTCATTTTGACAATTAACAAGAGGACACTGGTTACAGTGATTGTTTCATTGATTGTTGTGCATGGTGTTTGTTGTATGTAAGTTAATTTTCCAATAATTGCAAATAAGTTCAAATTGAGTTTTAATCACATAGCAACAAGCGAAGAAATGGTTTGTTTATCCTGAATAATTTGTTCTGTTCTTAGTAATCAGACTTTTTATGTAAACATGAAATTTGAAATTGGTACAATAGCATTAGGTTGTTTAAATAAGGAAATCTAGCAAATTTACTTATTCAGTAAGTGATAATTAATCCAAAAAGATCACATTAATACACCAACAATCACAATAAAATCTCTTGTCATGAAATCTCATACTCTGTCAGTTCAAAAGGGCCTGTATTGTGGAGGATATTTTACCAAAGTCCAGTTTGATGAATAATTTACACAGTGGTCCCATCCTAACTTCTTAAACATCTGAAAAACAAAACAAACAATTTTTCTAAATACAACATTTGTTTTGAAAATGTTCAGAACATGATTCATATTTTGTAATAAGACACCAATGTAAATGTAATTGTAATAAGAATTTTTAGAAAAAAACACTGGTGTGTTGTTGTATTCCAGACATGTTGATAATTATAAATCGGGAAAACCCCAATAACATCTCATATGGTGCAAATAGACCTTAAAACAGAAATCCCGTAAGAACATAAAAAGGATCTGTAAATTTAACAATCATGTTGGAGAATGACATATAACTAAACAAACCTCTATACACTTTTTATCGAGATCCGAGGACGATTTGTCTTCTGCTTGTTTCAGTATAAGTTTGAGTGCTCTTCCATACTGCTGATTAGCTTTGGCATGTTGTATAGTAATCTGTGAGATCTAGATATAAAGCAAAATGTCTACATGTACAAATATATAGATAACCATGGAGTCTGTTGACTAACACCAAATTACCTTAACTCATCAATGACGAAGAGCAAAAACTAAAATCATATGTTTTTGAAACATTTTTCAAACAGATTTTGTTTGTTTGTTTGTTTGAATGGTGTTAAACACCATTTCCAGCAATTTTTCAGCTATATTATGGCATCCAGTTTTTATTGGAGTAATTTAGAGTATCAGGAGAAAACTCTTAACCTGTAGTAGGAAAATTGGCAATCCTTGTCAATTAAGATTGAAATCGAGAAACCCTGCAGATAGTGAGTTAGACAAAGAACCCTTAAATACATTATATATTGAGTTGGCTTATGTATCATAAATTCCAACATGCTTAAGCTATTACATTGTACAAAGTACCTGGTGAGCACAAAAAATTCAGTTATAAATTGTGCAAGTTTTGTTTAAGTTTTACATAATCCACCATTATACATACTTTGTCATCATTTGCATCAACCCATTTGTGTAATGTTTGGAATGTTTCATTAAGATCCTGTGTGGTAACCTCAGTCAGTAATGTCCCTTCTTCTGCTTCCATTTCTCCTCCATTATCCTTCATCAAAATGTCTGCTTGGGCACTTGCCAGTTTTGCTAGAGCATCAATTAATATTTCTTTTTGTTTGTCCATCTCTCTGAAAAAGAAACAGTAAATGCAAGCTATTTACAATATGCAACAAAACTTATTTTATCTCAAATTTATCACAGGGGTTCGGGTAACATACACTGAATATAATCTGTTTTGAAATTTTTCTTAAACTTGCTTCATAGTTAGTTTTTTTAATATGTATAATCATAATTCAAAACAAAAAAATGGTTTCAGAGCTTTCTGGGTTAAGCACTAAATTTCAAATTTCAAATAGTCTGTATAGATAACAGGTTTCTGCCTAGACCGCATATTTGTGTATTTCACACTTAAAATTATCATACCATGCCAAAACTACTAACGAGTCTACCATGCTCAGGTAGTTTCGGTAAATGTAATTTGAATGGTGAGTGACAAGTACCAGGTCTCTGGGTCTATTGTCTAATCCTAAAGGAGATTAGCAGTACTACTTGAAATGGAATATAGTAGTAGTGCCAAATATCTGTCATGCCTTTACTGTAAATTAAAACAAAAGTAACCAGGAGCTACCACATTGGTAATTATAGTCTACTGTGTGAGCGCTATAGGTCGCCAAACTCGCCAATGAGAATTTAAATCCGTACTGGCGATTTATTTTTCATTCCCGTTCGCCAAATGGCGAAAATGAAAGTAAATTTAAATGTTGAAAAGTAAAAAAGTTCGGGTTCGGAAAAGATACAAATCAGGAATTTTTAATGTGAAAATTGCCGATTCCGCGTGTGTAAGATCCGAACCAGGGCTCGATTTCAATGTTAGACTCGTCGAACTGGTTTCCCGATATTTCTTAATCGTTCGGACCTGGTTATAATAATGAAACATGGCGAAGCGGCAACTCTTTTCAAAATTGAGTTTTTTGCATAAAATCTCAGGGCTCACCACAATGAGCGAAGTGGTACCTGAAGTAGCCCTACGGCGCCTCAACTGAGTCGAAGTCGTCCTGTATTGCCCTCAAGTCGATTGCTCACAGAAGATTCTGTATATGATCTGGTCCAAATAATTCACCCAGACTTCCAATTTATCTGTAAATGTGTAGTTCCAATAAAAAACGGCAAAAAATATGCGTATTTATCATTTTTTCAAAGGATTTATGTCTTTCATCTAGATAACGCGCCATTTGTTTATTTACCGGTTGGACTAATTACCGGAAGTGAACAACGAAGAAAAGTAAAGTGCAATGGCCCATAATGAAAAATCGTAATTTTTTTGACAAACAAACACTTTCCATTGGTATTAAACTTCAGTTCTTTAAAAGTGTATTGTGTTTTAACAATCTTCTTTGATAAATATATGAGCTGAACTTGAAAGATGTATAGTAATTATTGACATGATAAGTTCTGTAGATGGGTGTCCCATGAAGCAATTTTGATCAGCACAACTTTGTCCAAGTGGAAGTGTGCTGAACAGAAGAATTATTTCTGGTTTTAATGTTATGTATGTTATTTCATCTTTCTACTTTGAAAATTTTGCTCAGATAAACATGACATCAGACATGTTCATAACAAACTGTTAGAAATATTGTGATGTATACAAGAACTTTATGAATGATGTTTATGTCTACACCTATACAAATATTTTTAGTTGAACTATTTTTATTTGTGAATACCTTGTATGGCTACAAGTACTGAAATAGATAGGAAAATAATCGCTATATCTGGTGCTGTTTTTCGTTGATTATATAATGATAAAGGTTATGTGCTATTTGAATTTTGATATTGGATACCATTAATAATAATGAACAAGAAAGAAAAACAAGTGTGGACACAGAAAAACGTCTCGCCTGTATTCCGCATCAGTAACGAAAATAAATTTCGTCATAAGCATTACGTAAATAGCATTTAATATCAGCAGCGGCCTGTATACAAAATATTGTCACCATACCCTGCATAGTTACAGGGGAACAGCCGTAACCCAAAAACTTTAACGTAGTTGCTGGACAGTGAAATTGAGGTCAAGGTCAGGTGGAACCTACCAGACAGTCATGTACTATTCATCAGCAACCTATATACCAAATATTGTCATCCTACCATGCGTAGTTACAGAGGAACTGTCGTAACCCAAAAACTTTAACGTAGTCGCTGGACCGTGAAATTGAGGTCAAGGTCAGGTGACACCTACCAGACAGTCATGTACTAGTCATCAGCAACCTATACACCAAATATTGTCATCCTACCATGTGTAGATACAGAGGAACTGTCGTAACCCAAAAACTTTAACGTAGTCGCTGGACCGTGAAATTAAGGTCAAGGTCAGGTGACACCTACCAGACAGTCATGTACTAGTCATCAGCAACCTATACACCAAATATTGTCATCCTACCATGCGTAGTTACAGAGGAACTGTCGTAACCCTAAAACTTTAACGTAGTCGCTGGACCGTGAAATTGAGGTCAAGGTCAGGTGACAGGTGACTGACTGGCAAGTACTCATCATAAGCTACCTCTGGACCAATTTTGATGGACCTAGGGCTTGGGCTTACAAAGATATGAAGCAAGATGTCAAGTGTTTACGCCGCCGCCGTCGGATTCCCATACATATGTCTCGCCTCCAGCGACTTTCGTCGCAGGCGAGACAAAAAACTGAATCTAAGTGTGTTATGGTTTAAAAACACAAGAGAAATAATCCTGGCAATCCACAATTATTAAAAAATGATGTAAATAATGAAAAATGAATGTAACTACTGCGAAAATTAATTATTATTACGGTCCACCTGACTTCTCCCTATAAATGTCTCCCTATCAGGGCCTTACTTTTCCGTTTGGCTGCCAGGGAGAAGTCAGAAGAAGTTTCTGGCTAATTACATTGACATTTGGCTAGGCCAAAAAGCAGGGATTAGCCAAATTGGCTAATAAGAATTTTGGTCTACAGCTAACACAGGTCTACCATTTGAATTTCTTCCCACTTGAATTTTGGCAATTTTCCTTCAGTCAGCAATGTAAATAGTGAATCAAAAGAGAAGTGTACTGTTAAAATTTCTTCCAATTATTTCTCTAAACAATGATTTCTTAATACTAATATACAGGAGTCAATTTCATAAGAGTCATAAGTGTAAAATCTATCATAAGTGTTGGAAGATCAAATGGAAATCCATTGTGACTGAAGATTTTTCATTAGAATCTGAATATAAGGTCATTTTTGTTCTATTTCCAAGAATGTCCCCTGTACACAATGTCCATTTCAGTGTTAACATAGTTTAGAGATATTTGCCTCTTTGTAAGAACAGAGTCAAACCACATTTCTTTTTATTAGTAATTTTAACATTTCTGGATTCTAGACTAACAAGTTTTCTGACACCAAAATAAATTGTCCACACATAACTGGACACCACATTAAAGTAAGTTGTGTCGTTTCCCTTAAAAAAGATCGACATGGTAGAAGATACTTGACTGTTTTCTTCAGCAAATTTAAACCTATTTAGGGTGCGTAAATCAGTAAACTTACTTTTTGACAGTGGCTGCCTCAGGTCTAGGGTCAGATTTCATGCCATAATAAGCAAACAAAGCTGTCTGGTCCACTTTGGAAATCACAACTTTGGCCAAATCTATTATCTCCACAAGCTTCTTTGATCTTTCCTTAAAATATATGTATATACATAAGGTTCTCATTGTCTAGAAATTCAGGAGAACTCATATTGATGAAATGCAGATCCTCTATCACATATAAGGAAAACATACTTTCATGATTTGTGTCAAGTCAAAATAATGTGCAGGAATCAATTTTAACAGCACTTTGAGCTAATTTACCATGGGATATCATGATTTACCAGAATGGAATCGATCCAAAATGTATTAATCAGCACTTCAAATGACTCAATTTTTTGCTGTTGTCAACAATGCCTTGATCATGATAATAAGCTGTAGAAATGCAAACTAGATGGCAGACAAAAGAAAAATTATTTATGAAAAAATTTAAACAGTTCAAAAGCCAATAATATGTATAAAATCTGGGTTTCTCCAATATAAGTCATGAGACCACTGTAGGTTCCCAAAGATTACAAAATTGTCACAGGTGATACATATGGTAGCTCCAAGGCCCCCTTCACACTGTTTTGGGATCACATGGGCCAGTTTCAAATTAATCCCTCAATTCAATTATTTTAAGAACTGAACACACAACTGCTTGACCATTTTATAAGAACTGAACACACAGTAAGTCAACTGCTTGAGTATTTCAATCTAATGCATAACAAAATTTTGACGTTCTTTTTTATAAATAGACTGAAAACACAATCATTTCTTTCATTCAATTTTTCAATACACTACCATATTTTCTGGACGATATAAGTCAACACATTTTTCTTGAGAGTCCTAGCCTCGACCTATATTCAGAATCGACTTATCTAAGGCTTGAATCAGAAAAAGTTGGATGTGGAAAATTTTTTTTGTATACTGATTCTTTCAGCTTTCTTTTGTAGGATTCTAAGGACACTGTATGGAATTTTACCACATTCATTTTTGTATCAATAAACGAAATAAATGATGCTTGAAATTGAATACGTGTTTTGTTTATTTTATTTTTCTGAGATTTTGGTTGCAGGAAGTTTATTGTGCTTTCTAAAGATTTGAAATGAAACCAGAGAAACTTTGTTTCGAATGTAATGCTTTTGTATATTGAAAGAATTGGTTAACTAAGCATTCTGATTTTAGTTTACAACCAAAAATTTGCTAATCAGAAAAACATCCCAACAAACAAGAACGAATAAAACCTAACCAGACCAATCAAACTTTCCTGATTCAATGTCATGAATTTTAGTGTTCCTATGATGGGAGTTGTCATACAAGCAAATGAACATCCTTAACATGTGAATTAGTTTATATTTCTTCAAAAATGGGGGGACATATAATGGCATGGTTTGTGTGTATTGATTCAAGTCTTTCATTTCAAACCAGTGTCAAATTTGGTAATTAAAGGTACACATTTATTGAAGCCAGGTTTTAATTGAAAATGAGATAATTAGCTAAAGACGCTACGTCGGTTAAGGGCTGTGTGGATCGATCACCTGATCAGGTGACAGGTGTTCAGCCAGGTATGCATAATACTTTTAATTAATAAAATAATTAACAGGAAATGATTGTTTTTATGAGCTAATAACCCACATGACATCAATCAATCTGCATTTCTGTCCTTCACATACAGACACTGACAATATTTTAAAGTGAAGTTTCGTACACATTTTTTAACGATCTACCCTTTAACAAAATTTATTAAACAATTTTATTCTAAATATTAACTACTTGCCAATATATGGTTGATGACATAAAATCTTTCTAGAGCTTAAATACTTACCAAAGTAAATGGTAACGAACCTATGAACCAAATTCAGCTTGTCTGTTTTTTACCTGAATTTTTCTAAAAATCGTCAATTTGACTTATCGTCCACATTGACTAAACCTGCAGATAATACAGTAATTTACTTACCTTGCTGCTTTCAAGTGCTTGTAGTCTAGATACAAACAGGGGTAAATGGTCCGGATAGGCTTGTCCGAGTTCATCATAGAGTGGGTTATCCAAATCCAGCCTGTAACAAAGCAGTAATATATCAATTATCTAATTTTCAGAACAACATTGTACTGACGGTTCCATATGGGCTATTCTACTGAGAAGTACATGTATATGGGTGGATAGGAAGGAGTTTTGAATTCAGGGACTGGTAATCAATGGTACAAAAACCATAAGATTAAGCAAAAACTTTATAAAAAGGGATGCTAAGGTTGTTGTCTAATTATGTCCTACCTTCTCTTATTATTGGGATAGCCCTACCAGAAGTATTTTCAAGTATCCAAATATTTCCTTATTTAGTACGAAATGTTGATACTTACTATGGTTGTGTTACTTGGAAGCTGAAGTTTGAAAATGATATCTTTCACCTAAAAATAAATTCACTGGAAAAAATCTAAGATCCCCAAAAGCACCAAAATAAATTGTTAATTGTACTGGTAAACTGACAATCCCATGAAATCTTTTTGTGCTAACAGTCTACTCCTGACCATAAAGGTTACATTATAATACTACTATAAGTCATCCGTTAAAGGTCTTTTTAAAGACTCTGCAACATACTGGTAGTACACATTTACAATACCAACAGATGCAATTACTTTAAGTTTCAAACAATTTCATCTTACTTTGATAACCAGGAAATTTTCAGATCCCTTAAGGCCTCATCAAATTCCTCAGCTTTGGTCTTTTCTTTAGCATTTTTATCAGATGATTTGTCTTTGCTGCCATTTTTATTCTTCTTTGGAGAATCTGTGATTACATATTTGAACGGAACACCGCCCTGTAAACAATTTAATTTCCTCAAACTGTTTTTGTGCAATATGAACTGTTAATTTTCATTTTTCATTTTCATTGTTCCAAGTGTGTCAGTTTTGATGTCAGTTATGGCATTAAGAATTATGTTAGTCATTTTGACAAATGGGAAAAAACATAACCAGTTTTGCAATTGTTAAAGCAGTAAATCTTAGATCCACATTATAGTCATAGGAAAATGATGTATTTGATGTTCGTTTGCCATCAAGCACAATATTTGGTACATATAAAATCATTTTATTTTTTTATTTTTTTATTTAGTCAAAAGCAAAAAAATACTATATAATACAAAATTTCACAAATATATTAAATAATTTGAAAACATACTTTCTCTTCAGTCAAATGTTGATACTACTCCCAGAATTGAAACAATTTGTAATGGCAATTTCAAATACACATACAAATATACTGTTCCCCCAAACTGTGTCTTGTCCCTACCATTTATTGTTTAAAAGAAAAGCCCTAACTTAAGCAGGATATGACTTACTGGTTTACTTATAAGCTCATCTTTAAACAAGGTCAATGTTCCTGACAAGTAATACCCTGCTTTTGCTCCTTTTGGTATCCTGAAATGTACAATTTATTACTTCTTCTTATAATTCTTTTTAAACTTCAAATTGTGTACAATTGATTAACAAAATTCAATAATTTAACTCTGAAAGTAAATGTAGAAAGGTAAATGTCAACTCAAATAATTGGAAGACATGTTAAATTTTAAAAGTGATCAGATTAACATGATTTTTGTAAACTATATGATACCCCCCTTTCTGGGAAGCATAAAAATACAGTATAGGATAAAACCATAATCAAAAGCAACATGGTTCCAACAAGTCTCCCATGCGAATGTGAATTTAGTGCCAGAGATTACAAATGCAAGCTACTCATGTTGAAATGACCACAGCAAAATTTTAATTATAAAAAAATCAAGTGTTTTGGAAGTCACTTTAAACAAATTTAATTTTGATTTGTGTATTTCCTATTATTACATAGTATATGTTTCAAATGTATCATTAAAATACTAAATATTTATTCATAATTCTTGCATGCAGTCATATATAAATCAATATACACACTTATTAAATCTTAAAAATTGCCATCCACAAAAGTGACTAATGTTCCCAACATTCTGTCTAAAATCCTGCTCAGTTCATCCTTATATACACTTAATTGTCACTGGGTATAGGAGCTACAAAGATTGGGAACAGTTCATCATCTACACTTACTTGTCACTGGGTATATGAGCTACAAAGATTGGGAACAGTTCATCATCTACACTTACTTGTCACTGGGTATTGAAGCTACAAAGATTGGGAGCAGTTCATCATCTACACTTACTTGTCACTGGGTATAGGAGCTACAAAGATTGGGAACAGTTCATCATCTACACTTACTTGTCACTGGGTGTAAAAGCTTCAGTGATAAGGAACAGTTCATCCTTATTAACACTTACTTGTCACTGGGTATAGGAGCTACAAAGATTGGGAACAGTTCATCATCTACACTTACTTGTCACTGGGTGTAAAAGCTTCAGTGATAAGGAACAGTTCATCCTTATTAACACTTACTTGTCACTGGGTATAGGAGCTACAAAGATAGGGAACAGTTCATCCTTATCCACTGTTGCAGCCATCATCTTTTTAGCATTGACAGCCTTAGACCATGAGTTGTACACATCCATTGTAATGTTTGTTGCTAGTTTGTGATTTAAAACAATTCCCAGATCCTTCAGTTTTTCAAGTTGATCTTTCTTCTCATGACGTACTTGTAAAATGATAGAGTAGTCTCCCTTCTCAATTTTCACATTATACTGAAAATATATTTTGTTTGCTTTTTGTAATAAATATTTTAACAGTCAAGCTGTCTTAGTGACCTATCCATATAAAAACTTCCTGTGTAATCCTATATATATTTATTCATGAAATTGAAAATTCATGGATTACCCAAAAAATAGGCTTCTGATCCACTTAGCATGAAACTATATCTCAAAGTTTCATTGAAATTAAATGCAATTTTAGTTATTATCTGGAATCATCTTTTTCATAAAATTTCTAACAACTGTGACCATGAAATGTAATAGATTTTTCCAAAAAATCGATAGGCTTCTTACCCACCTAATATGAACCTATATCCCAAAAGTTTCATTGAATCAAATGCAGACTTTTATTGTTTAGAATCACCTTTTTTAGTAAAACAGTTATTGTTGACTTTGACCTTGACCTTTGACAGAATTCCTCTAGCATCAATAGGCTTCTTACCCACCTGATATGTTACAATGTTCCTAAGTTTCATTGAATTCAGATGCAAGATTTGTTTATTATTATGTGGAAACCAACTTTGGATAGACGGACAAGAGGACCACTAAATACCTCCGACTTGTTGAGCAGGGTATAATAATTCCCCAAAAATAATAAAATTTATGAAAGCTGTTGAGAGATGGAGTCTAAAAACTAAAAAACCCCAACATTTTTCTTAAATAAAGTCCTATTACTCTAAAACAAAAAGTCATAATTTAACCAAAAAGTATACAGAACATGAGGATTAAAAAATTAACAACTGTGTGCATTTTGAAGAAAATATGTGAATGCATTCTCAACATACAGTGCGAGATGTGGATGACAGACGTACATTTATAAACATAATACATAGATCATAGATAGGCATATAAAAATACCTTATTTGCATATGCATCACCAGAACCAAGACATTGCTTATTACTGTCAAATAACATCCACAGCTGACTTTCGTACTCTGATTCATATAACATGCTGCTTAATAAAGTACAGTCTGGGACCACTTCTACTGCCTTGTCCTGTAAAAACATGGTAATTACAGTGATTCAGTATATAAATAAAGCTTGAGATGTATGAAACGGAATTGAGTAATTTAGGTCAAAGTGAGCCAACATTATTAGCTGTATTCAGTAGTTCATGTTCAACATACATGGTACTAATAAAATATTAAAATTTCTCAGCTGTTTTACAACACTAAGAATAGTAAGTCTAGTTTGGCCACAGGGCTGTCATCCCTGTGAGATAATACTTTGATACACACTATGTTGTCATTTCAATATATGACTAAAAATAAGACAATGACAACAACAGAAGTCACCTGTTTTATTATTAATACAGAGGAACAAACAGCTTAAATAATTTTGTTTTGTCCATTGTCTACAGTCTACTTACCACATGGAAATTATATGTCAGTTCTAAGGCAAAAATATGTCTATCCTCTGGCAGTACATCTCTAGGACCATTCAAACACTTAATCTTGTATTCTGCAGGTCTTTAAAATAAGCATTACATTTTTATGGATAATTATTATTCTATTGTAATAATACACCCCTTTTTGAATTACAGGTAAATGAACAATATAAGAATGTGTTATTATTATACAATTAATGACTCTGATATAGGTCGCTATCAGGATTGATCAGCCAGAGAAAATGTAATATTCCCCGAGCCGCTAGGCGAGGTGAATAAACATTTTTGAGGGCTGATCAATCGTGATAGCGACCGTATATCAAAGTGATTACTTGTTTTATTACATGAATAATACCACCATCTCCCTTGATCAGAAAAACAGAGGATGCTTTTCTACTGGAGCCCCTGCTACATTTTGTAATTGTTGTTACCCTTAATATTTTTATTTAATACTGCAATTTGCTGGTAATCCTGAAATTCCATTTTCAAATATTGAGAAGAGTATAAATTATTCAACATATCACAGAGCCGACGTTTCTCCCATTTGTTGTTGTCACGCAGGATGTACAATTTATACAATCGATTTGATTGGACGAAAGAATTTGTTAAGACAGCTATTCTGATTGGCTAAAACATAAAACCAGGTCGATATCGTATTCCGTTTGACTACTATGCAGCGGAATCGTGCAACGTACAAACCTTTTATGTAATTTTAGTACTGTTGCGATTTATCGTGACCCAAAAGATGTTTTTAGACCAATCAAAAAAAGGCAAAATTCTATTCATGTAATAATATTATTTATTATTGAATACATTGTAAAACATATTTATACAAAAGTTGGGGGGTTTTTTTTGGCTATACTTGTCAGTCTTATAACGAGAAGTTTTGCCCAGCTCTACACCTAACAATGAAGTACTGATTAATGACCGTTTATTGTTTATCTTACCGTAATGGCTGAGACAAGGTCTTTAGGGTTATAGCTGGAGATATTTCTTCAGACTTAAGTGTAGACTTCAAATTATATCTGACAACAGCTTCTGATGGGTGCTAAAAATAATATTTAATAAACAATTAATACTGTAGACACAAATCAACCATGTAATGGATTTCGGGAATTCAGTTTAAAATAGTGAAAAGCTAAGTAAACCTTTAAAGCACAATACACTTTCAACTAAATATTTTTAAAAACTCTAAGAGTATTGCATTTTTACAATCTAATTAAAAATAAATCTTTCACTTGCTTCCCCCCTTTTTGTTACTGGTCGCTTACACATTACAAAAAATATACTGTAGTGCAAGGATTGCCAGTTTTCCTACCAAAGGTCTGGGATTTTCTCTTGGTACTCCAGCTTCCTCCCCCAATAAAACTGGACACCATGATATAGCTGAAAAATTGCTAAAAGTGGCATTAAACACCATTTAAATAAACAAACAAACAATAAACTATAGTGTATAAATTATACAGTTACATGCGTCTGAATACTTACATAAATAGGTGAACAGTTGTCTATTTGTAAACCATGGAAGTTTAAACTGTAGTTCAAAGTAACATCTCCCAAATTTGCCCACCATTTAGCTATGCAAAGCTCAAGAGTCCTATTTTCCTAATAAGGAAGAAATAACCAATTAAAAAAACACACAAATGTACATTATTTTATAATAATTCTAGTAAAAATACCTAGAAATAATAAGTGTATCTGTGAGCTAATACTCACTAGTGATACCCCTGTCAAAAAGTATTCAGTAAAGAGGAAATAGATGACCAAGCAGCACCAAATGGCACTACAGCATAAAGCATTATATGCTATAGTTGCTTAGAAAACTGCCAGAGAAATTTGTGTTATGGACGAACGAACGAAAGAATGAAAGCACGAACAAGGGTAAAACAGTATACCCCCTCTTCTTCGAAGCTTGGGTATAATAAGGTAGGAAATACCAGGACACATATTTTGACTATAAATTAACATAAAAATTTATTATTTTTTTGTGTGTAATTAACATTGTTTCCATAAGGACAGACAAAACAAAATGAACAATAAATTTATACAATTTATAAAGTAGGTCAATTGGTCAATTTTTAAAAACAAAATATATAAACAACTAGGAACCTGTGAGCTACCGTTCACTCAGTATTCCCCTGCTATTGTATATAATTTATATTTTAACCTCAATAAACTGTTGTTTTATTATTATTTCTGGCAGTACTATATAGTATAGATGATAACTTTTAATGTGTTTCCTGTACAAATAAACCAGTAATATGTTTGCATAGACAATGTTCTCCTCAAGACATAAGGAATTAGGAGCCTTTTTCACCACACATCAGGGGGCCTCGTGGCCGAGTGGTTAAGGTAGTTCATCTACTATTGATCATGTGGTCTGTCAACACTGAGATTGTGGGTTCGAGCCTCACTGTGGACAGGGTGGTTTCAACTCCAATCTTAATTGACAAGGATTGCAAGTTTTCCTACTGAAGGGGTTGGGGGTTTTCTCCGACTTCCCCCCCCCCACCCCCCCCATAAAAACTGGATGTCATGATATAGCTGAAAAACTGCTCAAAGTGGCGTTAAAAAATATTCAAACAAACAAACACCACACACATCAAATTTTTAAAAACAAAATATATAAACAACTAGGAACCTGTGAGCTACCGTTCACTCAGTATTCCCCAGCTATATATTCACATCACTGAACTGACTAAGTTGGTAAACAGGAGGTAGATGCAATAGACCTGAAATCGGTACTCGCAATTTAGGACTACTTGGTAAGGTCACATATAAAATTTCAGTAATTGTGATAAGTAGTTGCTGAGAAAACTGTTACAAAAATTTTCATCCATTGACCACTAATGTTTTTTTGTTTGAATGATGTTTAATGCCACTTTTAGCAATTTTTCAGCTATTTCATGGCATCCAGTTTATATTGGGGAAGCAAGCCGGAGTACCAGGAGAGAACCTCTGACCTTCAGTAGGAAAACTGGCAATCCTTGTCAATTAAGATTGGTGTCGAGTGCATCCTGCCGCAGTGAGACTCCAACCCACAACCTCAGTGTTGACAGACCACGTGATCAATAGTAGACGAACTACCTTAACCACTTGGCCACTAAGTCAGTAAACAAGTCAGTCAGTGACCTGAAATCAGTACTCGCAATAAAGAATAACATGGTAAGGTCACATAAAATTTCAAGTGGTTGAGATAAGTAGTTGCTGAGAAAACTGTTAGGAAAGTTTTCATCCATTGACCATTAATGTTGAAAATTGATTAAGTCAGTAAACAGGAAATAGATATGCGACAGACCTGAAATCAGTACTCGCAATATAGGACCACATGGTAAGGTGACATAAAATTTCAAGTAGTTGTGATAAGATGTTGCTAAGAAAGCTGTTACGAAAGTTATGTTGAAGATGGAAGGACAGTGGTAAACCACTATACCCCTTCTTCTTTGAAGTTGGGATATAATTATTTTAACACTGAGACTGCTACTTATTAGACAATAACAAAAAATATTCACATTTATCAACAGAGCATCATACAAATTAAATTTTCTGTGAATACAAAATTTGGGCTGAGTAATCAATTTTTGGGCGAGTGATTCCCTTTACATTTAATATCAGTGATAAAATATCTCTGTATATTTACTGAACCTCAATTTTTAATCTAGCTGAAAAGCTGACAATTACATCACAAACTTGCAAAGTTACTTGGAAGATAATTACCTTAATTTTCCACAGTTATTTGCTTTAAAATGATTTTCATGTTTAACAAAATGTCAATATTTGTGCAAATTTTCTATTAAGTTTCAGGAAACAGAGTTGAAAACTAATGTTTATCCCCACTTTCTTGAATTTGACTTTCTATAACCTGGGTTTTCAATTTGTGCAACTGGTCAAAAATGAATCTGAAGTCACTGGGTAATTATTTTCTTAACTTATGATTGTGCCATGTATAAAGCTGGACAGAAAATAAATCTTTGATTTCAAGTTTCTCTCAATAAAATTGCATATCATTAAACAAACAAAAGGAAAAACCTTTTCAAACAAAATAATTGGGAGAAAGTTGTAGAAATTTAGAAACAATATTATGATCTCTTACCATGACCTGGAAAGCTAAAGTGCTCTGTCCATTGTCTGACAATGTAATGAATTTTTCAAATTCATGAGTGGAATAACTACACTGTGGAACCATTTGTAGTGCATGAATCAGGATCCTACATTTCTTCTCCAAGTCTGTCGAGTTTAACTTGAGGACTGAAAAATTGTCATATAGGACATATATTCACAATCAAATGTTAAATGTAATTTAAAAGAACATTTAAGTATTGGTTTATATACTACATTTTTACTGGTTTTAAAGCCATAAAATAAAAGTCAATTTATATTGCCAAAATACACAAAGCCTCCACTATTTGACATTAGCATACAAGAAAGAATACAGATCACAACCATCTCTGTTTTGAACTATATGCAAACAATCTGCTCTGTCTTAATTTCAGACAAAATGCTTTAAGGATTAGATATTTTTTGCTAAAAGCTGAGAAAACATGCTTATGGTGTCACTTTATTGATCCCAGTTATTGAGGTTTGGCAAAAATGTCTACTGACTGCATTTTATGTCAGATGCTTGAATAATGGGATTATTAATGGAATCCTATAATGTATTAATAATCTGACTTTATATGAGAAAAAATACCCAAATACACCTTCTACTTTGATTTAACAGGACCAAATAAGCCCCAAAATGTACCTACAGGACCAAATAAGCAGCAAAATGTACCTTCTCCTTTGACTACAGTGCCAAAAAGCCCTAAAATACTGCATCTTTTGCCAATAAGTCTGAATGCATCTAACACAATATTCATACACATATATTTTACCTGCAACTGTAGCCCCCCGAGGGACATGTATGAAATGTCTATGTATTTGTCCAGGTTTGAAACTGATGTTGCTGTAGTTAATTTCATAATTCAAAGTGTCTTCGACCCTGAAAAATGATAAACAACAATTACATTACATAGAAAATACTTACAGGATATCACAACATAGTCTGGAATCGTAATGAAATTGTTTTGTAAGAGAGGCATTATGTTAAAATAGACCCAAAAAAATTTAACTAGGACAACCTGTTTTTCTTTAAACCACTATAATCTATTAAGATTGCTTGACATTAAAAAATTTTAAAGAAATTTAACTAAACAATTATTATAGTGCCCAGACTCTGCAAAATAAGTTTTGGAAATGTTTTTTTAATTTGATTTATGAATACTTATAATATACAAGTGTGGACACAGAAAAACGTCTCGCCTGCATTCCGCCTGTATACCAAATATTGTCACCGTACCATGCATAGTTACAGAGGAACTGTCCTAATACAAAAACTTAACGTAGTCGCTGGACTGTCAAATTGAGGTCAAGGTCAGGTGACACCTACAAGACAGTCATGTACTAGTCATCAGCAACCTATATACCAATATTGTCATCCTACCATGTGTGGTTACAGAGAAACTGCCGTAACCCACAAACTTTAATGTAGTCACTGGACTGTTAAATTGAGGTCAAGGTCAGGTGGCACCTACCAGACAGTCATGTACTATTCATCAGCAACCTATATACCAAATATTGTCATCCTACCATGCGTGGTTACAGAGAAACTGCCGTAACCCACAAACTTTAATGTAGTCGCTGGACCGTTAAATTGAGGTCAAGGTCAGGTGGCACCTAACAGACAATCATGCACTATTCATCAGCAACCTACATACCAAATATTGTCATCCTACCATTCAGGGATGTCATTAGAAGCCGGCAGCCGGCAAAATCCGCCGGCTATCGGCCGATAATCGCCGGCTACTGAAAAATCTAGTATGGGTCTATTAAAGACAAACGTATTGTGGAAATAAACACGATTTCGTATATCAAAATCGGCGTTTGGAAACTGTTTGCCGTAATTCTCGGATATTGGTCCGTCTCCGTTCCGGTTTTAAATATAGCGATTTCCGGTTTTCTAACCTTCACCTTCTAATTCTAAATTGACTAAAACAAAATGTCACAAAAAAGACCGGCACTTAAACAAGGAACTCTTAATTTTCTTTCAAAGCCAAGCGCCCGAAAAAATCCACGAGAGATATGCAATGCAGGCTCAGAGAGTGCAGGTAATTATTAACGATAATTGTTTCAATAAAATACGATCTGCTCAGAAGAAGTCAGCAAATTTGCAGATACAGGCCTAAAATCAATTTTGCCGGACGAGTGTAGTTTGTTCCGATAAAAATAAAATTTAAAACATTTTAACAGTATGCCAAAGAGACATTAATTTTTGGAATAGTATGCAGTAGCACGCTTATTTGTCAAATTTTATCTAGTCTCCGAATATGTAGAGATGTTAGTTTCGTTTCTATCATGGAAAATGATCATTTTATACAATGGAACTTGTTATTTTTGTGCATAAGATTGAAGTGCATCATTGCCATGTATGATATTACAAATTGATATATTGAATTTGTTTTTAGATGAAATAAAATCCTTCTTCAATGTTCCTTACAACATTTTTTTTCAGCAAAAAGTCACAAATTTACAGTTTCCTCAACTAAAAAATAGGACTTTCAAAAACTGAAATAAGGGCCAAGGAGAGCCCCAGAATGCAGGATTTTGCACCATTTACCCCAGAGCTTCTGGGGGCCTTGAGCGTCCCCCAGACCCCCGGCCGTAAGAGCTTGCTTGTCGCGGCGGGAGGCTTCGCCGCCCGCCTGCTACTCTCCAACATTTGCCTGCTATAAAAAAACCTAGTGACATCCCTGACCATGCGTGGTTACAGAGAACCTGCTGTAACCCAAAAACTTTAATGTAGTCGCTGGACCGTGAAATTGAGGTCAAGGTAAGGTGACAAGTGACTGACTGGCAAGTACTCATCACAAGCTAAATTAGATGGAACTAGGGCTTGGGCTTACAAATATACAAAGCAAGATGTCCAAGTATTTACGCTGCCGCCGCCGGATTCCCATACATATGAATTGCCTCCAGTGACGAAAAGGCTAGACAAAAAATAGGCCATTTAAAGGGACATTAAATGATACTCCTGCCACCTTACATTTTTTTTAATATTCATGAACACATTTTACTGAATTACATATCAGCCTACAGGAACAGATGAGCATGATAACAGTCCATCTCAAAAGACAATTTTTACCTTGACCCTTGACTATAAAAATTATTTCAAACTCAAAAACTACAAATGAGATTGTCCTGGAAATTCAACCTGATCTTCATTTTATAGTACTTAACAGCTGTGGAAAGTTTAAACAAAATCTGTTGACATGTTTTCAAGTTATCATCTGGAAACCAGCAATTGACAACGGCCTCTTAATTATTTTTGTATAGGGGAAACTATTGACATTTTTTGCTCTCACTTAGGCACCAAGTTTCGTTGAGTAATGAGAGACCCCTCAAAACGACCGGAATAATTTCACGTATATCACATTAAATTTTCGGGGTGCCATGTCAGATAAAATTTTTTGCAAATTTAGAAAATCCCAAGGGTACTCATGGAAACTCCCTTACACCAATAAAATAGTCCAGAAATAGGCTTTGAACAATCAGATAAAAAATACCCAATACATTTAATAAATTATCTGAATAAATTTATTTATAAATTCTATATGAAACTGCTTTTTAAATACAGCTCCAATATTAAAATTCCATTGAATAATAAATCCACTGTCTATGCTACAGTTTGGCGCAGTCAAATATAAAAATAAGAACTATTTTCCTCTCCCTCAGTCAAAGTTCATTTACAGAGCCGTTGTCAATTGTTGACCAAAAAAAAAAAACGAATTGGCTTAAGTCAAAAACTTTAAATCAAATTGTGCTGAAAATCGAACTTGATCTTCATTTGATAGTATTTAATAGCTGTACAAAGTTTAAATAAAATCTGTTGAAGCATTTTTAAGTTATCATCTGGAAACCACAGAGGCATGAACAGACATTCACTCATATCCATATGGAGGGTATGATAAAAAATCTATTTATAAGGCAAGTTTAAATAAAATTCATTGACAAATTTATTTTTGTGTCCTGAGCCCCTAAAATTAGGAATTTTAAATTTGTACAGACAGTATTCATAGTCTAAATATAACTAATTAACAGAAAACTTACTTCTGAGGAATAACAACAGTGACTGGTACCCGTAATACTGGTCCTTTTTCTACACAGCTTACATCATAACCACAAATCTATAAAAAAAAAAGTTAAAATATATATTAAATTCATAGTTGAAAAAATAAATTGCAATCAGTTCAACTACATAAATGCTCAATGATTAGCCTAAACACAAACCTATAACAGATCAATCACCCCCTCTAAGTGCATTTCAAGAATACAAAACACATGTACTACAAAATCACATCACAAATGACTCATGATTATCAAGCAAAAGACAAGTAGATTCACACAAGGCTATTTATGGCCCAAAAATTTCCATGAAAACTGAATTCATAAATAATGCTAGTAGCTTTTCAAAAAATATATTTGGGCATGCCAAATGGATACTAAACAGATGAATTTAGAAGAATGGTGTCATATTTCGTGTTTGGACAACAAAACCATGTTTAAATTCATTTTCGGCAACATTCATGACATACCATGTTTGGTACTGAATAAAACCTGGTTACTTACTTCTGTATAATGAACACCAGTCTTTAGACCTCTAGGATCAACTTTGACATTTATTGTTCTAGAAGTATTCATCAATTCTAAGTGCGTAGGACATTGTACCCAGGCAGCATCACAAGTGAAACACATTTCCATACAGAAACAAATCTTCTCTTCTTGTTCTGAAATCAAAATTCCTTTTTTTAAACTACTAAATCATTCCTCATTACTACACAAAACAATAGGAATAATAAGTATTACTGTGACCTAATGCTCCCTCCATTTTGGTACCCTCACTCTATACCAACAGAGAGGTTTGAAAATTTTGCAAACAGTTTGAAAAATATACAAACAAATTGGCATAATCTTACAAGCTATTAACTGACAAAACTGCAGTATTGTATTCTTTATCACTGCTTAGAAAGTGTGATGAAAAATGGTAATGGGTGGACACACACACACTGACAGTTAAACAGTATACACCCATCTCCTATGGGGATATTTATAGATGTTTAACTTAGTTATGACAAATCAAAAGTGTACTAGCAATACAGTCAACACAATTCTTGTTATATATCTTTATTTGGGCTTTTTTATTCAAGACTATTCTTGGAATAATACCATAATGGTAAGAATGTCTGTAATAAAAATTAGGGTACTATCACCTGAATTTTTACAATTTTTTAATGGAGAAATTCAGATAGAAATACATAATATATTAAAAATAATGTGTTTGGATGCCAACACAGAAGTCGCCCAAAATCCCCATGAATAGTACTACATTATACTCAGGACATTGAAGTGTACCTACACATCAAATTTCATTAAAATAGGACAACGTTGAAAATTTGACCCTTTCTTGGGTGGCCATTTTGAAACCTAGTCAAAAAAAATTCCAAATATGGAGTTCCACTCGAGACACTTAAATCTACCTCCACACCAAATTTTGTTGCAATCGAAGCAAGTTAAATTTCATCGAGATCAGATAACGTTGAAAATTATACACGTTTTTCCCCACCATTTTGAAATGCGACATCAGAAAAAAATATTTAAAGGAAGCGGTTCACTAAAAATACTAAAATCTACCTCCATACCAAATTTCGTTCAAATAGGACCATGAGAAAATTTTGCCATTTTTGGGTGGGTGTTGTCAAATTTTGAAATGGCTGTCATTAAAAAAATCTGACTATCGACTGCACCCCTCCATATGTCGATCAGTTTCATTTGATTCTATTAAGGCGTCTCTGAGAAATGTGATGGACAAGTTCAAGATCTAGAAAAAGTGAAAACCGAAATAAATAAATAAACATCGCTGGGGATTTGGGTTATGATCATACAGCTATTCTCTGATCTCTCCTAAAAAAGACCTTAAGTAAATGGACAAACTTAAAAATCAAATCATTATTCTTTCCTTATGGAACACATACATGTAGTATTGGGTTATAAATCTTCTTCTACATAATTTTGACTGGATAGCTGTTTATAATCTGATATTCACAAAGAAACAATAATATTATGTTCATTATTCCTTACTATATGTTTAACCATCAGTTATATTATTAAGATACAAATCAAATTCTTGATGGTTGTTTGTTACTTAAGAAATAGGTTATTGCGAGTGGGTTCTATGTGAATTAGAACATGGTCAGACTTTATATTTGTCAATATTTTATACCGAGTGATAGCGAGATATAAAATGAAAAAAAATATAAGGTCTGACCATGATCTAATTCACATAAGAGCCCAACTGCAAAAATCTATTTCGATTGTCCAACTAATGTTTTAAAATTTTGAAGTGGCTCAAAGAAGACGCTTTCAATGGTAATATTGTTTTTTTCAAACTAATAAGATATCTTTTAAAACATTATGTTAAAGCAAATAATATTGACATAAACATATATTTATTGAATATACCTAATTTAAAACAAAAAATATTGAGAAATCTTAACAAAATTGCATTGTCATAATAAATATAGCTGAATTATTGCTTGCCAGACGTTAAACAACAATCAATCAATCAAATGTTCCAGTTTGAAATTTTCAGTTGAGTGTATAAGACGTTGGAATTATAATTGTGATGTCAAAGCGGGCTCTATGCCTAATGTGTTCTAAAAGCTAATGAAGGACATCATATTAGAATTATTTATATTTGTTTACCTAGATATATTTTGCTTTTCTGAACAAATCAGAAGTTTTCCTTACAATTATCTTATTTAACTCTGAAATTTGTTTATAAACAAAAGACCATCTAATGGACACCCTTAGTACTCTTTCTAAGAAACCTAATCTGAACAGTACTTACCTGATGTCTTTTCACAGAAGAAAGGCTCTATACTAACATTGACTTCTACTGGTTTTGTTATTTGTCTTGGTTCCCTGAGGTAAATTCCACGCTTACCACCCAAAGTCATCACAGAAAATCGTACTTTACACTCCTTCTGTTTCTCATAGCTGGCAAGATAATCAAAAACTTTCTCTACCTGAAACCATTATTTTTATCACAGGTTTATTCAATACATGCACAAATTATTCTGAATGGAGAAATCAAAATTAATAACAAATGGTTTTATTTGTCCTGACAAATATATATTAATTACTAAATTCAGATTTTAATTCAACTAGAATCTTTAATCTTTCGCCTCTCAAAAATTTTTTTTTTTAAATAAATGTAAAGTGAGCTTTGAAACCCTTTTTTTTTTAACCCCATGCAATTTTTAATGATTATGTCCTAAATTTAAAATTAAACAAGTGTGGACACAGAAAATCTCTTGCCTGCATTCCCCATCAGTAACGAAAAAAATTTTTGTCATAAGCATTATGTAAATAGCATTAAATTTTTATCATTTGAAATATAAAATGCATGGCAACAGAGAAATGGACATAATCCAAAAACTTTAAGAATAGTCACTGGACAGTGAAATTGAGGTCAAGGTCAGATGACACCTGCCAGACAGTCATGTACTCTTCAGCAGCAACCTGTATACCAAATATTGTAACCCTACCATGCATAGTTACAGAGGAACTGTCCAAATACAAAAACTTTAAAGTAGTCCCTGGACCATGAAATTAAGGTAAAGGTCAGGTGACACCTTCCGGACTCTCATGTTCTACTCATCAGCAACCTATATACAAAATATTGTCATCCTACCATGCATGGTTACAGAGGAACTGCCTTAATACAAAAACTTTAACATAGTTGCTGGGCCGTGAAATTGAGGTCAAGGTCAGGTGACACCTGCCAGACAGCCATGCATTTCTCATCAGCAACCTATATACCAAATATAATCATCCTACCATGCATTGTTACAGAGGAACTTCGGTAATGCAAAAACATTAAAATAGTCGCTTTACTTTGAAATTGAGGTCAAGGTCAGGTGACAGGTGTCTGACTGGCAAGTACTCATCATAAGCTAATGGACCAAATTTGATGGACCTAGGACTTAGGATTACAAAGATATGAAGCACGATGTGCAAGTGTTAACACCGCCGCGGCTGCTGCAGCAAGATTCCCATAAAAATGTCTCGCCTCCAGCAACTTTCGTCGCAGGCGAGAAAAAAATAATATGACATTTTATCAGAAGATCTGAAAATTGTATGGTTGGCTCAAAAAGTCAAAACAATACAACATATATTAATAACTAATATTACTACAAACAATAGTATGAAAATGAAGTGTTGTGTGTTAATTTGTTTGAATGGTGTTTAAATGCCACTTTCAGCAATTTTTTAACAAAACTAGAGTAAAAACACCTGTGAGCAATGCTCACCATTGATACCCCCCGCTTCACAATTACTTTGAAAATTCAGGTGTTCTTAATTATGAAATTGAAACTTTATCTAGTTAAACGTGAAGGCAAAATTGCAGATAATACATGTAACCCTCCCCAATCCCCCAAAGAATGGCATTCCCTATGTCAATGACAAAGTCCATGTTTTTCTATGGCAAACCTCCAATAATATTCTGATCAAAATGTTAAATATCCAATGCACAATGGCAATATGTGACCAAGATTCTGTATAAGTGTCAACAAATTCCATTCAGTGGTGTAGGAGGAATTGTAAATAAAAGATGGGTATCCCATTATGTCCATTACAAACTCCATGTTTTTCTATGGGAAACCCCAAATATCATTCCGATCAAAATGTTAAATATCTCCTGCACAATGGCACTATGTGACATGGATTCTGTGTAAGTTTCAACAAATTCCATTCAGTGGTGTAGGAATGAGTTGCACATAAGAGATGGGTATCCCTTATGTCCATGGCAAAGTCCATGTTTTTCTATGGGAAACCCCAAATATCATTCCAATCGAAATGTTATATATCTAGTGCACAATGGTAATATGTGACAACATTCTGTGTAAGTTTCATCAAATTCCATTTAGTGGTGTAGGAGGTGTCGCACATAAGAAATGGGTATCCCCTTATGTCAATGACAGTCCGTGTTGTTCTATGGGAAACCCCAAATATCATTCCGATCAAAATAATAAATATCTCCTGCACAATGGCACTATGTGACAAGGATTCTGTGTAAGTTTCAACAAATTCCATTCAGTGGTGTAGGAGGAGTTGCACATAAGACATGAGGACCCCCTTAGGTCAATGACAATGTCCATGTTTTTCTATGGGAAACCCCAAATATCGATCCGATCAAAATGTTTAATATCTCCTGCACAATGGCACTATGTGACAAGGATGCTGTGTAAGTTTCTTTAAATTCCAGTCAGTGGTGTAGGAGGAGTTGCACATAAGAGATGAGGACCCCCTTAGGTCAATGACAATGTCCATGTTTTTCTATGGGAAACCCCAAATATCGATCCGATCAAAATGTTTAATATCTCCTGCACAATGGCACTATGTGACAAGCATTCTGTGTAAGTTTCATTAAATTCCATTCAGTGGTGTAGGAGGAGTTGCACATAAGAGATAGGGACCCCCTTAGGTCAATGACAAAGTCCATGTTTTTCTATGGGAAACCCCAAATATCATTCCGATCAAAATGTTAAATATCTCCTGCACAATGGCACTATGAGACAAAGATTCTGTGTAAGTTTCATCAAATTCCTTTTAGTGGTGTAGGAGGAGTTGCAAATAATAGAAAGTGTAACGGACGGACGGACGGACGGAAGGACGGACGGACGGAAGGACGGACGGACACCATGAACACTATATACCCCCCGCTTTTCAAGCGGGGGGTATAATGATGGTTTCCAGCTATTATTAAGAGCATAATGTGTTGTACCGATTTAAAACAAGGATCTGTGCATCATGTGGATTTATTTGTATTATTATATCATTTAGTCCAATTTTTATAGGAGGATGAATCCTTCTGAATTAAGATTGGTGTCAAGCACACCCTGACCACAAGATCATAGCTGACAGGTCGTCCATGATTAATTTTAAATGACTACCATAACCACTTGGCCATATATATCATGTTGAAATTTGTTCATGAACATGTTACAATGTAATAGCTATATTATTACCTGTATTAATCCATGACCAAGTGCAAACACTTCAACATTATCTACTTTAACAGCAGTATTTTCCAGAGCTCTCTTTACACTAAATGGTGTATAGGTGATACCTCTTGCTTTAAGTGCTGATAATACTAGTCCTAAACAATAAGATATGAACAAAAATTTTATTTTCTTAAAACTTTATTCATTTCTTATGGGAACTATTAAAAAAATCTGATACAGAAAATGATGTATGCAAATAACATGCATTGATATTCATATTCATATTTAGACTGGGTGGATTACACGACAACTAGCTGAGCTATATTCACCTGTAGTCAGACTTAATACCAATAAAAATACAATACAGCCATTTGATAAAACAAAAAGGTATTGAATTTCCAGAAATATTATTTTGAAATACTGTTACATAAAGTGCTCTAGTGATTTCTTAAGACCATATAGATGTATCCTGATTTGAAACTCAGTTGAAAATTATCTTGTCCTTTTAAAAGTAACAAGTAGACAACACAGCTTTGTAATATAAATGAGTATGGTAAATGTCCAATCCAGATCCCATTTCACTGTAAAAAATTTTCTCAGATTTACGAGATTTTTATAAAATTCCTGGACTTTTCCTAACCTGGAAAAGAAAAAAGGAATCCCTGGTTTTTGAGGTTGTGTGAGAACTCTGATATCTGATATATGTACGTCAAAACACTAAAAACAATTATATAATATCACATAAAAAAAACCTCACAGATGTAAAAACTTCTGCTTAAAAAAAACAAATCAGCTGATAAATTAAAACCTTCTGCTTTCCTCTACCAGATGAAATATACATGTATATAGGTTCTTTTTATAACACAATTCATAGTATACAAAAAAGTTTTATTTGTTGACAAAGTGGTAAAAATGAAATGATTTTTATGGTACTTTATTAACTGCCAAAATAAAAACTTAACATTTTGTACAATCAATGGCCTTAGAATTATATAATTTTATTTTTAGATGGTCTAATATAACAAATTTTAATTAATTTTTTTTAAATACTTTGACTTACCTAAACAACCACATGCATTTGGTGAACTCATACTGGTTCCATTCATTAACTGACAACCTCTGAGAGTCCAGTTAGGGACTGAAGCTATAGCTCCACCTGGGGCAGTTATACACACACCAAGTGCTCCATCATGTCTGGAAAAGACAAGGAATCTGTGAGCTATTGCTCACTCAGTATACCCCAGCTATTCACATCAGTGAATTGACTAAGTAGGTTAACAGGAAGTAGATATGAGACTGACCTGAAATCCGTATTTGCAATAGAGGACCACATGGTAAGGTCACATATATAAATTTTAAGTGGTTGTGATAAGTAGTTGCTGAGAAAACTGTTACGAAAATTTTCATCAATTGACCACTAATGTTGAAAATATAGGTAACATTTTGAAGTGTTTGTTATAAGTAGTTTAAGTAGTTACTGAGAAAACTGTTACAAAAGTTATGTTGTGGACAGAAGGATGGACAGGGGTAAACCAGTATAGCCCCTCTCCTTCGATGCGTGGGTATAAAAACAGTTTGATAGATGAACCTGTACTTTAACTGAATTGACAGTTACATAGACATGTGTTTAATTAAAAAAGCCCATACTGAACAGACTGTTTTCTCAAACTATTTTTTAAGTCCCGTAATTTATTTCTATATTTGCTTGTATGGAAAAACCACTGTTTTCCAAATACTCAATTTTTAGAATTAAAAATTTGGTTTTGTAAAATAAATACTTACCATCATAAATTTAGATATTCTCCCTATTCGCAGCTTGTGAACCGGAAGTACTACAAATAAAATACCCTTTGAGACAACCCCCATTCCCACCTGGCGCATGTGCACCCATACTCTCCATCATTTTCTGTGAACCAAACAGCTAGTTCCCAGAGGGGGATGAAGGGGAGGTGGGAGGGACCTTCAATTTATGATGGTAAGTATTTATTTTACAAAACCAAATTTTAATTCTAAAACTTGAGTTTTTATTACAATAAATACGTTACCATCATAAATTTAGATATAAACTGAATTTAACGTAATGCTGAATCCCCCTCAAAATTGGGGGGAACCACCACCTGTTGAGCAGTAACCAAAGGTCCCAAAGCAAAGAGGTTGTCACAATGATGGAGCATAGAGCGCAAGTAGTGGTTATAGAAGGTACTGTCTGACCTCCAATAACCAGCTGACAAAACCTCAGATAAAGAAGAGGAATTAAAAATATTCCAGGAGGAGGCTAACGCTCTTACTTCATGTGCCTTAACTTTATGCTTAGATAAAGTATTAGGAGGAGAGGATTTGTAAGCCATAAGGACAGTTTGACAAATCCAAGTAGAAATGGTTTTTGCTGAAATATCCTGCACTCCCTTTTTAATAGGTATAAATAGACGGGTAGAGTTAGGTCTTCTCAGGCTAGAAGACCTAGATAAATATTCCAGCAAAGTTCTAACTGGACACAAAGTCTTATCACCGGCCACTGCAGGTAAAGATGGAATGGTGATAATCCCAGAGCCTTTGTCTGCCAATTGATTCTTGGCTAGGAAAGAAGGATCTGTTAACAGTGTCACTGAAGTCTTGTCTGCTGTAAATCGCATACAGGATTCAGAAATAGAAAAAGCATGAATCTCACTCCTCCTTCGTCCAGAAGCTAAGGCCAGAAGAAAACAACATTTATAAGATAAATGTTGGAAACTAGTAGAGGACAAAGGTTCAAAAGGAGAAAGCTGTAAGGCTTTCAAAACTACAGCCAAGTCCCAAGGAGGAACCAAACGTCTCTGTTTGGGACGCTCCAAGTAAAAATTTTTAATAAGGAGAGACAAAAACTGGTTTTCTCCAAAATTCTCACCTCCAGAAAGGTGAATAGTTCTGGAAATAGCAGACCTATTACCTTTAATAGTAGATGGTGCAAAACCTTGATCCTCAAAAAGAAAAATGAAAAAATCAGCTAACTGTTGTACAGAGGCTGAGAGAGGATCAATTTGTTTCGAGTTACACCAAGAACAAAAGATTGACCACTTGGAATCATATATGGCCCCTGTGGATTGTCTAACTGATCCAGAGATACGCTTGGTTGCCCTGCCAGAAAAGCCTCTCTTTCTGATTCCTGACCTGATAGCATCCAAGCGTGAAGACGTAGAAGCTGAACACCTGAGTGTAGCTTCCTGCCTTTGAACTGTGATAATAGATCCTTCTGAAGAGGAAGACAAAGAGGATTTGCACAGGACAACTGCAGCAGATCTGGAAACCAACTCTGTCTCGGCCAGGCTGGAGCAATAAGAATGGTCTTGCAACCGTCCTTGCGAATCTTGTACAGAATTCTGGGAAGGAGACGAAAGGGAGGAAACATGTAACTGAACATCCCTTTCCAAGGAATCGACATAGCATCTACTGCTATCGCCTTGTCGTCCGGAATGGGAGATACATAGGTTTCCAGTTTGTGATTTAAACTGGTTGCAAACAGATCTATGTGGGGACGATCCCACAACAGAATGATCTGCTGAAAAACTGCTGGATGTAATTCCCATTCCGTATTCACAGGATTCTGAGAGCGAGATAGAAGATCTGCTACAAGATTCTGTCTGCCTGGTACATGCCTCACTGTCAGAGAAGTATCGATTCTGTTGCAAAACAGAAGAATCTCTCTGCAGAGAAGAAACAGAGGGTAAGAGTGGGTTCCGCCCTGGTTCTGAAGATAAGCCACCACAGTTGAATTGTCTGTGGCTATCAACAGAGGCTGACCCTGAACTACTTCTATGAAGTGTCTCAGGGCCAGCAAAACTGCCCTATCTCTAGAACATTGATGTGATCCTCCAACTCGAGAGGAGACCAAAGGCCTGAAACTGACCTGCCTTCCAGATAAGCGCCCCAACCTGAAAGGGAGGCGTCTGTGAACAGCGTCAGTTTTGGAGCCAGGGGATCTAGAGGTAAACCTTTTAGTAGGTTCTCCCTCTGTAACCACCAATTGAGATGAGGGAGAAGTTGAGGCTGCACAGGAATGAGAGCTTCCCATTCCTGAGATGCTGGATGCCAAAACTCCATGAGATACCACTGAATAGGTCGAATGTGAAGACGACCCAATGGTACTATGTCCATCAGTGATATCAGGAAACCCACTAACTGAAGGAAACGTCGAGCAGGGATAGAAGAGGCTTGCGAAATCTCGATCACTAGCTGGTGTAACTTCAGAATTTTCTCCTCTGGAGGAACAACAAGGCCCAAGACTGTAAGGTACCTTTCCCCGAGAAAAATGAAATCTTGACTGGGGAGAATGTCTGATTTCTCCAAAGAAATCAGAAATCCCAATTTCAAAAGAAGATGGATTACAAATTGGGTGTGTTCTTCCAGAAGAGAAAAAGACTGATTCTTCACCAGAGAATCGTCGAGGTAAGAGTGAATGAAAATCGACTGGGGTGTGAAGAAAAGCCACAACCGTCTGAAACACTCTTGTAAATACCAAAGGGGCCGTGGAAAGGCCGAAGGGCATTGCTTTGAAAGCATAAACCTTGCCTGCCCACACCAACCTGAGATACCTCCGAAACCTGTGTGCTATTCCAATATGGAAGTAGGCATCGGTCAAGTCTAGAGAGGTAGTCCACATCCCAGGAAGGATGGATGCCCTGATTGACCTGTTGGTTTCCATTTTGAAATGGGGAACCACCAAGAACCGATTCAGGGCCGAAAGGTCTAGCACCGGTCTCATTTTCCCGTTCTGTTTGGGAACCAAAAATAGACGGGAATAAAAACCTGGACTGATTGGTGGAATAACTTCCTCCAACACACCTTTCTGAAGCAGGGTTCCCACCTCTTCCTGCAACAATCGATTCTTGACAGAATCTCTTGCCTGGGAAAGATCCATGGGAACTGACGACAATGGGGGGACCTCCTGAAAATGAAGTCCCAGTCCCCTCCGTAGTACTGAAAGAACCCACTTGTCTTCTGTAATCAGTTGCCACTGAGGAAGAAAGTGAGACAACCTGCCCCCCACTGGGATCCCAGGAAGAGTAGTAAAAAACACCTTTTCCAAGGGAACCCGGGGAAGTACTACCGGAAGGGAAAGCCCATCATTTCTGCTGTTTCTTCCTCCTCACAAATCTGCGCTTCTTGCCAGCAGAAGAAGAAGGAACAACAGAACTAGGGTTAGCTGATCTCTTCCCACCAAGTGTGGGCCGAGATACTGAACCCTGAGGTTTGGCAGAGGAGGAGTGTGACTGAGACGTCGACACTTTCCTCTTACCATCGGAAAGTTGAACATCAACTTTCACAGTGTGAGGGGCCTTGTTAACCTCAGTATGAAGTTTATCCAAGGACATCCCAAACAACTTCTCTTGAAAAAGAGGAGAAAATAACAACGACTCCTGCAAAACCTCAGAGACGGGAGATTTTTCTAAAATTTCTTGCCTCTTGGCAAAGGAAAAGTTAGCCAGAGTGCCAAGCAACAGTAACTGCGAGGCCCCTAGGCTACCATCCACTTGCAGGAGAAAAGCTTTAAGCTCGTTAAACTCCTCTCCCTTGTCTTTCAGCAAGGTTCCAGCCGCTGCCAAAAAATGCTCAGCATTCTGGAGTACTGAAGACAAAAGTCTGAGGTTGTTCTCCGACTTTGCCCACAAAGCCTGAGATAACCTCAAACCGTCCACAGGTTTAGAACCCAAAACCCCAGAAAAAGCCTTATCAACTGCTGGGGCCAACTTTCCCATGGAAGAACCGTGGATCTCAAAATCCCTCGGCTTGACCTTACCTGGGAAAGACAGAGGACCAAAACCAGTGAACTTCTGAGGAGTTGAAGAAGCTAACTCCTGGAAAGTAGAATTAATAGTCAAGAAGGCAGACTTGAAATGTCCAGACTCTGGAAAGGACCTATAACCCTTAGGGTTGTCCTTAACAAGACCAGAACACGTCATAAAATCAGACGGTGGAATGGTCTTATGAGGAGGGGAGGAAAGAGGGAAGCTACCAAGCCCCCTCTGAATGGCATACACCCTATTCCTCAGAGAATCTGGAACCGAAGATGGAGAATCCTGTGCAACAGGAGATATAATATCTGCTGTTGCAGAAAGAGAATCCTCATCCTCTGACAAGAAAACCGCTTCTTGACTACGAGGAGCCAGAGAAATGCTATCACTCTCCTCCTGGATAGCAGTAGGCGCCTGGGTAGCTAAATTGGATGACTCAGAAAAAGAAGGAGTCCTATTTTCCAGGAGAGATATTCGATTCCCTAATTGCAAGAATTGGGCATTAACCACCGCTTGCAACTTGGAAATAGAACATGTCAGGGCCTTTATATCTTCACTAGGGGAAGACTCTAAAGGCACCCGACTAGCCATGTCCCTAGAACCTTGCCAACCAGGGGGCAAGGAAAAAGGGTCATAAGGGGGGTAGCCCGGCAGAGGTGGATACTGATAATTTAAAGGCCACCTTGACCTGGTAAAGGAATCACTCCTTATTCCCGTGGGAAAAGTCTCAGAAGTGGAGACAGAACTTACCACCGAACTTACCACGGAGTCTACTGGTCTTGTAATGGTATGGGTAGCCTTATTAACCGCCGAAAGCCTAAGCTGAGAGGCCGAGCTACGAGGGGCGGAAGCAGTAAACCCTGGAAGAAAGGAACCATCAGGGGCTACACTCTTATCCCAAAATTCATCCGTGGCGGTCAATGACCGCCACGGTGACAATTCTATTCCGTCCTCCTCCGTGTCACCGATGTTTTGTGACATTGACATGTTCAAGTAAGTCTAATTTTTCTAAATATTACCTGAACTCTTCACAAAATTAAGTAATAATATAATTATTATACAACAAATCTTCACAAACTCTTCCGTATATTACAGACTAAGACTGCAACAAATTCACGTGCAAGCTGTTTGGTGAAACCGGAAAAAATGATGGAGAGTATGTGTGCACATGTGCCAGGTGGGAATGGGGGTTGTCTCAAAGGGTATTTTATTTGTAGTACTTCCGGTTCACAAGCTGCGAATAGGGAGAATATCTAAATTTATGATGGTAACGTATTTATTGTAATAAAAACTGATTTCCTCACAAATTTAAACTCATTTAAAGCTCCTGTTTATAGTTCATTCATGCAGGTCACCCTCAATAACTCGAATATAAATTACATGTATATAAACATTGGTTTCAAGCAATTAACTTGAAGTACAAAGGACATGGATAACAGAAGCTATAACACTTAGTACAGGTATGTACATTAATAAAAAAATGTATAATAATAGTGACTGCTGTTTAATATGTATTAAAAGACTAGGGACACTAGCAAAAAAATAATTTTAAGAAAAATGTGCTGCACATAAACACTGTGAAATTTTATTATTTTATTTGACTGTGATCGCAGATATAAAGTGTGCAAACTGGTTTTTGGGCAAGCAACTGTCGTAAATAATGACCAATACAGAAATTTTAAAATTCACAAACTATTACAACTTAAAAAAACTGTATTCATTACAAAATGTATGATTGATTGATTGATTGGATGTTTGCTTTACGTCCAGCCAGCAGTATTTCAGCTATATTTGGGACGGGAACAAGTTAACAAACAAAACATCAATTGAAAAAGGGGTAGGATGGGACAAAAGTAACAAAATTTTGACTGCCACTGGAAAAGTACGGAGTATTTGGTAGGGTCAGAGAATTTAGCCTTTTGTAGCGACTACAATAAGCCTACTCTTTGTCGAAATCTACAAAAGGGATCTTTATCGTGCAAGGAGGGTGGCTCTCTCCAAACACGTTACCCACTATAGTCCGTGGCCAGGCTTTCCATATTATGACCTGACAAACACCAAAATTTATGAAACATTAACATATATTCCAAACTTTTAGTTCCTAAACCAACCATACTGCATACAAGAAATTAACAAGCAACATAAAAACAAAAATTGTCATTGTATGGAAAGGATAAATATCTGTACATTGTCCAACTTCTGTGGCTCAAACTACCAATAGTTAGAACTGTTTTTGGCGCCCCTCCAGGTTCGAGTTATCAAAATTCTACTGTATCTACAGTATCAGCTTTTTTCTCATACTCTCCTTGTTTCAAAGTATAAAATTAAGTTACTTAAATGTTGATGAGTAGTATTCATTTACAGTTGTCACATAAAATATTGTCTTAAAGAAAACAAACAAGTAAATGATGAAAATACTGTGGGAAATTTGCCTCTGAAAACAATCTAACAGAACCCTTATTAATACTCCTTAAGTCCCAAGCACAAAAAAATCTGAACACTAAGAAAAAAGCAAAACCATTCTTTAAATTACATTTCTTTGTATTGTATTTCCCAATATATGTGCATGACTATACATAAACTTACGTGGGTCCTCTAGAAGACCATGTGTACTGCATACTTGGTAACTTTTCCCTGAGAGAATATTCAGCAGACATCATGGCTGGAGAAACTTGTGCACCAACACCTGCAAATATGTATCAAATACTACATGTACATGTTTTGATAACTTTTAAACATTTCTAACTTTACATTCTTCTCAAATGTTTGCAGTACCAACTGTTATGTTTATTCAAATCACCATATCAAAACACAAAACTTAAAAATAATTTCAAACAACAAACAGTTGTTATAAAAATTCTATTTAAATGCATAATGCAAGATTTTCATTATTTATGATTTAAGGTTTTGGGACTATAAAAACAATCACTGGGAAATACAGACAGGAATAAGATGGTTAGATGCAACTAGAAGAACCAAGATTATCATACCAATTAGTGCATCTGTGGTCCCACCGGGGCATCCAACAGTAGACAGGGCAGGTCCATTATTACCAGCACTAGAGACAAATATCACACCATGCTTGTTTACAGCTTCACTCAAAATATCACAGACTCGTCTGAAATTATATAGAAAATATTAAAACTGTTGCATTTTACTTTAGGAAACCTTTAATCTTCTCTGTAAGATAGTTAAAGAAAAATAATTTATTTTTGGGATCCACAATAGCTTGATGCAATGTAATCAGGAAAATATAAATGGTCTGAAAATTATTATTGAACTATTACACTTTTTGTTATTACTTAAGTCATTATTTACCCAGAATTTGCCCAATGAGTAGCTTCTCCGTAACTGTAATTTACCAGATCACACTTGTACTCAATTACTTTGATCATCTGAAAAGGTAAAAACAATGTTAATAGACTTTAACAAGTACTATAAAATTACTAACTATCTGTTTCTGATGAATTTCAGTTGTTACTAAAAATATTGTATTACTTTACAAATAAAGTTATGGTTAAGTTTTGTAAATAGAATGGTATACAAATAGTAAAGAAAGTGATACTTTAGAATTAGTGGCTCCAGTTTTGTGATTCTTGGTTTCTTTGTTTAAATAGGGTTATAATGCCACTTTCATCAATTTTTCAGCCATATTGTGGTGATCAGTTTTTCTGGGGAAGGAAGCCAGAGAACTTTATATGACCTTTGGTAGGAAAACTGGCAATACTTATGCGTTATGAAATAAAACTGATGTTGAGCACAATTTTACAATTTGGTGTCCTGTCTTCCAGATATGGTTTGTGTTTGGTTTATATTCTCTTTATTTAAATTAAAACTACATGTATTCTTCCCTTAAGTGACAAAAACAAAAATTTGATTGGAAACAAACTAATTAATATATCCTTCTAGCAATTAGCTGCATGTTGATAATGATAGCACATTGAAATAACTGCAGCTGTTGTCAATTCACTTGAAAGCTTTGTTTAAAAAAAGCTGAATATTTAATTCTATGAGTTGACCAAAAGTGGGATGAAACTCACAAAAAATTTACAGTCAAAATACAATGACCTGTCAGGTATTTTCTAAATATTCGTCAACCAATTCTTAAAACAGATCCCAGCTGTTTCGAAAACTGCATCATTCTGTTTTCTTTAAAGCTCTTCATCAGTGATAGCTTGGACATTTAAATTGCAGCTACTCATGCATGACTCAGGTAACTTTTAAACTTCTAAGGTGTTCCATCTACATTGTACTTTATGGCCAGATTAGAAGTTTGAAGTTACCTGAGTCATGCATGAATAGCTGCAATTTAAATGTCCAGCTCTTTCTTATTAAGAGCTTCAAAGAAAACAGATTGAAGCAGTTTTTAAACAGCTGTTTTCTATTTTTGGAATTGATTGAGCAATAGGTAGAAAGTACCTGACAGGTCATTGTATTCTGACTATAATTACTGTAAAAAGACTGTATATAATATATAAAGATATCTGTATTTATCCAACGTTATGTTCTTACATGCAAATTATTTTAGATTTAACCTATTTGACTTTTGTGTATAAGCCTGGTTAATCCACTGATCTTTTGACCTAATAAGTGAATATGACATACAACTGATGAGACAAAAAAATGTGTTTACTGTAGATTACTTAAACAACAGGGTTGTAGGGTCAATTTTTTTCTTGAAAAGTGTCACCTGCATTTACAGTTGTGTATAAATATATGAATGCTTTGTATGTATCATTGTTATTCTTTAAATTAAAATCAATATACATATGTCAATGACAAAATAATTAAGGTCCTATATATCCGTTACTCACAGCTCGGACTAGAGATGTCCCAGTTTCCATGGAGCCTAGTCTAGTGTCCCCAATCTTAATAGAGATAATCTGTGCTCCTGGGGCTACACCATTCCTTTCCGGTTGGTCAGGGAAATTACCAGCAGCTATACAAGCTACATGAGTGGCATGTGCTCCTAAACAAATAACATGAAAAACAGGATCAATTTCAATTTGAACGGGTAAGAAGATGATGTTTTAATTTTTCTTATACTGATAAACAAATACTTGGAAAACTGCTGGATGGTTGCATTCCTTCCTTTTTTAATTCAACTTTGCCCCTTTTAATTGTTAATCTGTAAATATTGGGTGGCAAAGGCACTGATCGACTATCATACAAGTAATGCATATAATGAATATATATTGTTCTCTTTATACAATCATAAAACTTCTAGCAATAAGATTACCCAATTTTAAAATATCTAGAATTACATTGTTCAAAATGTTACTTTACAGCAGGTTGAAGAAATCTTACCAGCATTTGTGACAATTTCTATGATATTCCCATCATTATGAATGTTTACAGCAAAATTCATCATGTCTAAAAAAAAAAGAATTAATTAAACCATTTAAGTAATTTTTAACATTTCATACCTTTCCACCATTCTTTTAAAATAAGATTCATGTAATATTTAAAAGTATGTTAACAAACGTATCTGTTAATTATTTTACAATGTGTTACACTTTGAAACTGCTATAGCAACTTTGATAATATGTGGTACAAAATATAAAATAATATTGGCAGTGACTATTTTTTTAATATGGACATAATTATTAAGAATATGCAAATAAATCATGTCATTAGCCATACTACATGTTAACAGATATTTCCTTAAAAAACTTTAAACAGGAAACATTACCATCTCGACTACATGTAGCAAACTGTCTCTCTTCCCTGTAACTAGCCATCAGTTTACATTCACTTAAGTTTCCATTTTCAGTAGTATCAACACAACCCCTAAGAAAATATTAATACGTTATTTTACTTTATAGAATGTCATTTCTTCAATGAACATCATGTGTCTATATTTCTTCATCTTTGATACTGTTCATGGACTGGAAACTGAAACGGCTCTCATGGTCTATCCCCCACCCCACCCCCTTATGGCACATATTGGATTCACTCTTACTGAAGGAATTAGTGAATTATTATGAAACGCCTGTCTGCAAGCCATAGTGGGTGACAATTCATTTAAGCAACCAATTAAAACTAAAAAATGTTTCCATAATAATCTAGGGATAATGACTACTAACTTGTTAGAAAATAATTAATTTATTAATTTACTAGATGTCTTCTTACATGTATTTGTTATTTATTATTTTTAGTAAGTCTGGGGTACAATGAAAATAACTAAAATACTGAAAACCCCCATTAAAGTTATTACCTCCATGTGTTTCCATCAAAAAATACAACACAATCATACACTGGTCCACAATCTAAATATTTCTTGTCCAGATTTGTAAGGATATCTATCTGAGCCTGAATATCCTCCTTGATTAACTTTTCTTCCTGAAATAAAGTAGCATTAAATGATCAACTTGTCAGACTCTTTTAAAGGCCTTTCTTCAAACTAAGGATATTTTAAAAACTTTTTTTTTCAATTAAAAAAGTATCATACAGCTAGAAAATATTACATTGTAAGTAGTATTAAAATAAAAAAATGCATACAATGTAATCATGGAAACTAATCTTTTAAATATTTAAAAAAAGAACTGTTTTCAATTTTTAAACATCTTATAAAATATAGCCAGGTTTGGGGCAGTATACTTTATAAACAATGTTTATTAAGAAAGGTGAATCTGCCTGAAACCAGTTTATGATCAAAACTTTGACACAAAGGGGGATTATTAAACATAAGTCAAGGCAATACTGTGGTTTCATTTTTATTCGTGGGATATCAATTTTCGTCGTTTTCGTGGGTGGGGACAAACCACGAAATTAACAATTCAACGAATAATGACCTACAGAAATCTATAATGATGGTAAGCCGACATGAGAACCTGCTATGGGACGGTTGTTACCTGGATAATGACGACTGACGTTCAAGGTGCATCGTTATATTGATGTTTTCGATAGATATGACAATTTTGATTTACGAACAACTTCATTGTGTTTATGACACTAAACAAAAATAATATTGATAAAAAACACATCGTTGTTATTTTTAATTGCGTAATCCCGTCAGTAATGAACGTACTTCCTGTTGTGCCTTTTTGTTGTAAAGTGTTGATGTATACACAAATATTAAAGTAACTTTCTTAATTGAAATAACGATCGATAAAGCAATCTATTTTTTAACACCTTTTATACTGATTTCTATCTTTAAAAAACACTAATTATATCGTCAAGTTTATTGTCAAACAAACAAACTTAATCTTTGCCCCAGGGAATGTACGACGGATTTACAATGAACTGTTTAATTAGATTGTTTTCATAAAATGACATGTTTATTAATTATGTTTACGGATACTAATCAAATTCTTTTCAATCTTGATTACTTTATGTTCCTTTAAAAATAAAACGGTCAAAATGTCGCCGCTTTCCACTACAGTACCGTTAATGTCTATGAAATCCCGTGATCAGAATTACAATTGTCACCTCCCGAGAGCGATTATGTCTTGAAAATGACGTATTAGAAAATGTACAGACTAACACTGTGAATACCGACATTTTGTAAGCAATTCCCCTATCTTTAATTTTTAATTATTTTTCGATTCCGCGAACCACGAATTTAAGAATCCAACGAAATGTCTTTTTTCCTCCAACCACGAAAATTGATACCCAAGAAAATAAATGAAACCACAGTATTAACATTTATAAAAAAAAAGCTTGCATCTTTTCAAACACTAAATTAGGATATTTCCTGAAATGCTGAAAGTATGCCAGAATGTTTAAAAAAAAACCAACTATTTTAAATAAATATAACTGTTTCCTAATGCTCAGTATATAAAATTGCAACTGGACTTCAGTTTATCTTTTTTTACAAATACATGTATAAAACTATGAGAACTCAAATTGTTGCTGTTTCTTTAGTGTTACCAGTTGTACACTATCATTCAATTAAAAAATGTGTTTAATACAATTTTCTTGCATCCAATTAAAAAATAGAGGCAGCTGAATTACAGGTAAATTGTACAATCAAGTAATTGTGTTAGCAACAGCACTGAAAATATTGTTGAAAATAAATAGCGTCAATGTAAATAAAGAGTACTAAGCCAAATTATACAGTATGACTGATGTTTCTGTAAATATCACAACCAATCATTTTTTATCTCTATTTATAACAACCAAGTTCCATCAAACAAATTCAATAACATTATAAAAGAAAACAATTTTCACAATAAATCATTACTCTCAACATAGATAAAGTTTCCAAGGAAAATGTGTACCTGTGACGGTGAAGCATTTTTGGCATCAAAATCCTCCAATCTCCTAGATGCCTCAGCTAAAGCTACTCTGTTTGGTGGATCCCACAGTTTCTCTCTTCGTTCCTTTAACAGTCTGTCTTTAAGTATTCTAGGGAACAAGTCATAAGCTGGTTTGACACCAATATGATACTGCCCTGAAGGGTTATGCCAGTCATCAGGTATCTATTGAAATAATCAAATTTTTGTCAAAAATGTAACAATTTCTTCAAGTAATCATAAAAAAGATTCAAGAAGTTTTCTAACAAAGTTTATATGAAAAATAAATAATCTTATTTAATATAAATCATTCACTTTTTGTAATTATAGTGGTGGGGAAGATCTACATGTAACATACCTTCATTTTCTACGTGCATTTATGTAAGGATCAGTCAAATCATATTTGAATTTGATGGCATTTCAAACTCAGAAGTATGGTCAGAAAACAACACAAATCATATGCAAAAAATTGTTTATATAACGAACAAACCTTAAGTTTTCTTCCAGTAAGTCCTGTTATTTCCCCATCTTTAACCTCTACAACAGTTGATGTATCACAATCACCAGATCCTGTTGTGTCAATCACATCAATTATCTTTGGTTTACCATCACTTGTTACCTGTAATATAAAGGATAATGATGAATATGATTCACTGATTTTCAAACAATATACTAGTCGTTTACCATATTATAAATGCAAGTTTTGTTATTTTGACAAATAAAACATTTCTAAACAAACCTCAGTTTAAACCAATTATCATCTCATGAAAATATATTTATGGATAGTCTTGTAAGCTTGAATTATACAGAGATAATTATATAAAATGTGCATTTTGTATCAAAATACCTCAAAGATATATTGCAATTAAAGTCTATAGTAGAAAATGGTAGTGTTGCAAACACCATTGTTTAAAAAAAACAAGATGCATGGGAATAAAGTTTTAGCTACTAAAAATAACGAAATTAATTTTCAAATTTAGTCTACATTTTCCGACAACAAACTTAATAATGAAAATTAACTAATTATTTTAAATTATTGTGTTGCAGCTGATCTGAGATCAATCCATATTATTAAATGTTAAATTTAGAAGTTTCGGGCAAAACAAAAGCGTGTAAATGATCCTCAGTAAACAAAATATATAATGGATCCTGAATCACTCAAAAGGTCAACAGAAGTCCACCAAACAAAAGCTGTCTTTGGAATTGGCAATCATGTAGGTTCAATACTGGCAAGAATAAGAAATGAAAAATTATTGTAAGTGGCCCTCTTCCATGCATTACTTCTACAAAATTACACATTAGGCCATACAGAATAATTTGTCTGTTTAAGGTTACATGATAGTGAAAAAATAGGGTAGGTAGGTACATGTAGGCATTTTCATTTTATTTATTTATTTTTTCTTCATTTTTTGTATGTTTATATTTATTTCTATAGAAACAGGATGAATTAATTATCTTACTCAGAAGTAGTTACTTGTTTTAATAAAAAAAAGCAGACTAAACTGACGTAAATTTGAATCGATAAACTGAGCATCAATAAAAATCATTCATGTATTCATGATTTTGACTGTCTATCCATACTATTACTTTGGATTCTGTCAGACACACATAGTACATTTCTATCTACATGTAAATAAATAAAGAAAAATAATGGAATATATCAATTTTGGCTTGCTACAGTTGTAGTTAATGTTAAGAATTGAGTGTTTAAGTATTTAATTTCTGTCCCTTCCCACCTGCATTCAAGACTTGAAAGGTGTTTCAATGTAAAGTTTTGCTTTAATTCCCCCAAAGTTAATTAATTTGGGGAAATTCGACATGACAATGAAAAAAGAATCAATTGTCAAACATATTACATAATGTTTTTTGTAAAATAAACTTTTACAAATATTTGTAAAGATTTTTTTAAGGTTTTTAGTCAGAACATCCCTTGCCATAAAAATTGTAGTATTTTTATATTTTGTTACTTTCACTTTTATATAAAGATAAAATGAACTAGGTTCGCATCAAAATTTAGTGTCGATCAGGTAACCGTAAACAGACATATATTTTGTTTGGCCTTATTTAGCCTTGAATTTACATACTGGTAATGTTTGAGCCAAAATAGCATAAATTGTCCTGTTCTGTTACTGTTCAGATGGCTTTGGCTAGTAGTTTCTGAGGAAGCAAAGAAAATGTTGGACAACCAGAAATGAGGATCCCTCATTGTTTGCAATCAATTATACATGTACTGCAATTCTGCAAAGCCATAATCTATTAGGGCTTGTACATAGTGGCCAAGATCTTTGTTGGGCCAAGACTAAAGGAGGAATTTTTGTAATCACATATATGTACATCACTTGTAACAGTTACAATACTTTGAACTTTTAATTCCATGCAATTTTTTTTTTTAATTTTAGCCAATAAAAAATGAGGGACTTTTTTAGTTCAATCAAGATGAAATGAGGAACCTTTGTAGAGGACCACACATACATGTACATTATTTATACATAAGTTATAAACTGCAGCCAATCATAATCAAGAACAATCTTAGGCTGCCATACTATGAGATTGATAAAAAAAAAACAAGGAATCTTTTTACAAAACCTCATACATCATTTGTTCCAATTACAAAAACATTTGGGCATGTACTTTCCAAAGCAGGTTTGTTTTATTTTAGCCAATCAGAAACAAGAATAGTTTTTGCCTTGATTGCCAGGTTTTGAGACTATCAATAAGAAATGAGGAATCTTTTAAAAGACCTCATATACATTGTTTGTACCAAGTCAAAAAATTTGGACCTGCACATTCAGAGGAAGATTTTTTATTTATTTAAGCCAATCAAAAACAAGAAGGAATATTAAGAATATATGTACAGACATCGAGAAAATACATCAAGAACAACATTCCTGTAAAGATAGGCATTAATTGACCTGCTTGCAGTGTAAGAGAAGAAAATTAAACTGTTAGCAATCTTGCAATCTTGCCCTAACCTCCATTCAAGTGAGATAAAATTTGCAATTGAAACAGACATACAGTACATTATTGTTAATTGACCAGAAGTCCTGGAGAAAAGGTACATGTAAGCAGATACATTGTATGTTTAAGTGAGATACTACTAGTTTTCGATACAATTCTAATAAAAACTTTTATAATTCATGCAAAGGGCAAGAAATAAGAAGACATATGATAACTTTTTTCGTTTATTTGTTTTTTACATTTTATTTTATTTTATGTAAACTGACTAAAGTCTTTCCAAAGTAGTGACATCATAACCTTGCAGTAGATTTCACAAAAAGTTAGTATTATCAGATAGCTAGGTGATCCAACTCAAAATGATTCAGCCTTGGTCACCTTGATTACAGACCAGGACATAACTCCAAAGAAATGTCCAACAATTTTATTGATAAAGTTAAATATTTTTTTAATCAATATTTGCAAATGCAATATAATAAACACTGATAATTTTGGAAATCAGGGTTCACCACTGAAAAAAATTTCAAGGTTGGAGGAACTGTACTCATCAGACATGTGGATTCCCTAATACCAAATAAATACAAAAAATAAATATATATAAATATTCACCATATATTTTAACCTTTTTTTTCCAGCATCCTTAGATGGTAAATGTTCAACATATATTATTCAATAAATTAATTTCTTTCCATATTTGTGAATAGATTTATTAATTGAAGAGCTTACAAAACTTGCCCTACACCTTATCATAGTCTTCAAGGGTCACCACACTCTAAAAAAGTAGGGAGAAGTGACTTCTCCCTGGCAGCCAAACAGGGAGAAGTCAGGCACTGATAGGGAGAGACTTCAGGAGATACTAGGGAGAAGTCAGGGGGACCGTACAAATAATTAATTTTGTGGTAGTTACATACATTTTTCATTATTTACATCAATTTCCAGGATTAATACTCTTGTGTTTTTAAATCATAACACACTTAGATTCAGTTTTTTTTTCTTTCTTTTTCATTATTATTCATATTCATGGTATGCAATATCAAACAGCACATAACCTTTATCAGTAATCAATGCAAAAGCACCAGATATAGGAACTATTTTTCTATCTACTTCAATACTTGAAGCCATACAAGGTTTTCAAAAATAAAAATAGATCAACAAAAATATTTGTATATGTGTAGACATAAACTTCATTCAAAGACATGAGTTCTTGTATATCATAATATTCCTAACAGTTTGTTATGAACATGCCATGTTTATCTGAGCAAAATTTCCAAAGAAGATATAGATACAATAACATTACATTAAACCCAGAAATAATTCTTCTGTTCAGCACACTTCTACTTGGACAAAGTTGAGCTGATCCAAATTGCTTCATGGGACATCCATGTACAGAACTCATCATGATGTCAATAATTACTATACATCTTTATTCTTTCCACATGTTCAAGTGCAGCTCATATATTTATCAAAGAAAATTGTTAAAGTACAATACACTTTGAAAGAACTGAAGTTTGAAACCAATTAAAAGTGTTTGTTTATAAAAAAAAAATTATGATTTTTCATAATGGGCTGTTGTATATTACTTTTCTTTGTTGGTCACTCCCGGTAAATAGTCACATCCGGTAAATAAACAAATGGCGCGTAATACATTTGAAGGACGTAAATCGTTTGAAAATATGTTAAATACGCATATTATTTGCCGTTTTGTATTGGAATTACACATTTACTGATAAATTGATAGTCTGGGTAAAATATTTGGACCCGATTTACAAGTATCTTATGTGAACCATCGTGCAACTTGAAGGAAATAACAGGGTGACTTCAACTTCGCTTTTACGGTGCCTCAGGGCAACTTCAGGTCCTAGTACGGCGACTTTGTCATGCAATTATATGTCTCTGGTGCAACTGAGCTTGGATTACTGAAATGAACATAGCAGGAGAATTGCTGTTGTTTATTTTTTTGTGACTGAATTGATCTCAGTTTCATAAAAATGTCAATTCAAATGTAACAAATTCCATAAAATGTTCACATGTGATATTATAAGTTTAACTCTTGTTTATATCCGTTTTTATTATGATGTAGACTCAGGGATCCATGTAGATTCATATTGTAGGCTCGTTTTCAGTTCTTGCCACACCATTTCAACATCAAACGAATACCAGTTTGCATAGGTTAAAGCTATCGTATGCATACGGATTTCCGTCTAGTTTGTTCTGTCTCGGATGCGTTATTAAATATTCTCACAACTGGAAATGGATATGTTAACTGTGTTTTTTCATCCTATTCTCCACAGGTAACAATCACTCGGGCGGAAAATATGCTTATTTAGGATGTTTATTTAACAATAAACGTGACAGGGCTGATGTTCACCGTTTAAAATTAAGCGATGGTAATACACTCGTGGTTTAAAAAAGTGAAACTGGGAATGTGATGTTAATTGAGTCGTGGAGTACATGGATTTTAATGTGGCACTTGGTAATGAACGTGGCAGGAAATATTCAAGTGTGGCGAACCTCCACACTACAACAGCCTGTCGTGAACCCTGGAAATATGTAATGCCAAAATTATCTTTAATCCAGTATTGCACTGACTGAGAGGTTGGATGGATTTAAAACAAAATCAACTTTAGGGCTACACAGAGTTTGGCTGAAACGATTAAATTTTAAATTTCACTGGATAAGTTACCATGACAAAAAATAACAATCCAAAAATGCTGTTTTTTCTATATAATTATACCATATATTGAAAAAAGGAAGTGCTTATATGTTCTAGATTATATTTTCTTGAAAAATAAATGGAGTCAATTGTACTGATGAAAATTTTCTAACGCATGATATTAAATGTTTTCATTATTCCTTTGTCATTCCGACATATTATAATTTTCATTCATACTTCATGTCGTGTACAATACATTTTACCTGTAAACCTGGAGCGCCTGGGTCTACTCCGGTGTCAAGTATAGCAATAATGACATTTCTACCGTCATGATTTGAATATTTGTCTAAGAATGAGGCTGCGCCCGTTTCTTTTTTAGGCAATAAACCATGTACAGGAAAGTCTATATCAATTGACGCCATGTTTTGGCAGACGATTTTAGATATCGGGAAAACGTTTGGAACAGTGTAGATTTTGTGATTTCTTTAAGAGCATGAAAGACGTATTAAAATATTTTTGTTGTGTAAGGTACACATTAGATAACACAGTGTCGGTAGTTAAGTTATTTAACCATTTGACTACCGTTATTGAGATTTTAACAAGTACTATCTTTAAAAAAGATATTCGACGCATTTAACTCCTAGAGATGTATGTAAGGTAGAACGGAAACATAGTATGGAAAGCTATGGAAAGCCGTAGTGAACCCCCGGAGTTACTAATTATTTTACATTGAATTGACCCATTTCCAGTTTTACATGATTTATCTCCCCTTTTACTTCCTGTTAAAAAAACTACGGCTATCATTACTAAAAGACTATGATATTGAAATAAAGATTTTGAATTGTTTTAATATTGTTTGTCTATGCCAATTAAATTTTTCATCTAATTAACCTTATAAGTCGATGTTACTATAGCCATAGGCAACAGGTGAGTTTGAATACAACACCGATGTCACTGGTAACCTTGTTTATTTAAGCTATAAAACAGCTGGGGTTCTACCTCCAATTAACATCAGGTATATAGGATAATGAACATAGATTAATTAATTAACGATCATGTTTACACAGCAGGCGGTTTTAATAACCTTCCTCACTCAGATATTGACACCTGTCATTCAACTGAAGCGTGAAAATTTATCACAGACAATTGTCCATTTCAAAAGGTTTCAACAGGACAAACTGCGGCTATAGCCGCAGTTTTTAGTACCGGAAATGGACACTAGGTGGCGTTTTTTAAATTGGAAAGTCGTCAATTTGCATTACAACAAAATAATCTCCGGATTGTACAAATCCGGTGATTATAAACAAAATCTTCGGCCGAAGTTTGTAATATTATCTTCGGCTTACAAAATAATTCCGAAGATTATTTTTACATAACATTTATAATCTCCGGCAAATAATCTTCGGCATGAAAATCTCCGGAGATGTTAAAAAAAAAATCTTCGCCGAAGTTTCTAATATTATCTTCGGCTTCCAAAATAATTTCGACGATTATTTTTCAATAGAAATTAAAAATGTGTGGAAAATAATCTCCGGCATAAAAATCACCGGAGATATTTTTCAAAACAACTGCAGATATTTTCGCCGGAGGAAATATTTCTTCGCGTACCACTTCCAAGGGTTGAACATTACAATCTTCGGAGGTCGAAGATAATATGAACACGCAAAATCTCCGGGAACATCGTAATGTGCGATGAACTTCATAATCTCCGGAGTAGGTCAAGGGACCACAAGGGGTGTTTATACTAACCAATGAAATAATTCGTTTCAGTTACTAACCAATGAAATAATTCGTTTCAGTTACATATTGTCGGTTCTCTAGTGTGTAATATTCACGTGGTAATATTGACGAATTAGTCTATATAGTAGGTAAATATAGTATTTGTTTATTTTTAATATTTAAACACGCTATTTGTTGATCATTTGTATAAACATTTTGCGTTCAATAGGTATGTTTTGACTCTACTTTTATTTTTTGTCTCTAGATCATACATCATTCAATCCAAGTGTCTAGACTGAACTTTGAACTTGTCTCATGCCTGCTGTGATCATTTAAAGTATAGGTGTATCTGTTTATTTAAATAATAATTTATTATCAAATCAAACGCATAACAAACAATAAATTGACGACTTTCCAATTCAAAAATGCCACCAAGTGTCCACTGTCGATACTACGAACTGCGTCTACAGTCGCATGCTGCCGCAATTTGTCCTGTTGAAACTTTGAAATGAACATTGTCGTTGATAAATTTACGCTTCAGGTTAATGACCGGGTGTCAATACCTGAGTGAGGATGTTGTTACCCCCCCCCTGATGTGTTAAAATTAAAATAACCCTAATGTTAATCTGAGGTAGAACCCTAACTGTTTTATTGCTTGATAATGGGAACTGGTCATTTCGTACCCTGACCATTTTGTACCCTTTCAAATATGGTCAATTCGTACCCATCGCTGAGTCAATTCGTACCCGACGGATGGTCAATTCGTACCCAACTAAAATTTTATGAAATCGTAATGAAATTGTATGTATTAAAGGTAAAAAGTGATCAATTAAATGTTTTTTTTTATTATTTTACTCAAATTTCTTTTTAATTAGTCGGCATATTGTGTTCAGGTTCTTTATATTGAATGAAGTGTTGTGATAATTTCTGTTGTATGATGCTGGGACTAGTATAACTAGTTGATTTATAGTTTCCTGTATGATGTAATTTATAATTAGTTTGTGATTCTAAGTGTGCGCACTTTAAGTGAACTAAACATCTGTTGTCTTTATACCTCTAGGATTTGTTCGACAATGCGTCAAGAAAACAGACTTAAAATGAAATATGTGAAATATGAAAACTTGTATTTTTCAAATTTTATTTCGATAAATGACATAATGATGGTAACAAAAAAGAACACAAAAATAAATAACTGGAGCACTAAATAAAAATATGCATTAAAGACAAAAACATAGCAACGCAGCACAGTTATGAAATGTAATGTCCGTACACTCTGGATAGGAGTCTCAGTAATTTGTCAGCAAACATGTACCCACGTCCGTATTCCTCCCATGTCTTCATTCTTTCGGCGGATCTTTTTTTATACTTTTCTTAAGTTTGTTGACCGAGACTAGCTTGACTTGCGTACGGACAAACTCCGCTTCTTTGTACAACAAGCTAATGAGCATATAGAAAGGCGGAGCACACTCTCGAACGTTCAAGCGATGGTGCCAGTCCTCACAGTTGTTATTGGTGCAGACAGGCATCCCGTAGACCGACCAGTCTTTTGGTTCCCATATGCTGCTGTCGATCCACGAATAGATAAATACAATATAACAATTATACATTTAATTATACATGTATCAAACCATAAAGGTATCTTGTCCAATTAGTTTGTTGTTTCAACAATGGGTATCTTCACATATACAGACACGTGCCAGGAAGTGAACAATAAGTATGTAACAATAATGATTTATAATATACACACTTACCTTTATGTTCACGCTAACAATCATAATTTTAATGAGTTCACACAAAATTAATTATCACCACACTACATCCAAAATAACTATCAAAGAAACCGAACCTGATCGATGACAATATGCCGACTAATTACAAATAAATTTGAGTCAAATAACCAATAAAATTTTCTTTTAATCATTTTTAATTTTAAATACATACAATTTCATAACGATTTTAGTCTGGTACGAATTGACCATCCGTCGGGTACGAATTGACCATATTTGTGAGGGTACGAAATGGCCAGGGTACGAACATGACGAAATGACCATAACTCCTTGATAATATATATTTAAATACACTACTTGTTGTTCATTTGTATAAAATTTTGCATTAAATGTGGAATGTGTTGACTCTACTTTTTGTTTCTCTAGATCATACTTCATCTCAAGTGTTAAAGACTGAAGTGTGAGGTGCACTAGAACTTCCTTGTTTGCAGTGCTTAGTTTAAGAGAAGTAGGTGTATATTTTATCTGTATATTTTTATACTTTATTTTCATATCAAACACATAACAAAAATTAAATTGGCGAATTTCCAATTTATGAAACACCACCAAGTGTCCACTTCCGATACTAAATAACTGCATCCTCAGCTGCAATTTGTCCTGTTGAAAACTTAGAATAAACAATGGTCGTTGATAAATTTCCTACTTCAGGTTAATGACATGTGTCAATATCTGAGTGAGGATGTTATTAAAACCCCTTGCTGTATAAACTTGATCGTTAAGTAACAGATGTTTATTCCCCCTTTACGTGATGTTGATCTGAGGTTGAACCTCAGCTGTTTTAAAGCTTGATTATATTTGTTTGTTTTAATATTTAAACATGCTATTTGTTGTTCATTTGCATAAAAATTTTGCGCTCAATTTGGTATGTGTTGACTCTACTTTGTTTCTCTAGATCATACAACAGCTGAAGTGTTGAAGACTGAAGAGTGAAGTAAACTTGAACTTGCTTGTTTGTAGTGCTCAGTTTAATACAAGTAGGTGTATATATATTTTATCTGTTTATTTTTATAATACTTTATTTCATATCAAATGCATAACAAACAATAAACTGACGACTTAGTCTTTCTAATTTAAAAATGCCAGTAAGTGTCCACACCCTTCCGATACTAAAAAAACTGCATCTACAGCCACATGTACCTGCAGTTTGTCCCGTTGAAAACTTTTAAATGAACAATTGTCGCATCCTCACAAGTCAGGGTTTCTGTGTCCACAAGTGTCCACGAAACCCTGACAAACTTAGCTGGGAAATTCCTGGGCTAGATTTTCGTGTGACATTAATCCTTCAAAATATCAACCAAAGATATTGCTTGAAAGAATCAAGTGTTTGGCAGTAGTCATTCTTACTCATTCTTGAGTTTAGAAGAAAACATAATGCAAATAATAAATAATGCAGTAATCACAAACTATTAACCCTACTGTATAAAATACACTGATTTTCACATGGTCCATGCAACGCATCCGTTTGGTTTAATGACAATCGACATCGGATGAATGAAAGCGAGTTTTTGATTGGCTACATAAAGGTATGATGTAGCCAATCAAATTAGTGACTTCTAGCCTGGGAATTTGCTAGCTAAGTTTGTCAGGGTTATGTGGACACTGAAACCCTGACTTGTGAGGATGAAATTGTGGTTGATAAATACACGCTTCAGGTTAATGACAGGTGTCAATATCTGAGGATGTTGTTAAAACCCCCTGCTGCGTAAACATGATCGTTAATTAACTAATGTTTATTCTCCTCTTTACCTGATGTTAATCTGAGGTAGAATCCCTGTTTTCTAGCTTGATTAAACATGCTTATCAGTGACATCCATATTATATATTCGAACTCACCTGTTTATGGCTGTAGTAACATATAAATTCAAACAAGGGTTTGATGTACCTAGGTTGATGTTATCTCCCCAGACGTTCAATGGTCTTCACCATGACTTAATTGATAGTTATGGGAAATCAGTGTCTCAAATACGATCTGACATTTTCTCTGTGTCATGGGTAGTGTTTCCTATTCCTGGATTTACTTTTCCCAAGACATGACAATAAGTAACTCGACAGGTGTCTAATTAGAGGAAGGAGCACTTGAGTGCCTCCATGGTTTTTATTGGGTTCGGGCTACTCTCTGTGTTTCATTTTCAACAAAGCAGAACAGAATTTTTCTTTGGTAGATACAATCCAAATACAGTGTACAGGATTGTTACCAATACAATTACAATTATATACACATACAAACATATATAAAAGAATAGGTCTACTAGTGATTTAGACACTGCCTCGTTATCATATATAACAAAAAGATATAATTTACCAGGTTGAACTTAGCTTGCCTATTAATATTCCCTATTTTCGGAAATACAAGAGTTACTTCCCATTTGCAAGAGTTGTCTTTCATAACAGCAGGTATCAAGTATTGAACAGATAGGGAAAATCACGTTTTAATTTTTCTGTGGAGTGACTCTTCCAGTACAACTATAAAAACTGCAGAATTAGTTGGTATATCATAATAAATTTTACCGGATGCTTTGCTATATGTGAATAAAAAAATATTGTAGAAAAACTACTTTGTACCCACAGTAGGTACTATAAAGTACCTGCTCTAAAGAACAGATAACTCGGCAAATGGGAGATAAATCTTGTTTACCGCAAGTAGGGAATTAAGTATATATTTTTATATATATATAATATATTGATTATATATTGGAGGAGGTGGCACAGCATTATTGGAGGAGGTAGCACAGAATAAATGCGTGAATACTTCACATTAATATTAATAAATAATGATGTGAGTTAGACAACTACAATACACTAATCACAATTATTAGGTAACTCAAATCTCCTTTTATACATTTGATTAACACCTATGACAATAACTTACAATAACATAGTCTTTACAATTGAATAAAAATAAAGAGGAAGAGGTGAACCAACCCTGTGTAAGTTGATTTTTAGTTGACGCTCCTTAGAAGTGGATACCTGTAGGTGTGCAGGGTTGTCACAAGTAAAACTATTAAAGAATTGACAGCAACACTTCATAGGATGCAACAGTCTATGTTTATTTTGTTCGACAAGTTCTTCAGTTTAATAGTAATAATTGAATAAAAAGTTAAATTTAACATCTGAGTCCAAATTAACAAAGGCAGGAAAAATATCACAAATATCTGTAGAAAGTTTTTCTCTAATATTATTGAGTGAAGAACAACTAATTAAAAAATGAAACTCATCTTCTACTCCTAATTTGCATAATGGACATTCCCTTTGCTAGTGGGTTTTAGTGTGTCGCCCAACTTCTATTGCAAGTTTACTATTGCTTATTTAAATTTTTGTAAATGTTTTAACTATATCTCTGTCTATATCTAATTTCAAATATGTATCAATTTCATAGTTTTCTTTCATTTTTCAAAAATAGTGTTCTTCCAATATTTTAAATAATTTTCTTTTAACTTGTTTGTAAAAGCTACAAGCAATTTGGGTTGTGAAAAAGTACATTGGTTATCCCAAACATGATCAAAATTTAGTTTTTTTGATACCCGGTAATATCTTAACCCTTTGAGGCAAAGTTATCTTGAAGATTAAGATTAGATTTGTAGGCATCATGTACTAGTAAATTTTCTGATTTAATGATATCTAACCAATATTCAGCAACTGATTTCAATGCTAAAATAGATATTGGGTACATTCCAAGTTCTGCAAGTACAGCCAAATTCAATGCAGCTCTATTTACTCCTAGAAGTGATTTCGCTAATTTAATTTGAGTTTTAACTATTGGCATTGATAGATATTTAGATTCTAGTTCATGTTTATTATTGACATCATTTAATGACCATATTTCACTACAATAAAGTAAGTAATGCAAGCATCAAACAGTTTTAAATTAGGGACAATATTAGAATAGTCTGATGATAAGAGTTTTCTAATACAGAACATAGCTTTTGTTGCCTTTTTACATAGATGGTTAATGCCATTTTTGAAGACTCCAGATGGTTTTAAAATTATTCCCAAATATATATATTCGTCACAATATTCAATCACGTCCTCTCCTAGCTTAAAAATATCTTTTGATAATTTTCTTCCTGCTTTATTAAGAATCATATTTGTAACTGTCTCTTGGCTTTTGGCTCTAAAGTTGTTCTGTCATTTTACTTTGCTATTTTCCTACTAATGAGGTTACATACTAGTAGATTATAATTAAATTGGCATGTACAAACAATACAAAAAATATGCAAAATCTTTACTTCGATATAATAGTCTTTGTGTGATGATATCAATATTTTTTTTTAACCGGAAGTATAAAGGGAGAAACAATCAAAAACTGGAAATGTGTCAATTATAATGAACTTAAGGTAAAAAAGAAGGTGGCTGCCTCTTTATCATACAGGTAGGAGCTTCCTATGTTCAGTCCACCTTATCTCTTCCAAAACCTCCACTTATACTTGTAGTCAGGTTTTCCTTATAATAACCTAAAAACCTCCCTGTCATTTGCAGATAGCTTTAATATTTTGGTTAAGTATAGATAACCCTCCCAGTAGCCTATATACCCAGCACATTTTTCAGTCAAATAAACATGTGTAGGCTGATAATCCTCTGCTGTCCAATGTTTTTTTCCATGCAAAAAAAGTGTTGGATAGCAGAGGATTCTCAAACTAATACATGTAATGCACATGTTATAATGTGGGAAAACATTGTAATTGTCTGTTGATCTCTTTATGTTTTTGTTTATGTTAGTAATAATTCATTTATTTTAGATTTTGTGCCAATAAAGAATTTGAATTTGAATTTTGTTATATTGTGTGAAAGTTATTTTAAAAATACCAATAAGGGCTTTGTTTTTCCCTGAAAAAGGTTAACAGGTAGATATAGGGTCCTTGTAAGGATTTCCAGGAAACTATTGGTGTATTTAAATGAATACAATTTGTATAGTATTTTTTGTAATATTTATTTTATGTATTTTAAGAACAAGAAATGTTCAAAATTGTTTTGTTTTGTTGTTAAAAAAGAATTCAATATCTGTGGGTAAAACTGTACATGCATGTTGCTATTTTTATCATAAAATTTAAAAGTATAAAAATCTAATTCTAACAGTGATGGCTTAATTTGTAGACATATATATATATAAATATTTTATATTAACCCTGTATTTCTGATCATTCAGAAATCAGCTGGATAGATATATTATATTGTTGTCCCAATACTTGGACGTTTGTATATATATATAGTCTATATAATATATATAGATGTACTTTGTACCTGACAGCCTGTTAAGGAAAAGCTGACAAAAGTAGGAAGGGGCGGGCAAGGTGAAGGAACAAGTAAAAATTTAATTTCAGTTATTGATAGATTAGTATTGTTTGTTATATATATATTTTAAAGGGATGAAGGATGCCATTCACAATTTTTTTTGTAATTAAAAAAAACGTGATACATCACATTTATAGTCTTCATGAAATATGCAGGTCTGCTGGACCCATATGTTAAAATTGCCATTGAATTGGACCAGCAATCTATATATATTTTGACCAAATGACTAGCAAATAAATTTCATGCGGCCGGATTGTTGTTTTCGTCTGACCATCAGTTGGCCTTTTTTTGTCACCTTTGTTATTTTTTATATATGGGGCATTACACATATAATACTAAATTTCATAGAAATGGAGAAAAAAGTATAAGTGTCCATGAACTTTGTGTGGGAATTTTATCTTAAATTTAAGAATGGTTTTTCTACTTTCATTTCAATGTTGTGGTCACATTGTACCACATTACACACTTCTACATAATTTAACAAGTGCTGCCACTGTAAATACATTGACTGGAAAACAATTATTCTAAGAATTTTTTGTTCTACAGTAATGCCATACCTCTCAAATATCCAACTCTTAAGCAATAGCAGTTATAGGCAAAAGCAGAAAAAAATAGAAATTTGGGACTATTTTTTTTAAATGCACTTGAAATTCATTCCTCAAATAGGATAATGACCCCTTTAAGCATAGCAAAACAGTATTGTTCCTGTAGGAAATTAGGTTCTGACCAATAAAAGCTGATTCTTTAAATTTCCACTATTTAAACCTTTTATCTTATAATTCCTCTCTGCAAGGATGATAACCATGATCACAATACCTAAAATGATTGATTCCAAACATTTACACTGAAACATTTGTTATGTGAACTTTGTACTATGTGTACTGTTTTGTGAACTGTATACAAATTTGACTAGATTATTAATATGGGCAGAATGAATGAAACTTTTTTTTAGGTACTTATATCAACAATGGCTCACAGTCTAAATTTGAAATTGAAGGATGCCTACTTAGGTGAAAGATTTTGTGATGTTAAACTGTTATGTCAAGATAATTCTTTAAAATGTCATTCTGTTGTATTACAATTTATAGTAATTTTTTTGCTGAGAAGTTGTCTGGTAAATGGACAAAAACCAGTGATTGTACTGAATTTATTGTTGACTGCTCTAATTTTAAATTATGTATTTTAAAAATGATTGTTGATTTTATGTATGGTATTTCTGTTAATATTGACTGTGAAAATGTTACCGACTTACTGCATGCTGGTACATACTTCATGATAGATGATTTCATTGAAACTTGTAAGCTATTTCTAGAAAAGTCCATTTCAGAAACTAGTGTTTTTTCCATTTTGACAATTTCAGATCAATTTGTTTTAAATGACATTAAATCTAAATGTTTAGTTTTCATTGATTCAAATTTTGTTACTTTGTGTTCAAATTTTGCAGAAGACTTTTATAAGTTACCATCAACTTTGATAAAAGAAATTATAGCTAGGGATTCATTGGTAGTAAGTGAAGAGTTTTTATTTGATATATTGTCTGTCTTTTGTGGTAGTCATGTAAATGAAGCAGTTTGGTCGGAGTTTAATCGTTACATTAGATTTTGCAATATGAATTTATCTTTTTTTTCTTCTAAATGTGTGTTCAGTAATATTTTACCTGCTGATGTTTCAAACAAAATTTTTAAGTTTCTTACAAGTACAGAAACAGTTACATTCCCAAATGAATTTCCAAAAGTCTGTACACCAAGAATTTGCAATTCTGATTCTGATATTGTTATTAAAAGATTTATGTCGAAAAGTAGTGATCCTGTGTTAAATTGTGATAGTTTAGATGGAGAGCGTTTGTCTTTTGTTGTAAGTGAAAAGTGTATGCTACGAAGTGTAGGAATATTTACAAAGCACGAAGCTTCATACATGCTAAGACTGAAACTTTTAAATAATAACTCTGGACATATACTGGCAGATGTACAAAAAAGAATTTTATGTAAAGATAATATTTTTATGATTCAATTTCGTTCTCCTGTTCAATTGTTAGAAAATGTTACATATACTGTTCAGTTGTTTTTAGAGGGCAATTCCTGCTTCCAGGGGCTTTATGGAGCAGGTCACAGACATTGTAATGCATTAAATAATATTTTAAAAATATCATTTAAGGAGCCTACTGGTGGCAGTACAACTGTTATCGAAGGACAATTTCCAGTATTTGTTTTTTGCAAATTATAATTGCAAACTGCAGTGAATTCTAATTTCTGTTGCATATTAAACTTTTACATTTACATGCAAATGAATCCTGTATTGAATTGTAGTATATTTTTATGATACTAGTATCTGTACCAGATTTACATTCTAACTACATGTACTTTGAGTTATGTTGTTATAACGCAAGGGACCATATTTTTAATACTGGTCTATTCTAAACCATGGAATGGTTGATTTAATGTTGTCCTACTTCCAGTTAGTAATGTCAATTATATTCATGATGAGAACAAGTTTATTTAAAAAAAATGTTTCAACAGTAAAAAAGGTTGGACCATCATGGACATACTAGTAATGAGACTAGTAGACTGTCACTGAAAAAGTAGGGAGTGTTGGGTAGGAGCAGAGCCATTTTTTATGTTTGGTTGTTTGAATGGTATTTAATCTCAATTTTTGCAATTTTTCAGTAATATCATTGCATCCAGTTTTAATTTGTGGAGGAAGAAGTAGAACCCCTTTAGTATCTATGGTACTCTATTAGTCTAGAATTCTCAGCTTAGACTTTGATGGAAGCCTAGGTCCAACACACACTAAAGTCTAAAAAAATGGAGGGCAGATGATTCTCTGACTATGGTACAATTAAATCTACTATGAGCTTGAACTTTTTCGAAAATTCAAACTGCTAACCTCCTAATAAACATTCCTGCCAAGTCCGATTTCAAATTACATGTATGCAGAAATGAAGTCAGGAAGTCCTCCAGAGCGCTTATATGTTCTAATAATCTGAAATTTAAAAATTAATTTTCCATCACACACCTTGGCAAAATTTTAATTTCTTATTTTGCTTGAAGGTACTTTCTTACATTCTTTTGGAATCATAGTAGTACTTAGAACTGAATCCCTTATGAAATACTTTGGTATTAAAAAGACCAAAAAATTAAAGAGTAAAATTACAGTGAAACATTTATGGCATCTCAGTGCATTCCATATCATGTTTTATGGAACACTTCAAAGGAACATCTACCTCAGCCGTTGGCCTCGGTAGATATCTCTTTCAAGTTTTCCATAAAACATGATATATATCATATGACCTGAGCTGCCATAATTGTATATAAGTATTCTTTATAAATGCATCGTGTGTATTTGAATAGATTTATCATTTGTCATCTTGCTGCAGTTGAAACAATTGTCAACTTATTAAGTCAAGGCCCTTGTTAGATGAGAGCATAACAGCATGTATATATGATACTTTTATTTTTTCATTACCAGTGTCTTGAAGCGGAAGGAATTCTGGTACCAAATAATATTATTCACAGGTAAATATGCCATATTACATGTAGTTTAGAAGTATTTATTTAAATCCAAATTACTCGCCATAGAATACACATTTCTCTACTTGTAAACACACACATCACATTCCTTTTTAGTTGCTTTTAATAACTTGTTATGCATTCTTTACAAGTTTAGGTGTGTTTTCCATTGTTTTAAAAGACACAATGAGGTCACAATAGGTCTAGAAAAATTACAAATGTATGTAATTATCCTATTATGGTCAAAATTCAACGAGATGTCCGGTATTTTCTACCTTTTTGGTCAAAGTACAGATAACTGCTCCATCAGCTGTTTAGAAAACTGCTTTACTTTAATCTGTTTTCTTTAAAGCTCTTCATCAGTAATAGTTTGATGTTGCAGCCATGTAGGCATGACTCTGACAAAAACAAAACTTCCAACTTGGTTCATCTGCAGTATACCATATGATGATATTTGCTTCATTATTGTAAAATCATGGCAAATTGTAATGTAATGTGTTCTTTTTTTCAGGACATGCCTGCAGTTTGCATACTTACCAATTATTAGAAAGGAACTGAAAGAAATACAATTAATGTGGAATTCCCACAGGATCAGAAGACAAAACAAAGGGGATACACTGTCGGGAATTCCTGATGTTATGTACTCCAATCCAGAGATTATTTGTAGGTATTACTTATTGCTATGAGACACAAAAAATGTGATGCAAACAGAAAATGTTTTGTTTATTTTTAATCTTTTTGAGGCCTTAAAAAGTATGGCTGCTGTTAATAAATGTGGAATAATCGAAACAACATGTAAAGTGGGATGGAAAATCGATTTTACATTTGCATAAAAGCCATGTTTAATTTGTGTTGAGTTTTCAGTAAATATTATTAAAAGGACTTGGGAATCATTTAACATGTTTCTGTTAACTGAAAACACACGGTTGTTACAAACATTTACCATATTAATCAATTCTAGGTTCAGATTATTTTTATGGGTAACTACCGGTACTCTTATGGTCAATTCTAGTAGTAATATTTACATTGTTATCATTGATTCACAAGTTTATAAATTATTATCTTAATTCTAACTACACCATATTTATGTATTATGACAGAATGGCAGTCATCGGTTCCTCCGCCAGTAAACTTTTAAGTTCTGAACCATACTTTTTCACTTTATTTGTCAATCATCACTGTGCTGTTTAATTTAAATCATAAACACCCCAAAAAAATAATTTGTTAATGGAATACTTAATGGTTTTACATTTTTGTTTCAGATTGTAAAGATTATATCTTACCTGCTTGCCAGCTGACCATAGATTTTTTTAAAAACTTGTGTGTCAGACTGAAGGAGAACTTTACAATGAAATAGATATCGACTTTGCAACAGTTTTAAAGGACATATGCCATAATTCGGAAATTTTAACAGAGGCAGATAATATAGAAGATGCCAAACATTTGTTTATTTATTTAAAGGAAATTATGGAAATTCTGATGTGAAGACATTCTTTTGATTCTTCAGGTTTTTTACTTGTCTTATTTTCCTGGCATCAAAATGTAACACTACAAATTTCTGATTTCGAGTACATTTGTACAATGTTTAATTGAAAAATTAACCTTGCATTTAAGTGATTATAGAATGGTCAACTAGGATTAAATCGGAATTCACTAAAGTGACTTTTCCTGGCAAGGGCGTAAATCAAGAAGTGAACTGTAATATATTAAAGGATACAGACTGTAGACTATCTGATGAATTTGGGAGAAAGACGAGAAAAGAAAGAAAGCCAAACAACAAAGGTTGGCCAACCGTAATGATAACAACAAAAAGGTTGATTACAGCAGATCGAACAAGGAATTAAAGAAATGCAAAGAAGGACAAAAGAAGTTACATTGAAGACCAAGCTGCATTCATTTGATGAAGTTAATCAACCAGCACTTGACATCTGCACTGGTTAATAATATCTGAAGAAGAAATAAGAAATGAAATAAAAAAGCTGAAAAACAACAAAGCAGCAGGAAGTGACCAAATACAAGCTGAAACATTGAAAGCAGACACATGATTTAGTGTAGATATTCTGAAAGACCCATTGAATAGAATAATGAGAGATGAAATGATACCAGCTGAATGGAAACAAGGATTACTTGTCAAACTACTCAAAAAAGGACAACTTAATGATTGTTACAACTGGGGTTGTATTTGTCTTCTGTCAGTGCCTGAGAAGATCTTAAGTCAAATCATACTAGACAGAATGAAAGAAGCAGTAGAAAAAATATTAAGAGAACAACAAAGTGCATTTAGAAGGAACAGATCATGTGTTGACAACATATTTATTTTAAGAACTATAATTGAACAGACTAACGAATGGAATTCATCACTGTACAAAAATTTTATTGATTTTGAGAAGGCTTTCAAAAGTATTCATAGGGACTATCATTGGAAAATTCTTCAGCATTATGGAATCAACCAAAAAATAGTTAACATCATTAAAGAAATGTACGACAGATTCAGATGTGCAGTACAACATGAGGGTGTACTCACAGACTGGTTTTTGATAACATCTGGGGTCAGACAAGGGTGCATACTCTCACCTCTACTTTTCATTCTTGCAATGCTTTTATAAATATAGTTTGGGTCATGAGAAGAACAACAGAATAGCAAAGAGGCATTCACTGGGGGCTGACAAGTTCACATGGACTTTGCTGACAACATTAGTCTGTTTTCGCATACATACCACCACATGCAAATGAAATCGGACATATCAGTAAAGAAGCCAAGAAATAGGTTTGGAAAAAAATAATGAAAACCAACTGCCGTCCCAACAGTCACATCATCAAGAATGAACAACCAATAGAAATAACAGAATTTTGCTATCTTGGCAGTATATTAAGTTGTGACGGTATAGTGATGAAAGAAAAACAAAGATCAGACTTTATAAAAGCAATGCAAGATCAGTTTTAATATATGGAGCAGAGACATGAGGAACAAACAAGGAAATGGAAAGAAAACAGGAGTAGAAGGTAGGCTGCTAAGAAAGATGATTAACATCAAATAGACAGAGTATCAAACATCAAACTCAATGAAAGAACAGGAATTAGAAACATCAATGATGAGATCAAGAAGAGAATGTGTAAATTTATAGGGCACATTTTTAAGAACCAGACATGTTAAAAGAGCACCGAGGTGGACACCAGCTGGCAAGAGGAAACCAGAAAGGGCAAAAAGGTACTTGGAGGAGGACACTAGAAGTAGATATGAAGTTTGGATATAGCTGGGGAGAACTAGAAAGAAAGGCAAAGGACGGAGATGGTTGGTGTACTCTGGTGGAAGTCTTATGCGTTGCCAAACACTAAGAGGATACACCCAAGTGGATAATAACGTAATTTTTATACCTGGTGATTATGTACAAATTGACAATTGAGTGATTTAGCCTACAAGGCATAAAAGGCACTTATGGACAATTAACTCGCAGAATAGAGACCAATTGATAGGTGTTCCAATGATAACTTTCTTGTGTTTGTGACAACGTAGTTAAATTGTTTGTTGAGTATTAGGTTTTTTTTAATCAAGTATCTTTATGTATATAAAGGGTGGACTTCTAGAAGTATAGCACTGGTGTCTTCGACTTGACTAAATAAACTTGTTTTGACATTTGTTTCATTGGGTGTTGGTTTCAAGAAAGCCAATGTGCAATAAATGTCACATATCATTTACTGGAATTTATTTAACTGGAAAATCGTGGTATTTCATCACTGTTTAAAATTTTAAAATGTGAATTTTGACTACATACATTGTATGTCACATGTATTCAAAAATTTATATAGAACCATTTGTTCAGATAGGTTTAAATTTTTGGTTAATCAACTGTTTAATTACAATGCCTTCACACTAGATAAAATGTATAGATATTGAACATGTGCACTTCCTTAGAATATTTGTGAAGTGGACAGATAGTGAAACTCCTTTTAAGCAACATTCTTTCATTAGTGTTCCTATTTTGTGGGGGCCTCAAAGGCCGAGTGGTAAAGGTAGGTCATCTACTATTGATCACGTAGTCTGTCAACACTGAGGTTACGGGTTCGAGTCTAACTGCGGCAGTGGGACTCAACTGCAATCTGCATTGACAAGGATTGCCAGCTTTCCCACCGCAGGTCTGGGGTTTTCTCTGGCTTCCTCCCAGATAAAAGCTGGACACCATGATATAGCTGAAAAATTGGTGACAAAAACCTATTTTGTGTAATCAATCCTAGTTTTATAACCAGAAACTCTAAACTTGTAAATAGGTATATTTAATGACGAACACATTCCAGCACAATTTTTTTAAAAGGGGACTCTAAAAGCCATTGCCTCTAAAACAATGTCAAGTTGTGATTGCCATATTCAATTTCTAATAAGCATACAAACCAAACTATACAGAGGACATAGTTGTTTGGTTTCAACTAGTTCATAGCTTTGTCCAGAATATAGCTGAAATACTTCTCACTGGACTTGAAGCAAACATCCATGCAATTTCATACCCCCCCCCCCCCCCCATGTCCCCTAAAACTCAAACAGTAGTCTGATCTTCATGAAGCTAGAATAAAATGTTTATGGGCACAATATCTTGGCCAAGTTCGATAACCACCCTAATCAATTTAGAGTTATGACACTTTATACGAACTAGAGGCTCCCAGGAGCCTGTAATCGCTCACCTGGAATCCAAATGACTTAAACTATATTTAAATTTTTGAAATTAACAGTTTCAGTCTAGTTGTTATAGCTTTTAAGTTACTGTGCAAAAACTATACATTTCTTCAAAAAATTTGTTAAATTCAATAACTCCTATAAGGTGCCATCCACAATTTCTGAAAATTAAATGGTTTTTAGGCATTGTCCTTTAGGGTACTTTAGAAATTTACAGTTTTACTCTACAAATAGGTGTGTTATAGACTAATTTATAATTAAAAAACTGTTCATATGTCCAAATTCATAATGAAAGGGCAATAACTCCTATAAAGAGTCATCTTGCAATTTTTGGACTAAGCAATCATTTGTAGGGCTTCTATTGCTGATCATTTGTGCAATTTCCAGTTTTAATCTAGCTACTATAGTTTTCAAGTTACAGGACAAAAATGGAAAATTTCATAAAATTGTCATTTAAGGGCAATAACCCCTATAAGGAGTCATCTGACAATTTCAGACCAATTAAATGAATTGTAGGGCTTTTTTTACTGATCATTTTTGCAATTTATTATTTCACTCTAGCTGTTATGGTTTTTAAGTTACAGGACAAAAACGGAAAATTTCATAAAAAATTGCAATTTAAGGGCAATAACTCTTATAAGGAGTCATCTGACAATTTCAGACCAATCAAGTGAATTGTAGGGTCTTTATTGCTGATCATTTGTGCAATTTACAGTTTCAATCTAGCTGCTATAGTTTTCAAGTTACAGGACAAAAATGGAAAATTTCATAAAAAATTGCCATTTAAGGGCAATAACTCCTATAAGGAGTCATCTGACAATTTCAGACTAATACAGTGAATTGTAGGGCTTGTATTGTTGATCATTTTTGCTATTTACAGTTTTACTCTAGCTGTTATAGTTTTAAAGTTACAGGACAAAAACGGACAATTTCATAAAAAATTACCATTTAAGGGCAATAACTCATATAAGGAGTCATCTGACAATTTCAGACCAATCAAGTGAATTGTAGGGTCTTTATTGCTGATCATTTGTGCAATTTACAGTTTCAATCTAGCTGCTATAGTTTTCAAGTTACAGGACAAAAATGGAAAATTTCATAAAAAATTGCCATTTAAGGGCAATAACTCCTATAAGGAGTCATCTGACAATTTCAGACTAATACAGTGAATTGTAGGGCTTGTATTGTTGATCTTTTTTGCTCATTACAGTTTTACTCTAGCTGTTATAGTTTTAAAGTTACAGGACAAAAACGGAAAATTTCATAAAAAATTACCATTTAAGGGCAATAACTCTTATAAGGAATCATTTGACAATTTTAGACCAATCAAGTGAATTGTAGGGTCTTTATTGCTGATCATTTGTGCAATTTACAGTTTCAATCTAGCTGCTATAGTTTTCAAGTTACAGGACAAAAACAGAAAATTTCATAAAAAATTACCATTTAAGGGCAATAACTCATATAAGGAGTCATCTGACAATTTCAGACCAATCAAGTGAATTGTAGGGCTTTCATTGCTGATCATTTTTGCCATTTACAGTTTCACTCTACCTCGTATATTTTTCAGGTTATATTGTAAATACCAAAAATTTTGTCAAAAATCTTCAAAAAAGGGCAATAACTCCTACAAGAAGCCAATACACAACTTCGCACTAATAGCAACTATTGTAGACCTTAATGTGCTGATCAATTTGAAGTAACGGTTTTCTCTATAGCTATTATAGTTTTTTAGATAATGATCAAAAACCTGTGTTGACCCCCATGTTCTATTTTTAGTAACAGCGGCCATATTTGTCTGTTGTTCAACACCCTGGGTACAAACTTGAAACTAGGAACCCTAAGGATGATTGTGGCCAAGTTTGAAAAAAATTGGCCAAGTGGTTTCAGAGGAGAAGATTTTTGAAAAAGTTTACGACGGACGACAGACGACGGACGACGGACGACAGACGACGGACGACGGACGCCAAGTGATAGCAATAGCTCACATGGACCTTCGGTCCAGGTGAGCTAAAAATGGCAAGTTTGAATTGGCCGGGTTGCAAATCAAGTGCTTTAATAAAAAGGGAATGGTTTACAATTTGTTGGAAGAATGTTTTGGGTTTGTGCAAAAAAATGGAGTTGATAAGGCACAATAGATACCATCTTCTGCATATGTTCTTTGAAGTTCTTAAGTCTGGAAATTAGGAAAAAATTCCCTCATAGCAGGTGCACAACTTCAATACAAGTGCAATCTTTCTGTTTAGTTTCACAGTTCTGAGTTGAAAACTGTAGGAGGAGTTGATTAAACAAAAATAGATACCCTATTTTCCAATCCTGTCGAATTCACTACACTAAAACCTTGGTTTGCACTTCCCGCAACACAACCAAAAATGGCAAATTCAGCTTGTCTGCTCTCCAACTCATAACAGCTGTTGTCCAATCTTCCAAGAATGTTGGGGAAAATGTGTATGGGCATGTAAATAGTATAAAGTGAGCTATGTCATTGAGTTAAACTGTGTAAAATCATGGTTCAACATAAGTTATATTAAAACAATGGTTGTTCACTAATGAATCTATCTGTTTTCTATTTATTCATTATTTGTTTTAAACACTAATTCAAAGAGCTTATGTCCCGCAAAAGGTTTTTAATTTGCTGGATATCAAGTTAATTTAGTAAAAAGATTGATTCATCGTTGTTTTATGTCCAGCAAGCAATATTTTGGCTATATTCATGACGTTGGTAAAAATGGTTCCCATGATGAAAATGCATTGTAACTTGCTATTAATTTTTGTGGTTGGTTATCAAAGGTCAAGGACAGGTGACTCACTGGCAAGTCTCATCATAAGCTACCTCTGGACCAAATTTGATGGACCTAGGGCTTGGGCTTACAAATATATGAAGCAAGATGTCCAAGTGTTTACGCCGCCGCAGGATTCCCATACATAGTCATTTTCATGATGATATGAATGAAGCTAACTACACTTAAATGAAAGCCTTTATTGCTAACATAATCTAAAGGTAATTAAACAAATACAACAAAAATTATAAAAGTGCCGACCTGATGTCAAGACAATTCAGGTAAGTTATCAGGTAAATTGGTTACCATAGTAACCAAAATTTAATTTATATTTTTCCCTTAATTTTCTATCCTATGTATATTATAGTTGAGAGCATAATTAAAAGATATAATTTAAAAAAAAAAAAAAACTACACATTTGTTAAAATTTTCTATAACAAAACATGTACAGGATGGACTTTAAGTTACTATACAATACAGACTAGAACTTATTTTAAAGCATAAACGGGCAGCATTATTTGTTCAAATTTGGTCATTTTTTTCTTAAAATATATTTTAGTTATCCACAGCATACATTTACCATTATGTAATTCATTAAAATTTTAATTAAAAGCTCAAATTTTGTTAAAGTCGATGAAAAATGGTTGCCATGGAAACCATACTGTAAATTGTTTTACCCCAAAACTGTTTAAAAGTTAACAAGTCATTTTCATTTACATCTCTGCTAAAGTTTGTAGTTCTCGGTTGCTTTTTCAAAATTGTATTCCATATTAATCAAATAGTCATTGTAAACGTGTTTTATCAAAACAAACCAGCATGGTAAGGGTTAATAACTAAAATAGACTTCGTCATAGCAGGTGAGTGTACTATTCAAATCATTACCCTGAAAAATACAAAAGATGAAAGTCACCAAGAATCCTTGAAATAAATAATCTGTAAGAAAAAAAGCAATGCTTGTTTGTTTGTTGAAATTATGTTTAAGGCCACGCCGAATCAATTACTTGTTCCTCTGTCCGCCCGCACGTAAAATTATTTCAGAAAGAAAAATTTTTAATAAATTTCTTCCGCATCAGTTTAACCATGAAAACCCAAAAAAAATCTTTTAAAAAAATTAAAAACAATTGTTGCTCGCCTTAAAAAAAATCATTTGCTCCACAAAATCAGAATTCCCAAAAAAAAAAATTAATAAAAAAAATTTCGCTCGCTCGCTCCTTATTTTCAAAGAAATTAATTCTGTGTGGCCTAATGAAACTTTCAGCAATATCATTGTGTCCAGTTTTTATTGGGGGAAGAAACCAGAGAACCCCAAACCTTTGGTAAGAAAACTGGCAGTCCTTGAAAAAAAAGCCATTCAAACACTTCATGATTGTGTTGTATTGAACAAAGGCTTTTTCCCAACCATCCTTAAACAAGAAAGCCTGTAATCGCTCACCTGAAACACAAAGGACTTCAACTTTGTTTTCTTTTTTTTTTGTTTTTTTGCCATTTACAGTTTCAGTCTAGTTGTTATAGCTAACTGGTTACTGGGCAAAAGCTAAACATTTCTTTTAAGTACAGTAACTCCTATAAAGTGCCATCAGAAAATTTCTGAAAATTAAACGATTCGTAACCTTTGTCCTTCATGTTATTTTAGTAATTTACAGTTTTACTTTAGGTGTTATAGACTTTAATTTATAATACAAAAATTATTATTTGCTCAAATTCGTATTTAAAAGCCAATAACTCCTATAAAGATTTATCTTGGAATTTTGGACTAAGCAATGATTTGTAAGCCTTACTTTCAAGTTACAGATCAAAAACTACTAATTGCACCACCAATTTTTATTAAAGGGAAAAAACTCCTACGAGGAGTCATCTAATAATTTCAGACCAATAATGTGATTTCTAGAACTTTTAATGCTGATCATTTTTGCTCCTTATAGATTCACTCTAGCTGTTATAGTTTTTAAGTTGCAGGACAGAAAATTGTATACAAAATTGTCATTTAACGGCTATATCACATATAAAGAGTCATCTGACAAAAACAGACCAGTTAAGTGAATGGTAGAACTTAAATTAATGATCATTTCTTCAAAAATTGTCATTAAAGGGAAATAACTCCTACAGGAATCAATTACACCACTTTACACTAATAGCAACTATTTTAGACCTTAATGTGCTGATAAATTTGAAGTAACCGTTTTTTCAATAGCTTTTATAATTTTTGAGATATTGATCAAAAACATGCAGACACCCATTTGCTATTTTTATTAACAGTGATCAACACCCTGGCAACAAATTTTTAACTAGGAACCCTAAGGATGATTGTGGCCAAGTTTGAAAAAAATTGACCCAGTGGTTTCAGAAGATTTTTGAAAAAGTTTACGAAGTATGACAGTGGACAGAAGCCAAGTGATGGCAAAACTTCACATTAATGGAACATTAAATGACAACTAGCGATATTGTGTTGTAATTCATACTTATGAACACATTTACTTAATTACAATTAGAAAAGCAGAGCATGATATCAGATCATCTGAAAAGTAATTTTTACCTTGCCCTTGAACTTGATCAAAAAATAAATTAAAATTGGCTCAACTCTGAAACTACAGATTGTTCTGAAAATTGAACTTGATTATCATTGTATAACATTTAACAGGTGATACATTTTCATCATAAGGAACAGACACTCATATTCAAAATATCAGTATCACGTAATACCATGCGATTCCATGTGGCAAGGTGACAAACAATTTTTAAAAGAAAACTTGAGATAGGCATCTTGGGAAATGTGTAAAATATAACAGATCCATACAGTCCAAAACTTATAAACTGCATAAAATCAGTTGTACTTCAATTCAATATAAATATTGTACATAGAACATGAGATCAGTGTTAGTTTTCAAAATAAACATTCAAGTTTGTATTCATGATACTGTAAACTTTATCTTACTAACAGTATTACTTTACTATTGTACTACATACTATCTTTGAAATGACTAGAGCATCTGGTAAATCTAAACAAAGACAAGTTGAATCCTTTGTAAGATTAAACTGATGTCTGCATGAAGTTTTTGTGCAGGTTTCAATACACTTTAATTCAAATTGTGTAGGAATAGATTCAGCTGGTATAGTGGCTACAATCCAGTCAAACAGACCCTGAAAGAGATAAATATTATGTAATTAGTCCATGACAAAATGTTGTTTACTGTATTCAGGTATTTTACTAAAATTTCCAAAATGACTTGTCATCTAGACTTTCTAGATCTAGAAACAACAATTCTAAATAAAAGGTCTATAAACTATTACCAAATAATGATTAATTCTGTACAGTACATTTATACTTCTGATCAATATTACATACAATGAAAAAAGAAAGAAGCAAGGCATTCTCACGATACTTTATTCACCAATATTTACAGTATACAAATGAGATATTTTGTGGAACAAATTTTGCAACTGCATAAAAACATTATCTTAACTGAAATCAATAAAAAATTGTTACAGATGAAGAATAGTTTTCATATTTATGTCTTAAATTGAAAGGGCAATTTATAAAATTAGGTGCAATTATTCAAGTGTGTCAGTTTTATTTTGCAGGAAGTATGCAGATTTCATTTATGTTTCTTGTAATCAGTGTTAAATGCCACTTTCAGCAATATCATACTGTCCAGCTTTTTATTGGGGAGGAAGCAGGAGTACCTGGGGAAAAAGCCCATACCTGCAGCAGAAAAACTGGCTTAAATTTCTGTATGTTATTCTTAAGATACACAAGTTAACAATACTCATTTCAGAACAGCTTTCTTTAGTTATAACTACAAATATTAGATTCCTTCCCCAATGAAAACTGGATGTCATAATATTGTATTCAAGTGCTGTTAAACCCCATTAAAAATTTTTAGGAAACAGTTGATGCATTGATTACAACCTACCTTTATAGGTGTAATTAAATCAAACACTCTAGAGTATACAGTATTTTCACTTTGGTTAAATATAAACATTTCTTTCTTACAGTCTTCATTTACAGGTGGAATAAATTCCTGTGCAAGCTACAAACAGAGAAAAAAAAATAAATTGAAACAATATTTGCTGGTAGTTATTTTAAGCACAGATGCAACATGGCAAGTAACAGGAAGAATATATTGATCTGTTCACTACTGCATATGGTTTGTTCTTATTTATATTGGTCGAAGAACAAAAACCAAAAAACGTGCGTTAATTTTTTCAACTACAAATTAATGCCTGTAGACACATAGAAAATCATAAATTTTTTGCTAGATTGAAAGTTAATCATATTATAGATTAATAAAGCAAATCCATCAAATCTAGTGAAGAATCCCATTATCACAATTGCTGAGACTGCTTAAAATAAAACTGAAAGTAAGAATGCAGTCTTGATATACAAATCATGGGCAAAGCTGATATTTTTTTAGACAGAATTAAAAATGACAATTTTAAATAATCATGACTAATCTATAACTTATATTGGGATATAATATACACATCACATTTCATTGGAATGCTTACTTTGCGTCTTAAATTTTTCTTCTCTAATAACTCCTTCTCCATCTTTTCTGAAAAATAAAAGGATAATCGTTATTTAATGGTCCTTAACCACACAATAATATGTCCTTTAGCTACAACATGACTTAGCAATATACTTTTGACTGAATGCTTCAACCTTCACTTAACAAAAATACAATTTACTAAAATAAAATTAAATCTTTTAATTGTTTCCTTTTTTCTATCACATGGAAGACGTAACATAACCACTTTTATGTCTTGATTTAAAAAATCGAAGAATGTTTCCATGGGACATAGATGCCCCCACTAACTGAAGTCCCAAACAGGAAGTAGTTGTCCGACAGGTATGAAAGTCGCTTAGGACGTACAAGTTGGGATACTGAGCCACTCTGCCAACTTTCAAATGTTCTCATGTATGGTTTTCGAGAAAAGCTTGACGGAAATTTGTATGGACATATGTACATATGGACAGACATGAGTAAAACTTAATGCCGCAACGATAGTTTACTGTGAATGTAATTTTCTTCATGGGCATCAAATTTCATGGTTTGTTAGAAAACGACATGTTTGTGGGTTCTTAAATTCATAGACTGATGTTTCCGAAGGAGCAAAGAACTGCAACAAAATAAATGATTAAGACAAATTCCTTTGCACTGTTTATAATGCAATCAACTTAAAAAGCAGACAATTACATAACCTGCTTTTTTTGCACACGTGGTTACGACTGTATACTTAATTGTTCATCATTGTCATGAAAGTGTTTATGTTGTAATAAAAATACATAATATTTTCAAAAGTTCTTAAAATAAACCTAACAGAATTATTGACTTTTAATTATATGATTTTATTAATAGCCTTAACGAGGAAATCAATAGTTAACTATAAACTGGGGTATTGTATTAATTGTTTAATTATGAAAAAGAACACATAAAGAGTCTATATAATTTCCTAATTGTTATCAATCAAAGCAATCCTAGCCGAAATGTCATTACATCACTACAGGTGTTAAATAGCAATATAACCAAGTGTTAAAATGTGTAACTAATTAATGTCCTGTAATTAAACTTGTGCTATGATCAAAATCAAGTATTTACAACATCTCTTTGATATGCATGAATGAAAATCAAATAAAAAGCCCCTTTTAAAAATATTTTATTAATTAAGAGGAGCAACCAAACCAATAACTCTTATACTAACTGTTTCTTTTTAACATGGAAAATGAACATGACTGGAAGTCAATGTTTCATTTTTTATTAAAAACGCAACTGGAACAGGATACTTACATTGATATTTTTTTTGAAAGCATTATAACATGAAAAATGTATGACTCTCAACTTCATTCGGGTTATTCATCCAAAATTCTGATCTCTTAATGAGGTTGTATTTTTCGTTGGATTTATAACCTTGTGGTCGCAGACAACCCCGAAAATAGATACCCCACAAATAAAAAATATTTCACAGAAATACAAATGAATATAAAAATATTAAAACAAACCAATCAAACTGCAGCTAAATTATAATCCCCTATGATAAACTGACATGCACCATTAAATTTTGAATAACTAATTATAGGAAAATGACTCTCGAAGTCCCTATTTGGTTGGTTGTTAATTTAACATGATTTAATGTCCCAAGAATGGGGGATTACATTTGATCTTGCATTTATCCACAATAAAAAAGGGGGAGCAAGTAAAAGATTTAATATTATCAAGAGATTAAATTACCTAATGTTGTTGAAGGTCTGGAGATTAAAAGGTACACAATTACTTTTAAATGTCTATTTGCTCTCACAAGATAGTATATTTTGACTAACCTTTATCGATTCTCTGGGTTTTAGGTTTTTTATACAGTAATTGGGGTATCTGCAAATAAAGATGAAAAATGTGTGACAATATATTTCATAGGCCCCTTCAAGGTAATTTGTCTTTAAAAAGTTGCATTACTAAAGATGCTATCCCCCCCAAGACTTCCTTGCTGTTGTTAAAACTGATCTTTCTTACAATATTAAAAGGTTTCCGTGTTCTAAGTTTATTAACTTAATGACCACTGCCAAAAATTACATAGTAGAAGTTTATTTAGCAGTGGTTGGTCGATAGAGAGATCTCAACCGATTGTAACAGTCTATCAAATTTTATTAGGATGTGAAGCGGCTTTATAAACAATAAAAAATCCTTCAAAGACAGAAATGGCTGGATTTCGTTAAACAGGAAGTAGGTGAGCGCCAGGCCTAAAATGGAATCCCACATTATGGGAGGCCATGATGATGATGCATACGAAATGTCAAGAGAATGTGATTAGTAGTTGCTGAGAAAACTGTTACCAAAATTTTATTCCCCCCCCTTCTAACATTCACCATATTATAACCTAGATTATTCTCTGTGAAATGTGGACAAAAATCAATGCAAATATAAACCTGAGGTCAGACGGATGGATGGACAAACCAACAGACCAACAATCTATGTTTTTCGAGAGGCATAAAAAAATTTGGGGCCCAATATTTTATCATGCACAGTTGCTAAAATTACTCTGGATTGTGTACTGTGGACATCATCTTTTAGGCAGATTCATTAAGAAATGCAAAAAGAACAATTGTATGTCATCTGTAATGCTTTGAAAGAATATAGAAATAATTCACAGAGCTGTGGTTTATCATTGTTTTACAACAGGATGACCATTTATGTCACATTATTTTATCAGGAGCAACAGCGAGGGATAAAATAACGACATAAAAGGCCTTCTCATTGTAAAACAATGATAAAACAAAGCCTGTGAATTATTTCTATTCTAACTGGACAATTTAGGTACATTGAGTATCTTTATGCCATTAACTGTCTGCTCAGCAAATGTAACACACAATATATATATATACTTATAAGATTTATGTCATGCGCAATAGCTTTCCAGTGAGTTGCAGTTTTGTCATTCGAACAGCCCTTCATGATATGCCCCCCTCATAAATAGTTTTTTCCATAATTGTGGTCTCAAATAGTTCGAAACACATCATATAAGAATGTAGGATCTTGATGAATGACATAGATAATGTAAAAACTAAAATGTAAAATGCATATCTATAACATACGATATTTAAATCATAATGATACTGACCTCCACATCATCATCATCATCAGAAATCGATATTTCCTGACTTTTCTTTTCTTTTTTCTGAAAGATATGACTTAACATAAAATTTTAAGTCTACTTTAGTTTAACAAAATGACAAACTGCTGAAGAATAACTTTGCAGAAGCTTGAATCATAGTGTGTAATAGGGGGAAAAAGAAACCCTCCCAATTTACCCCCCCCCCCCCCAAAAAAAAAGCCAAATAAATTACCAAAATAAAAAAACTGAAACGACAAATACAAAAAACATAATGACTGAATTGAAATCGTGACATGACACGTGGTGGTGTTGAACCAGTATATGGGAATCCTAACCCTATTTAATTCATTAATAGAGACAAGCAGAACCACTCCAGCCTTCATCTTATTTAAACTGATAGAACATTATGTGATATTATTTCCAATCATGATCCTCACCTCCTCATCATCAACAGAAATTGACATTTCCTGAATTTTCTTTTCTTTTTTCTGAAAGATATGATAACTTAACATAAAATTTCAAGACTTTTTTGGTTTCACAAAATGACAAATTGCAGAAGAATAGATGTGCAGAAACTTGCATCATATAATATGTAACTTTGGGAAAAAGAATCCCTCCCACCTAATCCCCCCCCCAAAAAAAAACCCCCAATAAATCACCAAAATAAAAAAGTGAATCAACAAATAGGAAAACATAACGACCGAGTTGAAATCGTGACATGACACGTGGAGGTGTTGAACCAGTATATGGGAATCCTAACCCTATTTAATTCATTAACAGAGACAAGCAGAACCACTCCAGCCTTCATCATTCCCTGACTTTTATTTTCTTTTTTCTGAGAGTTATGATAACTTAACTGATAGAACATTATGTGATATTATTTAAAATCATGATACTCACCTCGCCATCATCAACGGAAATTGAAATTCCCTGACTTTTATTTTCTTTTTTCTGAGAGATATGATAACTTAACATAAAATTTCAAGTCTTCTTTAGTTTTACAAAATGACAAATTGATGAAAAAATAGCTTTGCAGAAGCTTGAATCATAGTATGTACTTGACTCCAATCTTAATTGACAAGGATTGCCAGTTTTCCTATGGCAGGTCGAGGGTTCTCTCCAGGTAATCCGGCTCCCCCCCCCCCAATAAAAACTGGACACCATGAAATAGCTGAAAAATTGCTGAAAGTGGAGTTAAAACACCATTCAAACAAACAAACAAACATAGTATGTATATCTACAACATACAATATTTAAATCATAATAATACTGACCTCCACATCATCATCAGAAATCGATATTTCCTGACTTTTCTTTTCTTTTTTCTGAAAGATATGATAACTTAACATAAAATATCATGTCTAATTTAGTTTAACAAAATGACAAACTGCTGAAGAATAGCTTTGCAGAAGCTTGAATCATAGTGTGTAATAGGGGGAAAAAGAAACCCTCCCAATTTACCCCCCCCCAAAAAAAAAGCCAAATAAATTACCAAAATAAAAAAACTGAAACGACAAATACAAACTAGAGGCTCCCAGGAGCCTGTAATCGCTCACCTGGAATCCAAATGACTATATTAAAATTTTTGAAATTAACAGTTTCAGTCTAGTTGTTATAGCTTTTAAGTTACTGTGCAAAAACTAAACATATCTTCAAAAAATTTGTTAAATACAATAACTCCTATAAGGTGCCATCGACAATTTCTGAAAATTAAATGGTTTTTAGGCATTGTCCTTTAGGGTACTTTAGAAATTTACAGTTTTACTCTACTAATAGGTGTGTTATAGACTAATTTATAATTAAAAAAATGTTCATATGTACAAATTCATAATGAAAGGGCAATAACTCCTATAAAGAGTCATCTTGCAATTTTTGGACTAAGCAATCATTTGTAGGGCTTCTATTGCTGATCATTTGTGCAATTTACAGTTTTAATCTAGCTACTATAGTTTTCAAGTTACAGGACAAAAATGGAAAATTTCATAACAAAATTGTCATTTAAGGGCAATAACCCCTATAAGGAGTCATCTGACAATTTCAGACCAATTAAATGAATTGTAGGGCTTTTTTTGCTGATCATTTTTGCAATTTATTATTTCACTCTAGCTGTTATGGTTTTTAAGTTACAGGACAAAAATGGAAAATTTCATAAAAAATTGCAATTTAAGGGCAATAACTCCTATAAGGAGTCATCTGACAATTTCAGACTTAACAGTAATTTGTAGGGCTTTTAATGCTGATCATTTTTGCTGTTAACAGTTTCACTCTAGCTGTTACAGTTTTTAAGTTACAGGACAAAAACGGAAAATTTCATAAAAAATTACCATTTAAGGGCAATAACTCCTATAAGGAGTCATCTGACAATTTCAGACTTAAAACAAAATTTGTAAGGCTTGTATTGCTGATCAGTTTTGCTATTAACAGTTTCACTCTAGCTGTTACAGTTTTTAAGTTACAGGACAAAAACGAAAAATTTCATAAAAAATTGTCATTTATGGGCAATAACTTATTTAAGGAGTTGTCCGACAATTTCAGACCAATCAAGTGAATTGTAGGGTCTTTATTGCTGATCATTTGTGCAATTTACAGTTTCAATCTAGCTGCTATAGTTTTCAAGTTACAGGACAAAACGGAAAATTTCATAAAAAATTGCCATTTAAGGGCAATAACTCCTATAAGGAGTCATCTGACAATTTCAGACTAATACAGTGAATTGTAGGGCTTGTATTGTTGATCATTTTTGCTATTTACAGTTTTACTCTAGCTGTTATAGTTTTAAAGTTACAGGACAAAAACGGAAAATTTCATAAAAAATTACCATTTAAGGGCAATAACTCATATAAGGAGTCATCTGACAATTTCAGACCAATCAAGTGAATTGTATGGTCTTTATTGCTGATCATTTGTGCAATTTACAGTTTCAATCTAGCTGCTATAGCTTTTAAGTTGCAGAACAAAAACGGAAAATTTCATAAAAAATTGCCATTTAAGGGCAATAACTCCTATAAGGAGTCATTTGACAATTTCAGACTAATACAGTGAATTGTAGGGTCTTTATTGCTGATCATTTGTGCAATTTACAGTTTCAATCTAGCTGCTATAGTTTTCAAGTTACAGGACAAAAACGGAAAATTTCATAAAAAATTGCCATTTAAGGGCAATAACTCCTATAAGGAGTCATCCGACAATTTCAGACTAATACAGTGAATTGTAGGGCTTGTATCGTTGATCATTTTTGCTATTTACAGTTTTACTCTAGCTGTTATAGTTTCAAAGTTACAGGACAAAAACGGAAAATTTCATAAAAAATTACCATTTAAGGGCAATAACTCATATAAGGATTCATTTGACAATTTCAGACCAATCAAGTGAATTGTAGGGCTTTTATTGCTGATCATTTTTGCCATTTACAGTTTCACTCTACCTCGTATATTTTTCAGGTTATATTGTAAATACCAAAAATTTGGTCAAAAATCGTCAAAAAAGGGCAATAACTCCTACAAGAAGCCAATACACAACTTCGCACTAATAGCAACTATTGTAGACCTTAATGTGCTGATCAATTTGAAGTAATGGTTTTCTCTATAGCTATTATAGTTTTTTAGATAATGATCAAAAACCTGTGTTGACCCCCATGTTCTATTTTTAGTAACAGCGGCCATATTTGTCTGTTGATCAACACCCTGGGTACAAACTTGAGACTAGGAACCCTAAGGATGATTGTGGCCAAGTTTAAAAAAAATTGGCCCAGTGGTTTCAGAGGAGAAGATTTTTGAAAAAGTTTACGACGGACGACGGACGACGGACGACGGACGACGGACGACAGACGACGGACGACGGACGACGGACGCCAAGTGATAGCAATAGCTCACATGGACCTTCGGTCCAGGTGAGCTAAAAACATAATGACTGAATTGAAATCGTGACATGACACGTGGTGGTGTTGAACCAGTATATGGGAATCCTAACCCTATTTAATTCATTAATAGAGACAAGCAGAACGCCCAAGACTTCATCTTATTTAAACTGATAGAACATTATGTGATATTATTTAAAATCATGATCCTCACCTCCTCATCATCAACAGAAATTGACATTTCCTGAATTTTCTTTTCTTTTTTCTGAAAGATATGATAACTTAACATAAAATTTCAAGACTTTTTTGGTTTCACAAAATGACAAATTGCAGAAGAATAGATGTGCAGAAACTTGCATCATAATACGTAACATGGGGAAAAAGAAACCCTCCCAATTAATTCCCCCACCCACCCCTCCAAAAAAACCCGATAAATTACCAAAATATAAAACGGAAATGACAAATACAAAAATATAATGAATGACTTGAAATAGTGACATGACACGTGATGTGGAGGTGTTGAACCAGTATATGGGAATCCTAACCCTATTTAATTCATTAATAGAGACAAGCAGAACCACTCCAGCCTTCATCTTATTTAAACTGATAGAACATTATGTGATATTATTTCCAATCATGATCCTCACCTCCTCATCATCAACAACAGAAATTGACATTTCCTGAATTTTCTTTTCTTTTTTCTGAAAGATATGACAACTTAAAATAAAACTTCACTTCTTCTTTAATTTTACCAAATGACAAACTGCTGAAGAATAGCTTTGCAGAAACTTTAATCATAATACATAACATGTGGAAAAAGAAACCCTCCCACTTAATAACCCCTTCCAAAAAACCCAATAAATTACCTTAATAATATAAAATCGAAATGACAAATACAAAAATATATCGAATGGCTTGAAATCGTGACATGACACATGGAGGTGTTGAACCAGTATATGGGAATCCTAACCCTATTTAATTCATTAATAGAGACAAGCAGAATCACTCCAGCCTTCATCTTATTTAAACTGATAGAACATTATGTGATATTATTTATAATTGTGATACTCACCTTAACATCATCAACAAAAATTGACATATCCTGAATTTTCTTTTCTTTTTTCTGAAAGATATGATAACTTATAATAAAAGTTCACGTCTTCTTTAGTTTTACAAAATGACAAACTGCTGAAGAATTGCTTTGCAGAAACTTGAATCATAATACGTAACATGGGGAAAAAGAAACCCTCCCAATTAATTCCCCCACCCACCCCTCCAAAAAAACCCAATAAATTACCAAAATATAAAACGGAAATGACAAATACAAAAATATAATGAATGACTTGAAATAGTGACATGACACGTGATGTGGAGGTGTTGAACCAGTATATGGGAATCCTAACCCTATTTAATTCATTAATAGAGGCAAGCAGAACCACTCCAGCCTTCATCTTATTTAAACTGATAGAACATTATGTGATATTATTTCCAATCATGATCCTCACCTCATCATCATCAACAACAGATATTGACATTTCCTTAATTTTCTTTTCTTTTTTCTGAAAGATATGATAACTTAACATAAAACTTCACGTCTTCTTTAGTTTTGCAAAATGACAAACTGCTGAAGAATAGCTTTGCAGAAACTTGAATCATAATACTTAATGAGAGGAAAAAGACCCTCCAAATAAACCTCCAGACCAATAAATGACCAAAATAAAAAACAAACGACAAATACATAACGATTGACTTTAAATAATGACATGACATGTGGTGGTGTTTAACAAGTTTATGGGAATCCTAACCCTATTTAACACAGCCTTCGTTATATTTAAACTGATAGAACATTATGTGATATTATTTAAAATCATGATACTGACCTCACAATCATCAACAGAAATTGACATTTCCTGAATTTTCTTTTCTTCTTTCTGAAAGATGATTTCTTCCGAATATATTTTTAGTAAGCAAACACATGAACAAGAACAAGGGCATAAATACTTTGGCTTTGAACAAGCACACATAAATATGTGGCAAGGTTGAACCCACCCTATTACAAAACCTGCCAAAATGTTTCATACTCACAATAATCTAAAACAGCATAATATAGAACCAATGGAAGTGACACTTTAATGTTAAATGTAAACAAATACAATTGTTACATACAATATATAATAGCAATTTCTTTGGTTAAATTGCAAGTTAAAATTCCAGGGAGAAGATTGAAAAGAGCAGAGAGATGTGTGTAGGGATGAAGGAGAAAGTTACATATATCTTTAATACCACTGTTCTGTTTCTTTCTTTTTAAAGTTGACAAGAAATTTTTTTTTAATTACTTAACACTCTTAACATAAATATATCAATTCTTAAACCGATATATTGTCCTTGGAGGGATATTTAAAAAAAATTCTACTCAAGATAATAGAAATTTCCTCAGCCTTTTGTGAAATCACATGTGACTCTATGCTTATTAGAAACCTAATGTCTTCTGATGACTTTTACAAGCACATTTAGGACGCCATTTTAGAATTACACATTAAAACAAACTTCATGGCAAAAAAAATAAAACACTGATATCATACAAATCATAGCATCTTGATTTTGATTTAATACATTAGGATTGTAAATTTGTTAATACCAAAGCATAGTGTCCATGCATACCCTCTTAGTACAACCATTTAAAAATTTTTGTGCCAGACATAAAGCTGTAAATCAACATAAAAACAGCCCGTCATTTCATGTGGTCACGCATACTTCAGAAACGCTACTCAATATAGCAATGAATAAGTATGAGCTTTCATGTGAAATCCGTAATGTAGAACAAATAAAGGCGACATTAATTTTTTAAGAATGCTAATGTATTGTGAAAGGTCTAACAGAAAACAAAAACAAAAGGTAACTAAACAAAGTTTAACATAAATGTATTAGAAAAAAAATTTAATGATAAAAATGCATTTTAGTTGAAATATTTATGCAATTATATTGTTATCTTAAAACCTGAGGCTATCAAGAGCCTGTAATACTCAACTGACTTACAAAATTTGACTTTAAATAGTTCCTATTGAAAATAAGTTGTTTCTATGTATTTGCATTATGGAACTTTGTTAATTTATGTTTCTTTGCAGTGACCATCCTTTCAGGCCAAAACAAAAAATATGTGTGTTTCCGGTTAACAGACCCTACCTATTTTTTTTTTAAGCCGACCCTAAAGTTTTTTTTGCGTTTTTAACGGAGGTTACTTCGAACCGGAAAACTCCCGGTATAGTTCCTGGTTTTAGTTCTATTTTCATACTTCCTCACTAACATGGCAGCTAATGTTTACATATTAACGCTTGTAACGATATTGATAGTTCATTTAATGACGGTATTAGTCTAGACTTTTAAAGGCTTTATGGTAAATTCTTGAAACTTACAAGCTTTACACCTACAAAGGTATAAAAGATAAAGGTCAAGATTTAAATTAATAATTTAACCAACACAATTCACGATTCCAAAAAAAAAAAAAAAAAAAAAAAAAAAATCTATGTAACTGGAAACACACATATTTTTTTGTTTGGCCTAATTACGGACTGGCATCAACAATTCAAAATTAGTAGAGGACCATCTGGAATACATTTCTACAATATCACAAAAGTTCCCGCTTACAAGCAGTTTGTCTAAAAACAACAAAAAATTTCAGCAAATCATAATGCATGCGCAGCATTGTTTATATTTTGATTGGCTTGAAAAAATTCCAAATAAAAAAAAACTATTCCGACTTCCTTTTTGGTTACTTTATAATTAGGTTAATTGTGTGGAACAGTTTCTCTGAAAAAGCTGTTTGCATGTTATATCAATAGGGTCAAAGGTGTTGGCCATCTTTAAATTTGGGATTGGGACATTTATTAAAAAAACTGGTAAGTGACCATCTGAGGAACATGTCCACAATATCACAAACCATTCTGCCATGTGGATTGTAAACCCATTTGGGTTGTACGAGCTAAAAACATGCAAAACATTTTACAAATTAAACTATTAAAATAACAATAAAGTGAAGGTCTATCCACTTCTTTTTAATTCATGTTACCAGAAAACCTTAACTTTTGTCTAATTTAACATCAATGCTACTACAGCATTACATTAACACCACATAAACTTTACTTTAGATGATATAAATTAAAGTGTAAATACTTAGTAACAAATAAATATTTGTATGCCAAGTTAATACAATAGAGTTAACAAATCCAACATTCTTTCTTTTACTGGAGATTTCTTGCAATTTAAAAAAATATAAAGTGGGGAAACCTTTAGTTTTATAAATATATAATAAAACAAAAAAATCTATTAACTAGAAATGTCAATAACCTTCTTTCCCAATTGAATTTTCTTTTCCAACATTTTTTTAATACCATTCCTGTCTAATGTAAAGAACAAATATAAACAAGTGTGGACTATCCGACAAGCTCACATAGGGATTAACCCCCCCCCCCCCTTTTGCTTCAAGTGCAATTATCCCTGCATAATATTCGACAGCGACGACAATTCTTCATGCACATCTATATATGATGTACTTCCCTCATGTAAAGTTTCATCAAGATCTGTCGAGCGGTTTAGTAGGAGTTGCGCTTACGACGCCCCCCACTGAATACTAAATTTTAAGTCTAAGTCCAATTATCTCCCCTGAATAATATCCGACAGCGATGAAAATTCTTCATGCACATCAACATATGATGACCTTCCTTCAGGTAAAGTTTCATCAAAATCTGTGCAGCGGTTTAGGAGAAGTGCTTAAAAGGGATGAGGTCAGACGGAAAGACAGACAGGGTGATTCCTAAACTATTTTGGGGGGAGGGGGGGGGGTATAATAATTTATCCATTTACCTTTGTGACAATATTTATGATTAATCATGTGAGAATAAATAAATACAAATCTAATACCAAAAATATTATACAACCATGCTTTTCATCTTTAATAGGCAACAAACTAGCTATCTGAGACACCAATGTCATGCATATTTCTGAGAAGTAAACAATCCAAGAACCAAGTCCAGTTACACTGTTAACTATAGGCTCTAAAGAACATGTAGTCTTCATCAGAGTCTATCAAAACAATATTACATATTTATATGAGAACCTACTACTCTTTATTCCTATGAAATAAATGACATTTTCAAATAAAATTTGTACAACTATATTTCATTTCCTAAGTTAGTCAATTTAGCTCAGTAGCTTTGCAAGAAACAAATTGTTGAAAATTTCAGCCAATCAGAAAGAAGCATAACATTCATGTAACCATCAAATTTTACAAATAATTTTGCTTCCAGCAAGTGAACAAACTAAATGTATTTCATTGTTAGCAACAATAATTAAAAAATTAAGCAAGTGTGGACTGTGCGCACGCTCTCAAAGGGATACCCCCTCTTAGCTTTCAAGTCCAATTATATCCTTGGATATCCGAGGTGAATAAAAACCCTTCATGCACATCCACATATAATGTACTTCCTTTATGCTAAGTTACATTAAATTTCATCAAGCAGTTTAGGAGGAGTTGCGCTTACAAGGGATGTGGACAGACGGACAGGTGATTCCTATATACATGCAAACAAGTTTTTGCAGGAGGTATAAAAAACAAAACAACATACCTTTTTCCTGAAATTTGACATATATTGTCATATCTTTACTTTTTTTTCTCTTCCTCTCTTCTTTCAAAAACTTGATGTCCATGTTACCTGGCTCTTTCACTGGTTCTATTCCACATTCCCCCACAACTAACAGTTGTGTTTTGACATTTTCTTGGAAAAATTCATTAATTTGATTAAGCCAATCGTTGCCATTAGTGTCTGGCTTCACCGACACTTTTATTTTTCCTGACATCTGTCCATCTAATGGAAAAAGTTTTTTCAAAACTTTTCCATATTTGTCCACTATTTGGACATACAAATCCTAAAAGTAAAAAAATACTGAATCTCTGCAGTAAGCTAACAGCTTATATTTATCACCACTCTTCCACATAAATATGTTACATGTTTTAGTTACTATACCAAAGCAAAGAGAAATAAAAGGCATTCAATATATATTTATTGTCGTTCATTGTAAAATTCAACTAACCATAAAAAATATAGCTTCAGTTTTACTTGCATACTTTTTCTGGATGGTTTTTTATTTAATCTGATACATTCATCGTAGGTGAAGTAATTATTATAGGACTCTTTAATCATTTTCCAAAAAACATAAAAAATGATTACAAATATATCCAAAATTATATTAAATCCAAGTTATGATGTTATCAAATTACTAAATTACAATGAGTACTGCATATATTACTGAATTTACTTTAACTCTTAAAGTAAAATAACTGTAAATTCTGATATTTCAAATGTGTTTTCAGTATGAATTGTAAAACTAACATACAGTTTCAGAACTGTCTGATGTATTACTAAGGAGTTTTCTCTTCGTTGGCTGTACATGTAGATTTAACTTTGTTGTTTGGTATTTTTTCTTCAAAATCTCTAGACTCTGTTTAGCATCTAAGATACAGTAACATTTTTATAAGAAAAATTAAATTCCATTTACATTTAATTTTCTATAGACTAATCTAACAGAATATATTTGTTCAAGACACCGAAATTCCTTAAACGAACAGTTGAATAACATACCCAGTTGCATATGCATTTGATAACAAAATTTAGTTTCCTTGTAAAACTTTTGTCCATTAAAAATATAATTCCAAGGCCTTAATTTGGATACATAAACATTGTAGAAATAGCACTAGTATACTTTAATGAACATGTAGATGTGCATTTACATTTATATAGGAACCCCGTTGTATCGATCTACTTAATTTTAACATGGCCGAAAAAATTTGAATTTTAAAAACATGACAAAATATGATTACAATCAGAATTGGCGAGATAGAGAGACTAGCAATATCAGTGGATATAACAAAGAAGGAGATAAGTTTGTTTATTTATGTAGTTTATAGTTGACGAAAATAAGTGGATTAATAAATAGATCGATACAATGAATAGATCGATACCGTGAGGTCCTACTATAAACACTAACACACAGTGTGCCCAATCAATGACTCATTGAATTACAATATACTAGTAGAATTTAGCAATTAAATGACATAAAAACAGGAGAATTTGTTAAAATAGTAGCGGTAAAAACTAAAGAACAGTTTAAATGTTTTGTCTCCATTAAAAATATCCTGAAATTCTTTGCCCAAATAAACATGATGGCCACATTTTCCTAACAAACTGTTAGGAACATTACCTCCATGTTTATGTCTACATGTACATCTGTTTTGTAGTTTGTTTATTGCCTTGCATGGTTACTATTAGGTAGATTGATTGATTGATTAATGGTGTTTAACGCCCGAGCAGCAATATTAGGTAGAAAAATAGTTGCTATATCTTGACTGTCTTTTTTACCATGATGAATGGTAAAGGTAACTGTAACTAGAGGCTCCCAGGACCCTGTATCGCTCACCTGAACCTGAAACCAAACAACCCATTTTTATCCAGCTTTTCTTTGCTATAAGGAATTGCCCAACACTTCTGCAAAAATCATTTATTTTGACCTATTAAGGGAAATAACTCCTATAAGGAGGAGCTTTTGATGCTTAGAGGGAGAAGGGAGGTTCACTTCAAATTTTCTGTACCTGTTATACTTTTTTAACTATCAGTCGAAAACTTTCTTGACTCCCCCCCCCCCTTTTCATTTTTTCTATTTTAAGCCAATGTAGCTATGTAGGTAGTCAGGTGTCATGATTTGCACAATTTTGGAAGAGGACGTCCTAAAGATGTGTGCAATGTTTCAAAGCAGTCCTTTCATTGGTTAAAGCGGAGAAGATTTCTTAAAATCAAGTAAAATTGATTAAAAAAAATGTTCAAGGAGAATAATTCTTAAACGGTTCATCAGACAATCTTGACTCATAAAGTCATTTTTGTAGCCCTCATAGAGCAGAACAATTAAGCAATGCTAACTTTGTCTCTAGTTCTAATAATTTTCAAGATTTTGAGGCAAAAATGGCAAAAATCATCAAATTTGACATTTAAAGGGCAATAACTCCTACAAGGAGTCATCATACAACTTTGACCCAATGGAGTGTTTTGTAGAGCTTTAGATGCTGAAGCAGGAAGGTCTCTTCGGTTTTCCTGTATCTGGTATACTTTTTGAACTATAAGCAAAAAACTGTATTTTGACCCCCCTGTTCTATTTTTAGCCATGGCAGCCATGTTGGTTGGTCTGAGGCCATGATTTGTGCAAACTTGGTAGAGGACATTTTACTGATGATGTGTGCAAAGTTTTAAAGCAATCCCTTCAGTGGTTTTGGAGGAGAAGATTTTTGAAGAAAAGTTAACGATGACGATGACGGACGCCAAGTGATGGCAATAGCTCACATGACCCTTCGGGTCAGGTGAGCTAAAAAGTAAAACCTTATTCTGAGTGTGTTATGATGACTATGGTTTACAAATACAAGAAAAATCAGCCTAAAAAATCACAATTATTAACAATATCATGTAAAAAATGAAAAAATACTATGTCAAGAATGCATAATAAAGTATGTTATTTGTCTTCCCCTCTTCTTCCTGAATTTTTCTTATCAGGGCCACAGATCTCTCTGTTTAGTTGCCAGGCAGAAGCAGGGGCTGCTCTGCAGTCTTCACGAAATCTTTCCAAAGAATGGTGGACATTCGGTCCACCAACTTCCCCAGAAATGCTGGACCGAAGCAGCTTTTGCCGGACCAAATTTGTCTGATGTTGCCATTGTTTACATTTAACTACCTTATATGCATGTAAATACAGACATAAATCTCATAAATAAAAGTTATTGTAAACATCATACTATTCATAACTGTTATAAACAAGCTGTGTATATCTGGACAAATGTGTCTAAAGAATATAAATAAAATAACATTTATTATACACAGAAATACTTAACAAAGCTGAAAGCAACTGCTCAATGGGACACCCATTTACAGAAATTATCATGTGGTCATTGATAACTAGTTATCTTTACTCTTCAATTTCAGCTTACTAGTATATATTTTATATATTATCAAAGCCAATGATTAAAATAAAATATGTTTTAAATGAACTTTTGAGTTTCAACTCCATTTTAAAGTGTTTGTTTATCAAACAGTTACGATTTTTCATTAAAGGCCGTTGTAGTCTACTTTTTTCTCATTTCTCGCTGTTGGTAATTAAACGTATCCCGGAAATAAACAAATGGCGCGTAATCCATTTGCCAAACTAAAATGTTTCAAAAATGAGTTAAATACGCAGGATCTTTGCAATTTTTATTGGTTTTACATATTTACTCAAAAGTTGGAAGTCTGTTTTAATCAGTGCTACCAGATATATATAAGTATTTTCTGTGAATGAACCATCAGGGCAACTTGAACTTCGATACTAACAATGTCGGACTTTCGGACCGAGGAAACACGATTTTTTACCGGTCCAAGCGTTATTACATCGGTTTTGTCCGTCGGACCGACGCATTTCGTGAAGACTGGCTCTGGCTTCTAAAAAACTGGCGCCAAAAAAATCGCCAACTGCAATTTTCCGTCGCCAGTTTTGTAAAAGTGTCGCCATATTAGAAATCGCTAGATTACTATATGACATGGCGAAATTGTTTAACACTATGTAGTATGTGTGACATATTCTGTAACGTCGGACGAAATCCAAGTTTGCCGGACTCTTAATTCAATTTTCAAAAGTTTGGTCTCGAGCAGCCCGTACACTAATTGTATTTTAATCATGAAAAGATGTGTGAGTGATTTCTTGTTGGCAGAAAACCAAAATTTTACAGTAATTTATTATAAACATATATTCCCGTGAATGAACTTAAAACCGGAAATACTGAAAATAAAACTACGCATGTGTAAGAGTTTTATAATTTCGAAATTAAGACGGACATCCGGTCCGGAAATCACTCGACAACGACGTCAGTTTTCATACCTGTATTTAATTAATTACATAATAAAAAAAAATATTACTACAAAAATATGTTTGTTTTGTTATTTTTATAAATTAATTAACAGCATCAATTGTTCTATTACACGTCTTCTCGTTTTTTGTGATGCAGGTAAAGCTGCTTTTCATCAGACAACTTTGTTGATTCATTTATTGCCGATTTCCGTTTAATAACTCCAAATAACACACATGTCACTGGATACTACACAATACACGTGTATTTACGACCATAGAAGCAGACAAAGGATCTTTAATGATGCAATCGCCGATTACAGATAAATTTAAAACGTGCATGCATCATTTAACACTATAAAACCTTGGCGCCAAAAAAATCGCCAGACGCAATATTTTGTCGCCAAATGAAAAAAAAAATCCCAATTGGCGACATTGGCGAAGCCCAGCGCGACCCCTGCAGAAGTTATTTCCCCTACTTTTTACAGTATGGTAACCCCTGGTTTTGTAAAAAGTTATCTGGACTGGCAAAACTATCTACCTTGCAGGCCATAATGTCTGTTAAAAATTCTCTGTGTAATGTAGTGATACATGTACTACTTACCAGGGGATAAAGCAGCACATTCCTGAACAGGTGAATGGTGTTGATCACTGCTACCACATGTACTTGTAGTAACTGTACTTGATATACATTTTAATGGTACTGAAACTGAAAAGAAAACAACATACACACCACAAAACAAAACATTGCTACATGTGAATGCCAAACAAAAAGTACAAGGTTATGGGGTAAAGAGAATGCAGCATGTTCATGTTGACAAAAATTGACCAATATTATAAATCAGCAGCAGTGGTGGAAAAATTTTCTCCTTAAGGTCAAGCCCAGGGCTTTTAAAGATTTTTAATGCCCAAGCCCAGCTGTTTTCATTCAAAGCCCAATTCATACCAGGATATTTTGTAACTGGTATATAACAATAAAATGTATGCATATTATTTTTAGGTGTGTGGAATGCCAATGGACTAATTCTATTAATTTAAAATATTATTGATATTTGACATTATTGTATTAGCAATTTCATCTGTAATTAAAACAGTTATGTTATCAACATGTTTTATTTATTGCATGTAATAAAGTATTGGTTCAGAGTTTGTAGATTTTAGTCTTTAAGATGTTTTGAAAGTTCAGACTCGTTTTTCACGATCATACTTTTTATCTTTAGATTCACGATAATCAGCATCGTCATCAGTGGCCTTTCTTTTATTCTGTTCCGATCCCGTGGTCACGTTCTGTTTACTTGAAGTAAACTTGAAATTGAAGAGCGACATTTATCATTCGCGACCCTATCAACTACATTTAATAAAGCAACAACAAGTAAGCGCTTTAATTGAAACAAAAAAAACAGGTTACTTTCAAACGCCAAAATGATTCGATTCTAATTAGAATATTCATTTATTTATTTCCGATATCATAAATAGACTAAACCAGGAAGTAATCTCTCGATGTTGTTATGCTAAAATTAATACAAAATTAAAGGCAAACCATCAATCAAGATGTGAAATGAAATTAAAGAAACGCTTTTTATTTGAATAGAAAGGCCCGATGGACTTTTTTCTATGGAAAAAAGCGTGCCCGTAGATACAACTGCACTGCCACGGGCGTCGGACTAACACATTTTTCCACCCCCGCAGCACTGGTCAAATGGTCCACAATGGATAGAACATACTGTAGCACTGGTACTTTAGTCAGATCCGTTGGCCCAACTGACCAGTTACAACTCCGAACCTGTTCTAACATTTCATTACTTGATCTGGACTTTATAAAGTGTCCGAGGTATTCCATGTGTACTGTATTTAATTCATTTTTTTTTTCAAAACGGATTACACACCAGTTAATGGATACATCTAATTACCAGCAGTCACAAATTATATAGAACTTAGAAGTAAAGTATAACGGATGTTACTGAAATACCATAACCGATTTATAAAAACACATTCAAGTTCTTTCAAAAATATATTATTTTATATTGCCTTGATAAATATAAGCTGCTAATAATTTATAAAGATATTTGTCTGTTTAATAAAAGATGATTTAAATATAAATGTTTTTGACCTGTACAATTTGTTCTCTCCTGCAAATTTTAAGCTGGTCCTTTTTTACAATTTTTTTTTAGGTATTGTCAAACATTGAAAGTCAAAAGTTTGCAGTCAAATTACAATGTCAAAAGCCCAAAACTCTTTTCTTCTGAGGAGCTTTACTATCCCCCACCCCCCTGGGTGGCTACCAGTGCTGCCTTGGACCCACTGGTTATCTTAGGTGCCCCCCCCCCCAAATTTTTATGAAGATTGAACACTGTGCATTGAAACAATCCTTTTGATAATATTGCTAATTATACCAACAGATTCTGGACTAAATTATGTATCCTCACCTAATTAATAAATGAAATAAATAAGGCATCTTATTAATGGGACATTAAATGAAACCTGCCATGACGGACACTCAAAGGGCATCACATAATACCCAACACATTCTCCCATAGGGTCACATGTTAAACTAAACACTGCACTAATGTCTCTTTTTAATTTTTAACTTGCAATAAAAATATTAACTTGTGTAGATGACCATCCAATAAACATTAAAACATAGTTTAATGGCTTCAATCATCTCAGCAGTTTGGCATTTGAACATTTTCACAGAGTTCTCCTGCAGTGAGAGCCATTTTTAATGTACTATGCATAAAAAACATTCAACTTGTTAAGATCCATTACATATAATTGAAATTATGACCAAGTTCAGTTTCAATTGGCCTAGTGGTTAAAAAAAAGAGATTCAAATAAGGCGACAATGGATGCAAAGCAATGATAAAAGCATACTCATAAAAGCATAGCTAACTACATGTAATACAAAGTAAAAATTAAATGAATTAATGAAAATACCTGGTTTTCCACAAAAGCAACAAAATTTTGCTTCAGCTGGCAGAGAGCCACCACACTCCGTACAAAACATCTGCAATATTTAAATAGCTGTCAACGACTTTTTGTCTACTGTCTTTCTAACATATATGTACAAATAGAGTACATGTTTTATTGTTACTTCGTAATTACTTAATGATGTATGACACATTAGAAAGGAAGGTAGTGGTACATGCACACATTTATACATATATACACATGATACATGTAACTGTAGTAATTTGTCATGGCCTAAGTAAATTTTTAACATTCTTGAGAACGATATTATTAAAAAGTTACTTTAAGCTGATGCTTACTGAAATGCCCCACTCTACACAAAACACCAATTCAGACAGAAAAAAGTATATTAATTTCCTCTACATTTACCATGTTTTTGCAGTGCTTTTTATTTTGCTAGTGGGCTACATTTTGGTCTTTTTAAAAATAAGTCTTTAAACTAAACAACATTTTGCAAGTAAACATTTCACAAAATATGGCAGATTAGGAGTAATTTGATACAGCATCAACAAGGAGAAAACCTCAAATTTATATTTTATGTTTTTGAATATAGCTCTGAATTCTTACTGATCTATGCTTTTTAGAGCTTTAAAGAAAATTAGGAATGTCAAAAGTTTCTAATGTTATTCCAAATGCAATTTATCAACGACAATTGTTTATTTTAAAGTTTTCAACAGGACAAACTGCGGCTACATGTGGCTGTAGACATGGTAGATGCAGTGTTTTAGTATCTGAAGTGGACACTTGGTGGCGTTTTTTTAAATTAGAGAGTCGTCATTTATTGTTTGTTATGTGTTTGATAAGAAAATAAAGTATTATAAAAATAAACAGATAAAATATTCACCTACTTGTCTGAAACTGAGCACTGCAAACAAGCAAGATCTGGTACACCTAACTCTTCAGTCTTCAACACTTGTTGTATGATCTAGAGCAAAAAAAATTGAAAGTAGAGTCAACACATACCAAATAAAACAAATAGCGTATTTAAATATTAAAATAATCAAGCAATATAACAGCTAGGGTTCTACCTCAGATTAACATCAGGTAAAGGGGGGATAAACGATCATGTTTACACATCAGGGGGTTTTAATTACATCCTCACTTAGATATTGACACCGGTCATTCACCTGAAGCGTGAAATTTATCAACGACAATTGTTCATTTCAATGTTTTTTAACAGGACAAACTGCGGCTACATACATGTGGCTGTAGACGCAGTTTGTCAGTGGTCAGTTTTTCTGCTTGGGACATTTATTTATGACCGACCATAATGGATCACTTTTAGTGTTTTACCTGTTATATTTGTTGCATATATATTGTAATTTGTGCATGCTCTCACAAAGTTGCTTACAGTATACATCAACTTGATTGATGGTTGCTCCAGACATTGGAGGGATTACATTACAAGATGAAGTATCGGAAGTGGACACTTGGTGTCATTTTTTGAATTGGAAAGTCGTCAATTTATTGTTTGTTATGCGTTTGATATGAAAATAAAGTATTATTTAAATAAACAGATAAAATATACACCTACTTGAACTGAGCACTGCAGACAAATTCAAGTTCAGTCTTCAACACTTGGATTGATGTATGATCTAGAGAAAAAAATTGAAAGTAGAGTCAACACATACCAAATTGAACGCAAAATATTTATGCAAATGAACAACAAATAGCGTGTTTAAATATTAAAATAAACAAACACTATATTTACCTACTTTATAGACTAATTTGTAAGCATACACTCGAGAGAAGCGGCAAGATGTAACTGAAACGAATTATTTCATTGGTTAGTAACTGAAACGAATTATTTCATTGGTTAGTAGAAACACCCCTTGTGGTCCCTTGACCTACTCCGGAGATTATGAAGTTCATCCGCAGATTATGAGGTTCCCGGAGATTCTGATGTTCATATTATCTTCGGCCGGCTTTGACCTACTCCGAAGATTGTAATGTTCAACCCTTGGAAATGGTACACGAAGAAATATTTCCTCCGGTAAAAATATCTGCAGTGGTTTTGAAAAATCACTAAAAATATCTCCGGTGATTTTTATGCCGGAGATGATTTTCCACACATTTTTAATTTCTATTGAAAATAATCGTAGGAATTATTTTGGAAGCCGAAGATAATATTAGAAACTTCGGCCGAAGATTTTTATAACATCTCCGGAGATTTTCATGCCGAAGATTATTTGCCGGAGATTATAATTGTTATGGAAAAATAATCTTCGGGATTATTTTGGAAGCCGAAGATAATATTACAAACTTCGGCCGAAGATTTTTTATGATCTCTGGAATTTGTACAATCCGGAGATTATTTTGTTGTAATGCAAATTCAATGTAAAATAATTAGTAACTCCGGGGGTTCACTGCGGCTTTCCATAGAAAGCCGTAGTGAACCCCCGGAGTTACTAATTATTTTACATTGAATTTGCATTACAACAAAATAATCTCCGGATTGTACAAATCCGGAGATTATAAAAAAGTTTGTAATATTATCTTCGGCTTCCAAAATAATTCCGAAGATTATTTTTCCATCAATCGGAACATCTCTCGGCCATTTCAGTCAAGGGTCGAGAAAGTGACCTCGGAGGTAAGTGATCTCCATTTTTAACTATTTTCAGTTATTTCAAAGAATTTGTGACGTCACAAGTTCGTTTGTGACATTTCAGTTCATTCATTTGATTGGCTTGTCATTGACGCTTAGTTGATTGTTACTGATGACGTCAGATTGTAAACAAATACTTTTCCATTTAAACGTTGTCGGAGAAGGAATTTTTTGGCAGTTTTAGCGAATTTAAGTTTAAAAAATACAATCTTGTATTTGGATTTTTAGTTCTGCTTCGATAAAGATCTGTATAGTTGAATAATTAAAGGATAATCTATTTCATCGCACTAAAATTATGTTGTTGTGTAAACAGGCTAACCGTATCACATTTGGACCGATTTTTGGTCCATATCCATACACTTACCTCCGAGATTACTTTCCGACCATAGGCGGAAATAACCGAGGTGATCCGATTGTTTTTCCATAACAATTATAATCTCCGGCAAATAATCTTCGGCATGAAAATCTCCGGAGATGTTATAAAAATCTTCGGCCGAAGTTTCTAATATTATCTTCGGCTTCCAAAATAATTCCTACGATTATTTTCAATAGAAATTAAAAATGTGTGGAAAATAATCTCCGGCATAAAAATCACCGGAGATATTTTTAGTGATTTTTCAAAACCACTGCAGATATTTTTACCGGAGGAAATATTTCTTCGTGTACCATTTCCAAGGGTTGAACATTACAATCTTCGGAGTAGGTCAAAGCCGGCCGAAGATAATATGAACATCAGAATCTCCGGGAACCTCATAATCTGCGGATGAACTTCATAATCTCCGGAGTAGGTCAAGGGACCACAAGGGGTGTTTCTACTAACCAATGAAATAATTCGTTTCATTTACTAACCAATGAAATAATTCGTTTCAGTTACATCTTGCCGCTTCTCTCGAGTGTATGCTTACAAATTAGTCTATAAAGTAGGTAAATATAGTGTTTGTTTATTTTAATATTTAAACACGCTATTTGTTGTTCATTTGCATAAATATTTTGCGTTCAATTTGGTATGTGTTGACTCTACTTTCAATTTTTTTCTCTAGATCATACATCAATCCAAGTGTTGAAGACTGAACTTGAATTTGTCTGCAGTGCTCAGTTCAAGTAGGTGTATATTTAATCTGTTTATTTAAATAATACTTTATTTTCATATCAAACGCATAACAAACAATAAATTGACGACTTTCCAATTCAAAAAATGACACCAAGTGTCCACTTCCGATACTTCATCTTGTAATGTAATCCCTCCAATGTCTGGAGCAACCATCAATCAAGTTGATGTATACTGTAACTTGTAAGCAACTTTGTGAGAGCATGCACAAATTACAATATATATGCAACAAATATAACAGGTAAAACACTAAAAGTGATCCAGTATGGTCGGTCATAAATAAATGTCCCAAGCAGAAAAACTGACCACTGACAAACTGCGTCTACAGCCTCATGTATGTAGCCGCAGTTTGTCCTGTTAAAAAACATTGAAATGAACAATTGTCGTTGATAAATTTCACGCTTCAGGTGAATGACTGGTGTCAATATCTAAGTGAGGATGTAATTAAAACCCCCTGCTGTGTAAACATGATCGTTTATCCCCCCTTTACCTGATGTTAATCTGAGGTAGAACCCTAGCTGTTATATTGCTTGATTATATTTGGGTTTTTAATATTTAAATACGCTATTTGTTTTATTTGGTATGTGTTGACTCTACTTTCAATTTTTTTTGCTCTAGATCATACAACAAGTGTTGAAGACTGAAGAGTTAGGTGTACCAGAACTTGCTTGTTTGCAGTGCTCAGTTTAAGACAAGTAGGTGAATATTTTATCTGTTTATTTTTATAATACTTTATTTTCTTATCAAACACATAACAAACAATAAATGACGACTCTCTAATTTAAAAAACGCCACCAAGTGTCCACTTCAGATACTAAAACACTGCATCTACCATGTCTACAGCCACATGTAGCCGCAGTTTGTCCTGTTGAAAACTTTAAAATAAACAATTGTCGTTGATAAATTGCATTTGGAATAACATTAGAAACTTTTGACATTCCTAATTTTCTTTAAAGCTCTAAAAAGCATAGATCAGTAAGAATTCAGAGCTATATTCAAAAACAGGTATAAATTTGAGGTTTTCTCCTTGTTGATGCTATATCAAATTACTCCTAATCTGCCATATTTTGTGAAATGTTTACTTGCAAAATGTTGTTTAGTTTAAAGACTTATTTTTAAAAAGACCAAAATGTAGCCTACTAGCAAAATAAAAAGCACTGCAAAAACATGGTAAATGTAGAGGAAATTAATATACTTTTTTCTGTCTGAATTGGTGTTTTGTGTAGAGTGGGGCATTTCAGTAAGCATCAGCTTAAAGTAACTTTTTAATAATATCGTTCTCAAGAATGTTAAAAATTTACTTAGGCCATGACAAATTACTACAGTTACATGTATCATGTGTATATATGTATAAATCTGTGCATGTACCACTACCTTCCTTTCTAATGTGTCATACATCATTAAGTAATTACGAAGTAACAATAAAACATGTACTCTATTTGTACATATATGTTAGAAAGTAGACAAAAAGTCGTTGACAGCTATTTAAATATTGCAGATGTTTTGTACGGAGTGTGGTGGCTCTCTGCCAGCTGAAGCAAAATTTTGTTGCTTTTGTGGAAAACCAGGTATTTTCATTAATTCATTTAATTTTTACTTTGTATTACATGTAGTTAGCTATGCTTTTATGAGTATGCTTTTATCATTGCTTTGCATCCATCCTCGCCTTATTTGAATCTCTTTTTTTTAACCACTAGGCCAATTGAAACTGAACTTGGTCATAATTTCAATTATATGTAATGGATCTTAACAAGTTGAATGTTTTTTATGCATAGTACATTAAAAATGGCTCTCACTGCAGGAGAACTCTGTGAAAATGTTCAAATGCCAAACTGCTGAGATGATTGAAGCCATTAAACTATGTTTTAATGTTTATTGGATGGTCATCTACACAAGTTAATATTTTTATTGCAAGTTAAAAATTAAAAAGAGACATTAGTGCAGTGTTTAGTTTAACATGTGACCCTATGGGAGAATGTGTTGGGTATTATGTGATGCCCTTTGAGTGTCCGTCATGGCAGGTTTCATTTAATGTCCCATTAATAAGATGCCTTATTTATTTCATTTATTAATTAGGTGAGGATACATAATTTAGTCCAGAATCTGTTGATATAATTAGCAATATTATCAAAAGGATTGTTTCAATGCACAGTGTTCAATCTTCATAAAAATTTGGGGGGGGGGGGTGCACCTAAGATAACCAGTGGGTCCAAGGCAGCACTGGTAGCCACCCAGGGGGGTGGGGGATAGTAAAGCTCCTCAGAAGAAAAGAGTTTTGGGCTTTTGACATTGTAATTTGACTGCAAACTTTTGACTTTCAATGTTTGACAATACCTCAAAAAAAATTGTAAAAAAGGACCAGCTTAAAATTTGCAGGAGAGAACAAATTGTACAGGTCCAAAACATTTATATTTAAATCATCATTTATTAAACAGACAAATATCTTTATAAATTATCAGCAGCTTATATTTATCAAGGCAATATAAAATAATATATTTTTGAAAGAACTTGAATGTGTTTTTATAAATCGGTTATGGTATTTCAGTAACATCCGTTATACTTTACTTCTAAGTTCTATATAATTTGTGACTGCTGGTAATTAGATGTATCCATTAACTGGTGTGTAATCCGTTTTGAAAAAAAAATGAATTAAATACAGTACACATGGAATACCTCGGACACTTTATAAAGTCCAGATCAAGTAATGAAATGTTAGAACAGGTTCGGAGTTGTAACTGGTCAGTTGGGCCAACAGATCTGACTAAAGTACCAGTGCTACAGTATGTTCTATCCATTGTGGACCATTTGACCAGTGCTGCAGGGGTGGAAAAATGTGTTAGTCCGACGCCCGTGGCAGTGCAGTTGTATCTACGGGCACGCTTTTTTCCATAGAAAAAAGTCCGTCGGGCCTTTCTATTCAAATAAAAAACGTTTCTTTAATTTCATTTCACATCTTGATTGATGGTTTGCCTTTAATTTTGTATTAATTTTAGCATAACAACATCGAGAGATTACTACCTGGTTTAGTCTATTTACGATATCGGAAATAAATAAATGAATATTCTAATTAGAATCCGAAGCATTTCGGCGTTTGAAAGTAACCTGTTTTTTTTTGTTTCAATTCAAGCGCTTACTTGTTGTTGCTTTATTAAATGTAGTTGATAGGGTCGCGAATGATAAATGTCGCTCTTCAATTTCAAGTTTACTTCAAGTAAACAGAACGTGACCACGGGATCGGAACAGAATAAAAGAAAGGCCACTGATGACGGTGATGATTATCGTGAATCTAAAGATAAAAAGTATGATCGTGAAAAACGAGTCTGAACTTTCAAAACATCTTAAAGACTAAAATCTACAAACTCTGAACCAATACTTTATTACATGCAATAAATAAAACATGTTGATAACATAACTGTTTTTATTACAGATGAAATTGCTAATACAACAATGTCAAATATCAATAATATTTAAATTAATAGAATTAGTCCATTGGCATTCCACACACCTAAAAATAATATGCATACATTTTATTGTTTATACCAGTTACAAAATATCTTGGTATGAATTGGGCTTTGAATGAAAACAGCTGGGCTTGGGCATTAAAAATCTTTAAAAGCCCTGGGCTTGACCTTAAGGAGAAAATTTTTCCACCACTGCTGCTGATTTCTAATATTGGTCAATTTTTGTCAACATGAACATGCTGCATTCTCTTTACCCTATAACCTTGTACTTTTTGTTTGGCATTCACATGTAGCAATGTTTTGTTTTGTGGTGTGTATGTTGTTTTCTTTTCAGTTTCAGTACCATTAAAATGTATATCAAGTACAGTTACTACAAGTACATGTGGTAGCAGTGATCAACACCATTCACCTGTTCAGGAATGTGCTGCTTTATCCCCTGGTAAGTAGTACATGTATAACTACATTACACAGAGAATTTTTAACAGACATTATGGCCTGCAAGGTAGATAGTTTTGCCAGTCCAGATAACTTTTTACAAAACCAGGGGTTACCATACTGTAAAAAGTAGGGGAAATAACTTCTGCCTGGCAACTAAACAGAGAGATCTGTGGCCCTGATAAGAAAAATTCAGGAAGAAGAGGGGAAGACAAATAACATACTTTATTATGCATTCTTGACATAGTATTTTTTCATTTTTTACATGATATTGTTAATAATTGTGATTTTTTAGGCTGATTTTTCTTGTATTTGTAAACCATAGTCATCATAACACACTCAGAATAAGGTTTTACTTTTTAGCTCACCTGACCCGAAGGGTCATGTGAGCTATTGCCATCACTTGGCGTCCGTCATCGTCATCGTTAACTTTTCTTCAAAAATCTTCTCCTCCAAAACCACTGAAGGGATTGCTTTAAAACTTTGCACACATCATCAGTAAAATGTCCTCTACCAAGTTTGCACAAGTCATGGCCTCAGACCAACCAACATGGCTGCCATGGCTAAAAATAGAACAGGGTGGTCAAAATACAGTTTTTTGCTTATAGTTCAAAAAGTATACCAGATACAGGAAAACCGAAGAGACCTTCCTGCTTCAGCATCTAAAGCTCTACAAAACACTCTATTGGGTCAAAGTTGTATGATGACTCCTTGTAGGAGTTATTGCCCTTTAAATGTCAAATTTGATGATTTTTGCCATTTTTGCCTCAAAATCTTGAAAATTATTAGAACTAGAGACAAAGTTAGCATTGCTTAATTGTTCTGCTCTATGAGGGCTACAAAAATGACTTTAGAGTCAAGATTGTCTGATGAACCGTTTAAGAATTATTCTCCTTGAACATTTTTTTAATCAATTTTACTTGATTTTAAGAAATCTTCTCCGCTTTAACCAATGAAAGGACTGCTTTGAAACATTGCACACATCTTTAGGACGTCCTCTTCCAAAATTGTGCAAATCATGACACCTGACTACCTACATAGCTACATTGGCTTAAAATAGAAAAAATGAAAAGGGGGGGGGGGGGGGAGTCGAGAAAGTTTTCGACTGATAGTTAAAAAAGTATAACAGGTACAGAAAATTTGAAGTGAACCTCCCTTCTCCCTCTAAGCATCAAAAGCTCCTCCTTATAGGAGTTATTTCCCTTAAAAGGTCAAAATAAATGATTTTTGCAGAAGTGTTGGGCAATTCCTTATAGCAAAGAAAAGCTGGATAAAAATGGGTTGTTTGGTTTCAGGTTCAGGTGAGCGATACAGGGTCCTGGGAGCCTCTAGTTACAGTTACCTTTACCATTCATCATGGTAAAAAAGAAAAAGACAGTCAAGATATAGCAACTATTTTTCTACCTAATATTGCTGCTCGGGCGTTAAACACCATTAATCAATCAATCAATCTACCTAATAGTAACCATGCAAGGCAATAAACAAACTACAAAACAGATGTACATGTAGACATAAACATGGAGGTAATGTTCCTAACAGTTTGTTAGGAAAATGTGGCCATCATGTTTATTTGGGCAAAGAATTTCAGGATATTTTTAATGGAGACAAAACATTTAAACTGTTCTTTAGTTTTTACCGCTACTATTTTAACAAATTCTCCTGTTTTTATGTCATTTAATTGCTAAATTCTACTAGTATATTGTAATTCAATGAGTCATTGATTGGGCACACTGTGCGTTAGTGTTTATAGTAGGACCTCACGGTATCGATCTATTTATTAATCCACTTATTTTCGTCAACTATAAACTACATAAATAAACAAACTTATCTCCTTCTTTGTTATATCCACTGATATTGCTAGTCTCTCTATCTCGCCAATTCTGATTGTAATCATATTTTGTCATGTTTTTAAAATTCAAATTTTTTCGGCCATGTTAAAATTAAGTAGATCGATACAACGGGGTTCCTATATAAATGTAAATGCACATCTACATGTTCATTAAAGTATACTAGTGCTATTTCTACAATGTTTATGTATCCAAATTAAGGCCTTGGAATTATATTTTTAATGGACAAAAGTTTTACAAGGAAACTAAATTTTGTTATCAAATGCATATGCAACTGGGTATGTTATTCAACTGTTCGTTTAAGGAATTTCGGTGTCTTGAACAAATATATTCTGTTAGATTAGTCTATAGAAAATTAAATGTAAATGGAATTTAATTTTTCTTATAAAAATGTTACTGTATCTTAGATGCTAAACAGAGTCTAGAGATTTTGAAGAAAAAATACCAAACAACAAAGTTAAATCTACATGTACAGCCAACGAAGAGAAAACTCCTTAGTAATACATCAGACAGTTCTGAAACTGTATGTTAGTTTTACAATTCATACTGAAAACACATTTGAAATATCAGAATTTACAGTTATTTTACTTTAAGAGTTAAAGTAAATTCAGTAATATATGCAGTACTCATTGTAATTTAGTAATTTGATAACATCATAACTTGGATTTAATATAATTTTGGATATATTTGTAATCATTTTTTATGTTTTTTGGAAAATGATTAAAGAGTCCTATAATAATTACTTCACCTACGATGGACTGACATCAGTAATAAATTAATCTGTTTTTAATTGATTCTTATACTTGTCAAAATTGTTTATTTAATTCTGATGATTTTCTTCCTAATTTCTCATTTCAAACACACTGAAATGTATCAGATTAAATAAAAAACCATCCAGAAAAAGTATGCAAGTAAAACTGAAGCTATATTTTTTATGGTTAGTTGAATTTTACAATGAACGACAATAAATATATATTGAATGCCTTTTATTTCTCTTTGCTTTGGTATAGTAACTAAAACATGTAACATATTTATGTGGAAGAGTGGTGATAAATATAAGCTGTTAGCTTACTGCAGAGATTCAGTATTTTTTTACTTTTAGGATTTGTATGTCCAAATAGTGGACAAATATGGAAAAGTTTTGAAAAAACTTTTTCCATTAGATGGACAGATGTCAGGAAAAATAAAAGTGTCGGTGAAGCCAGACACTAATGGCAACGATTGGCTTAATCAAATTAATGAATTTTTCCAAGAAAATGTCAAAACACAACTGTTAGTTGTGGGGGAATGTGGAATAGAACCAGTGAAAGAGCCAGGTAACATGGACATCAAGTTTTTGAAAGAAGAGAGGAAGAGAAAAAAAAGTAAAGATATGACAATATATGTCAAATTTCAGGAAAAAGGTATGTTGTTTTGTTTTTTATACCTCCTGCAAAAACTTGTTTGCATGTATATAGGAATCACCTGTCCGTCTGTCCACATCCCTTGTAAGCGCAACTCCTCCTAAACTGCTTGATGAAATTTAATGTAACTTAGCATAAAGGAAGTACATTATATGTGGATGTCCATGAAGGGTTTTTATTCACGTCGGATATCCAAGGATATAATTGGACTTGAAAGCTAAGAGGGGGTATCCCTTTGAGAGCGTGCTCACAGTCCACACTTGCTTAATTTTTTAATTATTGTTGCTAACAATGAAATACATTTAGTTTGTTCACTTGCTGGAAGCAAAATTATTTGTAAAAATTGATGGTTACATGAATGTTATGCTTCTTTCTGATTGGCTGAAATTTTCAACAATTTGTTTCTTGCAAAGCTACTGAGCTAAATTGACTAACTTAGGAAATGAAATATAGTTGTACAAATTTTATTTGAAAATGTCATTTATTTCATAGGAATAAAGAGTAGTAGGTTCTCATATAAATATGTAATATTGTTTTGATAGACTCTGATGAAGGCTACATGTTCTTTAGAGCCTATAGTTAACAGTGTAACTGGACTTGGTTCTTGGATTGTTTACTTCTCAGAAATATGCATGACATTGGTGTCTCAGATAGCTAGTTTGTTGCCTATTAAAGATGAAAAGCATGGTTGTATAATATTTTTGGTATTAGATTTGTAGTTATTTATTCTCACATGATTAATCATAAATATTGTCACAAAGGTAAATGGATAAATTATTATACCCCCCCCCCCTCCCCCCAAAATAGTTTAAGAATCACCCTGTCTGTCTTTCCGTCTGACCTCATCCCTTTTAAGCACTTCTCCTAAACCGCTGCACAGATTTTGATGAAACTTTACCTGAAGGAAGGTCATCATATGTTGATGTGCATGAAGAATTTTCATCGCTGTCGGATATTATTCAGGGGAGATAATTGGACTTAGACTTAAAATTTAGTATTCAGTGGGTGGCGTCGTAAGCGCAACTCCTACTAAACCGCTTGACAGATCTTGATGAAACTTTACATGAGGGAAGTACATCATATGTAGATGTGCATGAAGAATTGTCGTCCCTGTCGAATATTATGCAGGGATAATTGCACTTGAAGCAAAAGGGGGGGGGGGGGGTAATCCCTATGTGAGCTTGCTCACAGTCCACACTTGTTTATATTTGTTCTTTACATTAGACAGGAATGGTATTAAAAAAATGTTGGAAAAGAAAATTCAATTGGGAAAGAAGGTTATTGACATTTCTAGTTAATAGATTTTTTAGTTTTATTTTATATTTTTAAACTAAAGGTTTCCCCACTTTCTATTTTTTATAATTGCAAGAAATCTCCAGTAAAAGGAAAGAATGTTGGATTTGTTAACTCTATTGTATTAACTTGGCATAAAAATATTTATTTGTTACTAAGTATTTACACTTTAATTTATATCATCTAAAGTAAATTTTATGTGGTGTTAATGTAATGCTGTAGTAGCATTGATGTTAAATTAGGCAAAAGTTAAGGTTTTCTGGTATCATGAATTAAAAAGAAGTGGATAAACCTTCACTTTATTGTTATTTTAATAGTTTAATTTGTAAAATGTTTTGCATGTTTTTAGCTCGTACAACCCAAATGGGTTTACAATCCACATGGCAGAATGGTTTGTGATATTGTGGACATGTTCCTCAGATGGTCACTTAACCAGTTTTTTTAATAAATGTCCCAATCCCAAATTTAAAGATGGCCAACACCTTTGACCCTATTGATATAACATGCAAACAGCTTTTTCAGAGAAACTGTTCCACACAATTAACCTAATTATAAAGTAACCAAAAAGGAAGTCGGAATAGTTTTTTTTTATTTGGAATTTTTTCAAGCCAATCAAAATATAAACAATGCTGCCCATGCATTATGATTTGCTGAAATTTTTTGTTGTTTTTAGACAAACTGCTTGTAAGCGGGAACTTTTGTGATATTGTAGAAATGTATTCCAGATGGTCCTCTACTAATTTTGAATTGTTGATGCCAGTCCGTAATTAGGCCAAACAAAAAAATATGTGTGTTTCCAGTTACATAGAATTATAAATAGGTAGGTAGGTCAATTTTTTTTTTTTTTAATTTTTTTTTTTTTTGGAATCCTGAATTGTGTTGGTTAAATTAGTAATTTAAATCTTGACCTTTATCTTTTATACATTTGTAGGTGTAAAGCTTGTAAGTTTCAAGAATTTACCATAAAGCCTTTAAAAGTCTAGACTAATACAGTCATTAAATGAACTATCAATATCGTTACAAGCGTTAATATGTAAACATTAGCTGCCATGTTAGGGAGGAAGTATGAAAATAGAACTAAAACCAGGAACAATACCGGGAGTTTTCCGGTTCGAAGTAACCTCCGTTAAAAACGCAAAAAAAACTTTAGGGTCGGCTTAAAAAAAAAATAGGTAGGGTCTGTTAACCGGAAACACACGTATTTTTTGTTTTGGCCTGAAAGGATGGTCACTGCAAAGAAACATAAATTAACAAAGTTCCATAATGCAAATACATAGAAACAACTTATTTTCAATAGGAACTATTTAAAGTCAAATTTTGTAAGTCAGTTGAGTATTACAGGCTCTTGATAGCCTCAGGTTTTAAGATAACAATATAATTGCATAAATATTTCAACTAAAATGCATTTTTATCATTAAATTTTTTTTCTAATACATTTAAGTTAAACTTTGTTTGGTTACCTTTTGTTTTCTGTTAGACCTTTCACAATACATTAGCATTCCTAAAAAATTAATGTCGCCTTTATTTGTTCTACATTACGGATTTCACATGAAAGCTCATACTTATTCATTGCTATATTGAGTAGCGTTTCTGAAGTATGCGTGACCACATGAAATGACGGGCTGTTTTTATGTTGATTTACAGCTTTATGTCTGGCACAAAAATTTTAAAATGGTTGTACTAAGAGGGTATGCATGGACACAATCTTTGGTATTAACAAATTTACAATCCTAATGTATTAAATCAAAATTAAGATGCTATGATTTGTATGATATCAGTGTTTTATTTTTTTTGCCATGAAGTTTGTTTTAATGTGCAATTCTAAAATGGCGTCCTAAATGTGCTTGTAAAAGTCACCAGAAGACATTAGGTTTCTAATAAGCATAGAGTCACATGTGATTTCACAAAAGGCTGAGGAAATTTCTATTATCTTGACTAGAATTTTTTTTAAATATCCCTCCAAGGACAATATATCGGTTTAAGAATTGATATATTTATGTTAAGAGTGTTAAGTAATTAAAAAAAAATTTCTTGTCAACTTTAAATAGAAAGAAACAGAACAGTGGTATTAAAGATATATGTAACTTTCTCCTTCATCCCTACACACATCTCTCTGCTCTTTTCAATCTTCTCCCTGGAATTTTAACTTGCAATTTAACCAAAGAAATTGCTATTATACATTGTATGTAACAATTGTATTTGTTTACATTTAACATTAAAGTGTCACTTCCATTGGTTCTATATTATGCTGTTTTAGATTATTGTTAGTATGAAACATTTTGGCAGGTTTTGTAATAGGGTGGGTTCAACCTTGCCACATATTTATGTGTGCTTGTTCAAAGCCAAAGTATTTATGCCCTTGTTCTTGTTCATGTGTTTGCTTACTAAAAATATATTCGGAAGAAATCATCTTTCAGAAAGAAGAAAAGAAAATTCATGAAATGTCAATTTCTGTTGATGATTGTGAGGTCAGTATCATGATTTTAAATAATATCACATAATGTTCTATCAGTTTAAATATAACGAAGGCTGTGTTAAATAGGGTTAGGATTCCCATAAACTTGTTAAACACCACCACATGTCATGTCATTATTTAAAGTCAATCGTTATGTATTTGTCGTTTGTTTTTTATTTTGGTCATTTATTGGTCTGGAGGTTTATTTGGAGGGTCTTTTTCCTCTCATTAAGTATTATGATTCAAGTTTCTGCAAAGCTATTCTTCAGCAGTTTGTCATTTTGCAAAACTAAAGAAGACGTGAAGTTTTATGTTAAGTTATCATATCTTTCAGAAAAAAGAAAAGAAAATTCAGGAAATGTCAATTTCTGTTGTTGATGATGATGAGGTGAGGATCATGATTGGAAATAATATCACATAATGTTCTATCAGTTTAAATAAGATGAAGGCTGGAGTGGTTCTGCTTGCCTCTATTAATGAATTAAATAGGGTTAGGATTCCCACATACTGGTTCAACACCTCCACATCACGTGTCATGTCACTATTTCAAGTCATTCATTATATTTTTGTATTTGTCATTTCCGTTTTATATTTTGGTAATTTATCGGGTTTTTTTGGAGTGGTGGGTGGGGGAATTAATTGGGAGGGTTTCTTTTTCCCCATGTTACGTATTATGATTCAAGTTTCTGCAAAGCAATTCTTCAGCAGTTTGTCATTTTGTAAAACTAAAGAAGACGTGAAGTTTTATTTTAAGTTATCATATCTTTCAGAAAAAAGAAAAGAAAATTCAGGATTTGTCAATTTTTGTTGATGATGTTAAGGTGAGTATCACAATTATAAATAATATCACATAATGTTCTATCAGTTTAAATAAGATGAAGGCTGGAGTGGTTCTGCTTGTCTCTATTAATGAATTAAATAGGGCTAGGATTCCCATATACTGGTTCAACACCTCCACATCACGTGTCATGTCACTATTTCAAGCCATTCATTATATTTTTGTATTTGTCATTTCCTTTTTATATTTTGGTAATTTATCGGGTTTTTTTGGAGGGGTGGGTGGGGGAACTAATTGGGAGGGTTTCTTTTTCCCTCTATTACACACTATGATTCAAGCTTCTGCAAAGCTATTCTTCAGCAGTTTGTCATTTTGTTAAACTAAATTAGACATGATATTTTATGTTAAGTTATCATATCTTTCAGAAAAAAGAAAAGAAAAGTCAGGAAATATCGATTTCTGATGATGATGTGGAGGTCAGTATTATTATGATTTAAATATTGTCTGTTGTAGATATACATACTATGTTTGTTTGTTTGTTTGAATGGTGTTTTAACTCCACTTTCAGCAATTTTTCAGCTATTTCATGGTGTCCAGTTTTTATTGGGGGGAGCCGGATTACCTGGAGAGAACCCTCGACCTGCCATAGGAAAACTGGCAATCCTTGTCAATTAAGATTGGAGTCAAGTACATACTATGATTCAAGCTTCTGCAAAGCTATTTTTTCATCAATTTGTCATTTTGTAAAACTAAAGAAGACTTGAAATTTTATGTTAAGTTATCATATCTCTCAGAAAAAAGAAAATAAAAGTCAGGGAATTTCAATTTCCGTTGATGATGGCGAGGTGAGTATCATGATTTTAAATAATATCACATAATGTTCTATCAGTTAAGTTATCATATCTATCAGAAAAAAGAAAACAAAAGTCAGGGAATTTCAATTTCCGTTGATGATGGTGAGGTGAGTATCATGATTTTAAATAATATCACATAATGTTCTATCAGTTTAAATAAGATGAAGGCTGGAGTGATTCTGCTTGTCTCTGTTAATGAATTAAATAGGGTTAGGATTCCCATATACTGGTTCAACACCTCCACTTGTCATGTCAAGATTTCAACTCGGTCGTTATGTTTTCCTATTTGTTGATTCACTTTTTTATTTTGGGGTTTTTTTTGGGGGTGGGATTAGGTGGGAGGGACTCTTTTTCCCAAAGTTACATATTATATGATGCAAGTTTCTGCACATCTATTCTTCTGCAATTTGTCATTTTGTGAAACCAAAAAAGTCTTGAAATTTTATGTTAAGTTATCATATCTTTCAGAAAAAAGAAAAGAAAATTCAGGAAATGTCAATTTCTGTTGATGATGAGGAGGTGAGGATCATGATTGGAAATAATATCACATAATGTTCTATCAGTTTAAATAAGATGAAGGCTGGAGTGGTTCTGCTTGTCTCTATTAATGAATTAAATAGGGTTAGGATTCCCATATACTGGTTCAACACCTCCACGTGTCATGTCACGATTTCAATTCAGTCATTATGTTTTCATATTGTAGGTTTTTTTTTTTTAATTTTTAAAAATTTATTTGTCTCTTTTTTTTTTGGGGGGGGGGGGATAAATTGGGAGGGTTTCTTTTTCCCCTTGTTACATATTATGATTCAAGCTTCTGCAAAGTTATTCTTCAGCAGTTTGTCATTTTGTTAAACTAAAGTAGACTTAAAATTTTATGTTAAGTCATATCTTTCAGAAAAAAGAAAAGAAAAGTCAGGAAATATCGATTTCTGATGATGATGATGTGGAGGTCAGTATCATTATGATTTAAATATCGTATGTTATAGATATGCATTTTACATTTTAGTTTTTACATTATCTATGTCATTCATCAAGATCCTACATTCTTATATGATGTGTTTCGAACTATTTGAGACCACAATTATGGAAAAAAATATTTATGAGGGGGGCATATCATGAAGGGCTGTTCGAATGACAAAACTGCAACTCACTGGAAAGCTATTGTGCATGACATAAATCTTATAAGTATATATATATATTGTGTGTTACATTTGCTGAGCAGACAGTTAATGGCATAAAGATACTCAATGTACCAAAATTGTCCAGTTAGAATAGAAATAATTCACAGGCTTTGTTTTATCATTGTTTTAAAATGAGAAGGCCTTTTATGTCGTTTTTTTATCCCTCGCTGTTGCTCCTGATAAAATAATGTGACATAAATGGTCATCCTGTTGTAAAACAATGATAAACCACAGCTCTGTGAATTATTTCTATATTCTTTCAAAGCATTACAGATGACATACAATTGTTCTTTTTGCATTTCTTAATGAATCTGCCTAAAAGATGATGTCCACAGTACACAATCCAGAGTAATTTTAGAAACTGTGCATGATAAAATATTGGGCCCCAAATTTTTTTATGCCTCTCGAAAAACATAGATTGTTGGTCTGTTGGTTTGTCCATCCATCCGTCTGACCTCAGGTTTATATTTGCATTGATTTTTGTCCACATTTCACAGAGAAAAATCTAGGTTATAATATGGTGAATGTTAGGAAGGGGGGGGGGGGGGGGTGAATAAAATTTTGGTAACAGTTTTCTCAGCAACTACTAATCACATTCTCTTGACATTTCGTATGCATCATCATCATGGCCTCCCATAATGTGGGATTCCATTTTAGGCCTGGCGCTCACCTACTTCCTGTTTAACGAAATCCAGCCATTTCTGTCTTTGAAGGATTTTTTATTGTTTATAAAGCCGCTTCACATCCTAATAAAATTTGATAGACTGTTACAATCGGTTGAGATCTCTCTATTGACCAACCACTGCTAAATAAACTTCTACTATGTAATTTTTGGCAGTTGTCATACAATTTATTTGGGATCAAGAAAATTGAAGGAACTGAGCTTGCCAATAATAGTTCTTAAACTAATTTGACATCGAAACATCAACACAGACATGGATCTGACGAAATTCTGTTTCACGACATCCAAGAAAAAAATCGCAACTTTAGCTAAGCATAATATGTATTGTTTTTAACCAATGTACTGGCCAGAGAAATGAAGAGAATATCAAAATTGTTTATGCATATATTTTAGTCCTAAAACATCAAATTCCCAAACGTGACTATAAAATGAAATATAGAATTAACAATAATCACTTATGTGCCTAGAAAATTACAAGTAAGGATTCTAGAAATTAAACATAATAATCAAATACGTAAATAGAACAGTGTGGTAAACATATCAAACATTTCAGATATGAAAAAGTAACAAAAATTTATTTTAAACTTGACGCAAGTTCTGCTTTCAATTAAAACCCGTTTAATGTTTTCATTATCTATAGGGATACATCACATAAATATGTGATAAGAGTCCGTGGTAATCATGTAACCACACAATACACAACTGAGTGACTTGACCTTGATAAAGCGTGACATAGCTTTTACAAGTTAGATGCCAATTATTTAAACACCTTTATGTAGTGTATGAAATTATAGTTTGTCCTTACCAAAACATAAATATTCTCTCAATATCAGTACAGAAACTTATAAACAATTGTCAGGAAAATATGTAAACAATCGTTGTCTTTGTCTTTTTTGAAGGTAAATTCTTTTTCTGGGAAGTGAAACGACGAAAAAATTAAAAATATCGAAAAGTTGGCGGACACTTCGCCCCAAATACATACAAATTTTGGATGTTCTGACTCAAAATTTTCGGACAAGTGATGTTTTCATTCGAACAAGTAAATTTTGAAAGTTACTTGTGAGAAGGGACAAGTTTTAAAAAATGTTATTGTAGAGCCCTGTGTATTACATGATTTCAACATATAAATGTTTTAAGTTACCTTTTAATTTGACAGTGATGTTTCAGCTTAAGCATATATCTTAGGTTTTCACATCCAGAACATCCATTCTTTATTTCTTTCTGAAAAATAAGTTGAAAATTTGTGATTATCGATTACTATTTTTTTGCAGAAACAATAAATGTGTCAACCAATCATTAAACAATGTTTCAGTTTTGTCTATGTAGAAATAATAAGCCCAACACTATTAAAAAACTAGAAAAACTGTGAACCCCCCAGCCCCCTCCCCCACGTCGCATGTTCCAAACATCGTAGTAGAAAATGGTAAAGGAGTTGATTACACAAAACAAGTACCCATATGTAAAAGAATAGGCAGTCTATGTTTTTCTATGGTAAACCCTAAATGTAATTGTGTAGTTGGAGTTGTCAACACATACAAGTACATATAGGGATCAGAAATAAGTACATGTATACATCTTAAACGTTTTCTGAGAAGTTCACATTTCTTACCACGGCCATGTCAAACATTCTATCTATGTCAATACCAATGTTTCTTCTTTTCAGGCCTAACTTTGGAATGACTTTGTGTTGCAAGTACTGAAAACTGTTGAATGAAAAATAGAGTTGTTAAAACACTGAAGTTGACAATGTATTCATATTTTATACAATTAAGGTTCTTGACACCATTTACAGATCATTATCTCAAGTCAAGTTGTTTTACAATAAATGTATGTACATTGTAATAAAACAATTACTTACTTTATTTTGATATCATGCAGTAACTATCTGTATTTCTCAACCCTCAAAAATGAGCATTTACTTGATGTAGAGACTGGGTGAATATTACATATTTTCTGGTTAAGAAATCCTGATAGCGACCAATATTAGAGTTGGCAATAAATAATTATATAACTGTGTTATTATTTCTATACAGGAATATATTGCCAAGATTTATCAGTTGAATGTAAATTACCAATTTGTCAATGTTTAGTAAACATTAAAGCTACCAATACACAGATATGTGATTCATATATTTCCATAAAACTCACAATTACATGTGAGACCCTTTATTTTAATCCTGGTGGACAAAGAATTCAAAGCAAACATATCTTGATAACATCAGGAGATTCAAAAGTTACCTCAAGCTGTAGTTGTGTTGCTTTTCCAGTATATAGTGTATTGTCCTGTAAGTGTATCCCTTTTCAAACATTTCTTTTATGCTTTTCTTTATACCTATCAATATTACACAAATAAATATGGTTAACATCAATCAATGTTTGAATGGGGTTTAACATCACTTTGACCAATTCGTCAGCCATACTTGTATCATACTAGTACGATACAGATTTTATTTGAATAGGAAAACCCAGACCTATGGCAGAAAACCAGTCAATCCTGGCCAATTACAGTTACTGCCTTATTCAATATTGAATAAAACATGCAGATAGTGAGCAAAATATAACTTTTAATAGTAAAAATCCCAAAAGTCTGAAATTGCTGGGTTGCAAATCCAAATGCCTTTTTAAATAGGGAATGGTTTACAATTTGTTGGCAGAAAGTTTTAGGTCTGTGTAAAAACTGTAGGAGTTGATTACACAAAATAGATACCACATTTTCCCCACCCTACTTCACCATACTGTAATCTGTGCAACCCAGCCAAAAATACTTCCAACTAAAATACTGATAATTAGTGTGTCTCACATTAACAACATATTATCACACATGTAAATAATTACTGTACCTTCTGGTATCATTATGTAGAACTAGTCTTTCATTAGCCTACAATACAATAAAAAGATTTTATTAAACACAACACTGTTAGAATTAGATTTTTAAAATGTCAAATTTTTGCTTTCCCTCAGCGGGATTTGAACTCACACCGTTGTGACACCGTGGCACCAAATCGCCTGCACTATGTCCAGCAGTCTAGACCCCTCGGCCAAATCCGCTATATAGATATATTATATATATAATCATAGTATCTTAAATAAATACAACACAAAAACTGTTAGTTCCCCGTGGAGTAATATATGACGTCAAATGGCGCGTGTCTCCATGACAATCAAATTTGTTTTCCATACAAAATAGAAAATATTTTCCAGCCAATGAAAAGTCAGTATTCTCGCAAAATTTATTTATATAAATATACAAACTTTGTTTAATTTTACGAAAATTTCAGCCTCATGGCCTTCCTTAGTGTACTTTAATTGAATAGTCTGACAATTACTGAATTTGGTCAGCAGTTACTTATTAGACATCTTTTAAAATAAGTTGTCATTCCTGTATTACTGTAACTAATGTCTCCTATTAAATATTAAATATGGAGCTTAAATTAAATAGACAAGGTTTTAGACAAAGATTACTGAAATTGTTCTCATAGAGAGTGATCAAAACAACAGGCTGTAGAAAGCATTGTAACATAATAGGCATTTTGCCTTTGATATTTTTATGGGTAAATCCCACTTAATCTGTGTGTTAAGCAAAATCATTCTTTAACATAAGATGTTTCCCACTTAACATTGGCTTCCCATCACCTAATAAAAATCCCCATTCAAACACAATTGCAGTAGACAAAGCTGAGCTATGGTCTAATCAAACAACTTTAAAGTCATTATTCCCTTAGCACCATGTTTTGCTGTCATTTGAAATATTAAATGAACTACATAGAACTGACCAGCTGGCACTTGATAATGTCAAATACATTTTAAATGATATTGATTGAATTACTTTTCGAAACAAATATGCAACACCTTTTACCAGTTAACCTATTAATACAAGTGTGGACTGTGAGCATGCTCACAAAGGGATGCCCCCCCCCCCCCCCCCCCAAACCGCTTTGCTTTCAAGTCCAATTATCTACCCTTACTGATATGCAAAGTAGACCACTTTTATAAAGGCCTCCTGAGAAGTTAAAATGTATATTGCTACATGTATGTACATGTAGTTTAAGAGAACAAGGACATCCAATACTTGCATAATTCTTCAAGGTAAACATCTATTTACTATGTTGTTTGCAATATTTTTAATTCAGTTTAACAAAAAAAACTTGTTTTAGTATGCTCACATACATGTACTTGTACCCCATGTGATCAATAAGTACTTGGAATACAAAATCCAGGTACACAAAAAATTGTTGAAATACATTTAGTCAGATGAAGTTGTGCTGACTAACTGTTTCATGTCAGTTTAAAGGAGAATGACTCCAAGAGAAACTTATGGAATAAACTTTTGATTTGTGGTTTCAGAGAAGTTGTGCTGCAATGTACTTATAATTTCCTTTTTAACTACAAAATGTTACGAAATTCTGTTGTAAGATTTCAAAGAAGTTGCCCAGACAAGAACTAAACTGACAGACAAATGAACTGGTCAAAAATATTATACTTGAACATGTACCCATTAACTTTATTGTCTGTGTTATGATACAATGTCTACATGGAGACCATGTTTTTGGAAAACATCATTGTTACCATGTTACACAACATTTTGCATTTTGGAGATCAGATAACTGTTTAATTGACATTTATTAATACTTTGGTCAAACAGTAAAATAATATATCCATATGTCTACAACTGAACTATACTAATTTACACTCGCTAAGCCCTCAAAGGCAAGAACCAAACATTACTATAACAATACAATAAATGTATAAGTATCTTAGTTAATGTAAATACTAGTAGATATCAGTGAGAAGGTATCCATCTTTTTGGACCTGCTGATCTTGAGGTCAAAGGTCATCAACCATCGTATGCAACACATAGCTTTGTAATAATCTGCCCTCATGCCACTAAATTTACAAAAGCCTACCTCAAATGAGAAAAAAGTTTAAGCCTGGACAGGAATAGTTTCGGATCTCTGGCACTTATCAGAGGAGCCATAATTATTGTACTTTCTGATTAATGAAAGTACTTATAGTTTATATGGAATAGGTCTCACTGCTAGAGTTAACTGTACATGTGCATTACACATGAAATAAAATCTTTCACTAACTAACAATATCTGTCAAGACATAAAAAGGCTCTGGAACTGACAAATGAACAAGTACCAAGGAAATATATAACCTTCAGGTCACAGTTTGAGGTCAAAGCTAAATTTTAATGTTACATGTATACGATGAAATAAAAACAGTTATGTGTATATACATGTCAGATTTATTAAAACCAACTTATGACAATATATAACAAAAGTGGCCCAGACATACAACAACTGAAACAATGTCTCCATTCCATGAAGGAGAGACTTAAATCTGTAATCTGACATTTGAATATTATGATTTACAAATGGTAATTCTACTTTACAGTTTATAATTACTGATGTTCCTGAATACTTCTTAATAAAGAAATACAGTTTAGTCCAAAACAATTAAACAGAGTTTCCTCATGCCCAATGTTACAACGTTGCAAACAACATACAGTAATATAGACGACAACTGGATATGCATAGAATATGCAGTTAAAACAAACCTCAAACAATATGCATTAATTATAACAACTTTACAAAATACTAGTATCTTTAATTTACATATTACATACTCTCCATGGCAGATTGGTTAAGGTAGTTTGTTGTAGTAATGATCACTTAGTCTGTCAACACTGAGATTGTGGTTTTGAATCTTACTGTGGGAAGGGTGCACTTGACTCCAATCAATTGATAAGGATTGCCAGTTTTGCTAAATAAGGTCAGAGGTTTTCTTTGGATCCTCCCCTGATAAAAACTGACGTCAATATATAGCTGAAAAATTGAAAGTGGCTTAAACAACACTTAATGTTTTACATGCCATCATGGAGGTAAATACTAGTACAATATGGCAGACATAAAAATGGGGTTTGGGTTTTATACATTAATTTATTTAGATTCTGTATAATGTCATTCATAAGGGTTTCAGTTCTAAGTACTACTATGATTCCAAAAGAATGTAAGAAAGTACCTTCCAGCAAAATAAGAAATTAAAATTTTGCCAAGGTGTGTGATGGAAAATTAATTTTTAAATTTCAGATTATTAGAACATATAAGCGCTCTGGAGGACTTCCTGACTTCATTTCTGCATACATGTAATTTGAAATCGGACTTGGCAGGAATGTTTATTAGGAGGTTAGCAGTTTGAATTTTCGAAAAAGTTCAAGCTCATAGTAGATTTAATTGTACCATAGTCAGAGAATCATCTGCCCTCCATTTTTTTAGACTTTAGTGTGTGTTGGACCTAGGCTTCCATCAAAGTCTAAGCTGAGAATTCTAGACTAATAGAGTACCATAGATACTAAAGGGGTTCTACTTCTTCCTCCACAAATTAAAACTGGATGCAATGATATTACTGAAAAATTGCAAAAATTGAGATTAAATACCATTCAAACAACCAAACATAAAAAATGGCTCTGCTCCTACCCAACACTCCCTACTTTTTCAGTGACAGTCTACTAGTCTCATTACTAGTATGTCCATGATGGTCCAACCTTTTTTACTGTTGAAACATTTTTTTTTAAATAAACTTGTTCTCATCATGAATATAAATGCCATTACTAACTGGAAGTAGGACAACATTAAATCAACCATTCCATGGTTTAGAATAGACCAGTATTAAAAATATGGTCCCTTGCGTTCTAACAACATAACTCAAAGTACATGTAGTTAGAATGTAAATCTGGTACAGATACTAGTATCATAAAAATATACTACAATTCAATACAGGATTCATTTGCATATAAATGTAAAAGTTTAATATGCAACAGAAATTAGAATTCACTGCAGTTTGCAATTATAATTTGCAAAAAACAAATACTGGAAATTGTCCTTCGATAACAGTTGTACTGCCACCAGTAGGCTCCTTAAATGATATTTTTAAAATATTATTTAATGCATTACAATGTCTGTGACCTGCTCCATAAAGCCCCTGGAAGCAGGAATTGCCCTCTAAAAACAACTGAACAGTATATGTAACATTTTCTAACAATTGAACAGGAGAACGAAATTGAATCATAAAAATATTATCTTTACATAAAATTCTTTTTTGTACATCTGCCAGTATATGTCCAGAGTTATTATTTAAAAGTTTCAGTCTTAGCATGTATGAAGCTTCTTGCTTTGTAAATATTCCTACACTTCGTAGCATACACTTTTCACTTACAACAAAAGACAAACGCTCTCCATCTAAACTATCACAATTTAACACAGGATCACTACTTTTCGACATAAATCTTTTAATAACAATATCAGAATCAGAATTGCAAATTCTTGGTGTACAGACTTTTGGAAATTCATTTGGGAATGTAACTGTTTCTGTACTTGTAAGAAACTTAAAAATTTTGTTTGAAACATCAGCAGGTAAAATATTACTGAACACACATTTAGAAGAAAAAAAAGATAAATTCATATTGCAAAATCTAATGTAACGATTAAACTCCGACCAAACTGCTTCATTTACATGACTACCACAAAAGACAGACAATATATCAAATAAAAACTCTTCACTTACTACCAATGAATCCCTAGCTATAATTTCTTTTATCAAAGTTGATGGTAACTTATAAAAGTCTTCTGCAAAATTTGAACACAAAGTAACAAAATTTGAATCAATGAAAACTAAACATTTAGATTTAATGTCATTTAAAACAAATTGATCTGAAATTGTCAAAATGGAAAAAACACTAGTTTCTGAAATGGATTTTTCTAGAAATAGCTTACAAGTTTCAATGAAATCATCTATCATGAAGTATGTACCAGCATGCAGTAAGTCGGTAACATTTTCACAGTCAATATTAACAGAAATACCATACATAAAATCAACAATCATTTTTAAAATACATAATTTAAAATTAGAACAGTCAACAATAAATTCAGTACAATCACTGGTTTTTGTCCATTTACCAGACAACTTCTCAGCAAAAAAATTACTATAAACTTGTAATACAACAGAATGACATTTTAAAGAATTATCTTGACATAACAGTTTAACATCACAAAATCTTTCACCTAAGTAGGCATCCTTCAATTTCAAATTTAGACTGTGAGCCATTGTTGATATAAGTACCTAAAAAAAAGTTTCATTCATTCTGCCCATATTAATAATCTAGTCAAATTTGTATACAGTTCACAAAACAGTACACATAGTACAAAGTTCATATAACAAATGTTTCAGTGTAAATGTTTGGAATCAATCATTTTAGGTATTGTGATCATGGTTATCATCCTTGCAGAGAGGAATTATAAGATAAAAGGTTTAAATAGTGGAAATTTAAAGAATCAGTTTTTATTGGTCAGAACCTAATTTCCTACAGGAACAATACTGTTTTGCTATGCTTAAAGGGGTCATTATCCTATTTGAGGAATGAATTTCAAGTGCATTTAAAAAAAATAGTCCCAGATTTCTATTTTTTTCTGCTTTTGCCTATAACTGCTATTGCTTAAGAGTTGGATATATGAGAGGTATGGCATTACTGTAGAACAAAAAATTCTTAGAATAATTGTTTTCCAGTCAATGTATTTACAGTGGCAGCACTTGTTAAATTATGTAGAAGTGTGTAATGTGGTACAATGTGACCACAACATTGAAATGAAAGTAGAAAAACCATTCTTAAACTTAAGATAAAATTCCCACACAAAGTTCATGGACACTTACACTTTTTTCTCCATTTCTATGAAATTTAGTATTATATGTGTAATGCCCCATATATAAAAAATAACAAAGGTGACAAAAAAAGGCCAACTGATGGTCAGACGAAAACAACAATCCGGCCACATGAAATTTATTTGCTAGTCATTTGGTCAAAATATATATAGATTGCTGGTCCAATTCAATGGCAATTTTAACATATGGGTCCAGCAGACCTGCATATTTCATGAAGACTATAAATGTGACGTATCACGTTTTTTTTAATTACAAAAAAAATTGTGAATGGCATCCTTCATCCCTTTAAAATATATATATAACAAACAATACTAATCTATCAATAACTGAAATTAAATTTTTACTTGTTCCTTCACCTTGCCCGCCCCTTCCTACTTTTGTCAGCTTTTCCTTAACAGGCTGTCAGGTACAAAGTACATCTATATATATTATATAGACTATATATATATACAAACGTCCAAGTATTGGGACAACAATATAATATATCTATCCAGCTGATTTCTGAAGGATCAGAAATACAGGGTTAATATAAAATATTTATATATATATGTCTACAAATTAAGCCATCACTGTTAGAATTAGATTTTTATACTTTTAAATTTTATGCTCAGTCTTTTGTAATATTTTAGTAACTGCAGCAGACACAATATTGCTAACTTTCTTAACAAAGAGTGTCAAAATCAGCTAAATAATAAAAATAGCAACATGCATGTACAGTTTTACCCACAGATATTGAATTCTTTTTTAACAACAAAACAAAACAATTTTGAACATTTCTTGTTCTTAAAATACATAAAATAAATATTACAAAAAATACTATACAAATTGTATTCATTTAAATACACCAATAGTTTCCTGGAAATCCTTACAAGGACCCTATATCTACCTGTTAACCTTTTTCAGGGAAAAACAAAGCCCTTATTGGTATTTTTAAAATAACTTTCACACAATATAACAAAATTCAAATTCAAATTCTTTATTGGCACAAAATCTAAAATAAATGAATTACCGTATAAGTGGTTTTTTTCGCGTGTGGAAAATTTAGCGTTTTTGTTAAAAAACTGTTCGAGTTTATTTTGGCGTAATGTAATTTTCGCGTTCCGTAATAAGAATGAATAACTCTATCATTTGCCCTAATATTTCGCGCGTTTTTATTTTCGCGTTCCATCTTTTACCGCGAATATAGCGAAAATTAAATCACCGCGAAAAAAACCACTTATACGGTATTACTAACATAAACAAAAACATAAAGAGATCAACAGACAATTACAATGTTTTCCCACATTATAACATGTGCATTACATGTATTAGTTTGAGAATCCTCTGCTATCCAACACTTTTTTTGCATGGAAAAAAACATTGGACAGCAGAGGATTATCAGCCTACACATGTTTATTTGACTGAAAAATGTGCTGGGTATATAGGCTACTGGGAGGGTTATCTATACTTAACCAAAATATTAAAGCTATCTGCAAATGACAGGGAGGTTTTTAGGTTATTATAAGGAAAACCTGACTACAAGTATAAGTGGAGGTTTTGGAAGAGATAAGGTGGACTGAACATAGGAAGCTCCTACCTGTATGATAAAGAGGCAGCCACCTTCTTTTTTACCTTAAGTTCATTATAATTGACACATTTCCAGTTTTTGATTGTTTCTCCCTTTATACTTCCGGTTAAAAAAAAATATTGATATCATCACACAAAGACTATTATATCGAAGTAAAGATTTTGCATATTTTTTGTATTGTTTGTACATGCCAATTTAATTATAATCTACTAGTATGTAACCTCATTAGTAGGAAAATAGCAAAGTAAAATGACAGAACAACTTTAGAGCCAAAAGCCAAGAGACAGTTACAAATATGATTCTTAATAAAGCAGGAAGAAAATTATCAAAAGATATTTTTAAGCTAGGAGAGGACGTGATTGAATATTGTGACGAATATATATATTTGGGAATAATTTTAAAACCATCTGGAGTCTTCAAAAATGGCATTAACCATCTATGTAAAAAGGCAACAAAAGCTATGTTCTGTATTAGAAAACTCTTATCATCAGACTATTCTAATATTGTCCCTAATTTAAAACTGTTTGATGCTTGCATTACTTACTTTATTGTAGTGAAATATGGTCATTAAATGATGTCAATAATAAACATGAACTAGAATCTAAATATCTATCAATGCCAATAGTTAAAACTCAAATTAAATTAGCGAAATCACTTCTAGGAGTAAATAGAGCTGCATTGAATTTGGCTGTACTTGCAGAACTTGGAATGTACCCAATATCTATTTTAGCATTGAAATCAGTTGCTGAATATTGGTTAGATATCATTAAATCAGAAAATTTACTAGTACATGATGCCTACAAATCTAATCTTAATCTTCAAGATAACTTTGCCTCAAAGGGTTAAGATATTACCGGGTATCAAAAAAACTAAATTTTGATCATGTTTGGGATAACCAATGTACTTTTTCACAACCCAAATTGCTTGTAGCTTTTACAAACAAGTTAAAAGAAAATTATTTAAAATATTGGAAGAACACTATTTTTGAAAAATGAAAGAAAACTATGAAATTGATACATATTTGAAATTAGATATAGACAGAGATATAGTTAAAACATTTACAAAAATTTAAATAAGCAATAGTAAACTTGCAATAGAAGTTGGGCGACACACTAAAACCCCACTAGCAAAGGGAATGTCCATTATGCAAATTAGGAGTAGAAGATGAGTTTCATTTTTTAATTAGTTGTTCTTCACTCAATAATATTAGAGAAAAACTTTCTACAGATATTTGTGATATTTTTCCTGCCTTTGTTAATTTGGACTCCGATGTTAAATTTAACTTTTTATTCAATTATTACTATTAAACTGAAGAACTTGTCGAACAAAATAAACATAGACTGTTGCATCCTATGAAGTGTTGCTGTCAATTCTTTAATAGTTTTACTTGTGACAACCCTGCACACCTACAGGTATCCACTTCTAAGGAGCGTCAACTAAAAATCAACTTACACAGTGTTGGTTCACCTCTTCCTCTTTATTTTTATTCAATTGTAAAGACTATGTTATTGTAAGTTATTGTCATAGGTGTTAATCAAATGTATAAAAGGAGATTTGAGTTACCTAATAATTGTGATTAGTGTATTGTAGTTGTCTAACTCACATCATTATTTATTAATATTAATGTGAAGTATTCACGCATTTATTCTGTGCTACCTCCTCCAATAATGCTGTGCCACCTCCTCCAATATATAATCAATATATTATAAAAATATATACTTAATTCCCTACTTGCGGTAAACAAGATTTATCTCCCATTTGCCGAGTTATCTGTTCTTTAGAGCAGGTACTTTATAGTACCTACTGTGGGTACAAAGTAGTTTTTCTACAATATTTTTTTATTCACATATAGCAAAGCATCCGGTAAAATTTATCATGATATGCCAACTAATTCTGCAGTTTTTATAGTTGTACTGGAAGAGTCACTCCACAGAAAAATTAAAACGTGATTTTCCCTATCTGTTCAATACTTGATACCTGCTGTTATGAAAGACAACTCTTGCAAATGGGAAGTAACTCTTGTATTTCCGAAAATAGGGAATATTAATAGGCAAGCTAAGTTCAACCTGGTAAATTATATCTTTTTGTTATATATGATAACGAGGCAGTGTCTAAATCACTAGTAGACCTATTCTTTTATATATGTTTGTATGTGTATATAATTGTAATTGTATTGGTAACAATCCTGTACACTGTATTTGGATTGTATCTACCAAAGAAAAATTCTGTTCTGCTTTGTTGAAAATGAAACACAGAGAGTAGCCCGAACCCAATAAAAACCATGGAGGCACTCAAGTGCTCCTTCCTCTAATTAGACACCTGTCGAGTTACTTATTGTCATGTCTAGGGAAAAGTAAATCCAGGAATAGGAAACACTACCCATGACACAGAGAAAATGTCAGATCGTATTTGAGACACTGATTTCCCATAACTATCAATTAAGTCATGGTGAAGACCATTGAACGTCTGGGGAGATAACATCAACCTAGGTACATCAAACCCTTGTTTGAATTTATATGTTACTACAGCCATAAACAGGTGAGTTCGAATATATAATATGGATGTCACTGATAAGCATGTTTAATCAAGCTAGAAAACAGGGATTCTACCTCAGATTAACATCAGGTAAAGAGGAGAATAAACATTAGTTAATTAATGATCATGTTTACGCAGCAGGGGGTTTTAACAACATCCTCAGATATTGACACCTGTCATTAACCTGAAGCGTGTATTTATCAACCACAATTTCATCCTCACAAGTCAGGGTTTCAGTGTCCACATAACCCTGACAAACTTAGCTAGCAAATTCCCAGGCTAGAAGTCACTAATTTGATTGGCTACATCATACCTTTATGTAGCCAATCAAAAACTCGCTTTCATTCATCCGATGTCGATTGTCATTAAACCAAACAGATGCGTTGCATGGACCATGTGAAAATCAGTGTATTTTATACAGTAGGGTTAATAGTTTGTGATTACTGCATTATTTATTATTTGCATTATGTTTTCTTCTAAACTCAAGAATGAGTAAGAATGACTACTGCCAAACACTTGATTCTTTCAAGCAATATCTTTGGTTGATATTTTGAAGGATTAACGTCATACGAAAATCTAGCCCAGGAATTTCCCAGCTAAGTTTGTCAGGGTTTCGTGGACACTTGTGGACACAGAAACCCTGACTTGTGAGGATGCGACAATTGTTCATTTAAAAGTTTTCAACGGGACAAACTGCAGGTACATGTGGCTGTAGATGCAGTTTTTTTAGTATCGGAAGGGTGTGGACACTTACTGGCATTTTTAAATTAGAAAGACTAAGTCGTCAGTTTATTGTTTGTTATGCATTTGATATGAAATAAAGTATTATAAAAATAAACAGATAAAATATATATACACCTACTTGTCTTAAACTGAGCACTACAAACAAGCAAGTTCAAGTTTACTTCACTCTTCAGTCTTCAACACTTCAGCTGTTGTATGATCTAGAGAAACAAAGTAGAGTCAACACATACCAAATTGAGCGCAAAATTTTTATGCAAATGAACAACAAATAGCATGTTTAAATATTAAAACAAACAAATATAATCAAGCTTTAAAACAGCTGAGGTTCAACCTCAGATCAACATCACGTAAAGGGGGAATAAACATCTGTTACTTAACGATCAAGTTTATACAGCAAGGGGTTTTAATAACATCCTCACTCAGATATTGACACATGTCATTAACCTGAAGTAGGAAATTTATCAACGACCATTGTTTATTATAAGTTTTCAACAGGACAAATTGCAGCTGAGGATGCAGTTATTTAGTATCGGAAGTGGACACTTGGTGGCGTTTCATAAATTGGAAAGTCGCCAATTTAATTTTTGTTATGTGTTTGATATGAAAATAAAGTATAAAAATATACAGATAAAATATACAACTACTTCTCTTAAACTAAGCACTGCAAACAAGGAAGTTCTAGTGCACCTCACACTTCAGTCTTTAACACTTGAGATGAAGTATGATCTAGAGAAACAAAAAGTAGAGTCAACACATTCCACATTTAATGCAAAATTTTATACAAATGAACAACAAGTAGTGTATTTAAATATATATTATCAAGGAGTTATGGTCATTTCGTCATGTTCGTACCCTGGCCATTTCGTACCCTCACAAATATGGTCAATTCGTACCCGACGGATGGTCAATTCGTACCAGACTAAAATCGTTATGAAATTGTATGTATTTAAAATTAAAAATGATTAAAAGAAAATTTTATTGGTTATTTGACTCAAATTTATTTGTAATTAGTCGGCATATTGTCATCGATCAGGTTCGGTTTCTTTGATAGTTATTTTGGATGTAGTGTGGTGATAATTAATTTTGTGTGAACTCATCAAAATTATGATTGTTAGCGTGAACATAAAGGTAAGTGTGTATATTATAAATCATTATTGTTACATACTTATTGTTCACTTCCTGGCACGTGTCTGTATATGTGAAGATACCTATTGTTGAAACAACAAACTAATTGGACAAGATACCTTTATGGTTTGATACATGTATAATTAAATTTAATTTGTTATATTGTATTTATCTATTCGTGGATCGACAGCAGCATATGGGAACCAAAAGACTGGTCGGTCTACGGGATGCCTGTCTGCACCAATAACAACTGTGAGGACTGGCACCATCGCTTGAACGTTCGAGAGTGTGCTCCGCCTTTCTATATGCTCATTAGCTTGTTGTACAAAGAAGCGGAGTTTGTCCGTACGCAAGTCAAGCTAGTCTCGGTCAACAAACTTAAGAAAAGTATGAAAAAAAGATCCACCGAAAGAATGAAGACATGGGAGGAATACGGACGTGGGTACATGTTTGCTGACAAATTACTGAGACTCCTATCCAGAGTGTACGGACATTACATTTCATAACTGTGCTGCGTTGCTATGTTTTTGTCTTTAATGCATATTTTTATTTAGTGCTCCAGTTATTTATTTTTGTGTTCTTTTTTGTTACCATCATTATGTCATTTATCGTAATAATATTTGAAAAATACAAGTTTTCATATTTCACATATTTCATTTTAAGTCTGTTTTCTTGACGCATTGTCGAACAAATCCTACAGGTATAAAGACAACAGATGTTTAGTTCACTTAAAGTGCGCACACTTAGAATCACAAACTAATTATAAATTACATCATACAGGAAACTATAAATCAACTAGTTATACTAGTCCCACCATCATACAACAGAAATTATCACAACACTTCATTCAATATAAAGAACCTGAACACAATATGCCGACTAATTAAAAAGAAATTTGAGTAAAATAATTTAAAAAAAACATTTAATTGATCACTTTTTACCTCTAATACATACAATTTCATAACGATTTCATAAAATTTGAGTCGGGTACGAATTGACTCAGCGATGGGTACGAATTGACCATATTTGAAAGGGTACAAAATGGTCAGGGTACGAAATGACCAGTTCCCATTATCAAGCAATAAAACAGTTAGGGTTCTACCTCAGATTAACATTAGGGGGAATAAACATCGGTTATTTTAATTTTAACACATCAGGGGGGGGGGGGGGGGTAACAACATCCTCACTCAGGTATTGACACCCGGTCATTAACCTGAAGCGTAAATTAATCAATGACAATGTTCATTTCAAAGTTTCAACAGGACAAATTGCGGCAGCATGCGACTGTAGACGCAGTTCGTAGTATCGACATTGGACACTTGGTGGCATTTTTGAATTGGAAAGTCGTCAATTTATTGTTTGTTATGCGTTTGATTTGATTTGAAAATAAATTATTATTTAAATAAACAGATACACCTATACTTTAAATGATCACAGCAGGCATGAGACAAGTTCAAAGTTCAGTCTAGACACTTGGACAAAAAATAAAAGTAGAGTCAAAACATACCTATTGAACGCAAAATGTTTATACAAATGATCAACAAATAGCGTGTTTAAATATTAAAAATAAACAAATACTATATTTACCTACTATATAGACTAATTCGTCAATATTACCACGTGAATATTACACACTAGAGAACCGACAAGATGTAACTGAAACGAATTATTTCATTGGTTAGTAACTGAAACGAATTATTTCATTGGTTAGTATAAACACCCCTTGTGGTCCCTTGACCTACTCCGGAGATTATGAAGTTCATCGCGCATTACGATGTTCCCGGAGATTTTGCGTGTTCATATTATCTTCGACCGGCTTGACCTACTCCGAAGATTGTAATGTTCAACCCTTGGAAGTGGTACGCGAAGAAATATTTCCTCCGGCGAAAATATCTGCAGTTGTTTTGAAAAATATCTCCGGTGATTTTTATGCCGGAGATTATTTTCCACACATTTTTAATTTCTATTGAAAAATAATCGTCGGAATTATTTTGGAAACCGAAGATAATATTATATAGAAACTTCGGCGAAGATTTTTTTTTTAACATCTCCGGAGATTTTCATGCCGAAGATTATTTGCCGGAGATTATAAATGTTATGTAAAAATAATCTTCGGAATTATTTTGTAAGCCGAAGATAATATTACAAACTTCGGCCGAAGATTTTGTTTATAATCACCGGATTTGTACAATCCGGAGATTATTTTGTTGTAATGCAAATTCAATGTAAAATAATTAGTAACTCCGGGGGTTCACTACGGCTTTCCATAGGAAACTAAGCAAACAACAATAAGAAAAAAACTTTTTAAAAAATTACCAAACGAAAGAAAGAGACAAGAAACATTAACGTTTTCTTTCATTGATGTGTATGTATGGGGTGAGGGGGGGGGGAATAATTTACGTGTTGCGAGCTGTATCCAAGCAAAATAAGGCCATAAGAAGGTTGCTACATTCATGGACTTTTTAGAAATGTTATTAAACAATAGGGTATTATCAAAAATAGACTTTGCTATGAGAGCTCCATCTCCTGTCTGCGCGTGAATGACGCCGGACGCAAAGAAAGAAGATAGACATTAATGGCTTTAAAAATCATAGAGCTTACAATAAACATATTTAAATATCCCAAATGAAAAGCTAATTCAGAAGTTGAAGACCTCAATGGTAAATAAAAAAACATACAAACCTTTAACCTTTTATATGTCGTATATATTAACTCGAAAACAAGATAGTTAACATTTTAAAATTTCAAAACAGCACCTTTTTTTAAAATAAATTTCATATTAAGCAAATATGTACTTACATGCATCAAGTAATATTCATTCACATGTATTCATTACAGTTATTTTATTAATTTAACTATATATCTTTTAAAATGGAAACTTCTAAGTGAAATATTTTAATTAGAATTGTATTAACATGACCACAAAATGTCAATTCAATGCTAATTAAATGTTAATTGAAATCGGTAATGTGTATGTTATCCCAAAATTAGGGGGGGGGGGGGGGGTAATTGAGGTCCAAATAAATAAGTGCAACGAAAGAATCAGTGAAATTTACTCTTAATTCTATGTGCTGTGTATGTATAGTAAACAAAATGTGTTATCGAACCACTGTGTCTCATACTCGTCATTTAGCGTTCTGACAATTACCTATGACCTACTTACCTTTGTGTAGTATCATTTTAATGACAATAATTTCACTATACATATAAAGAGAGAGAGCGTGTGTCGGGTGGTCAAATGAAGAAAATATGGTGTAAATACATCACCGGCGTGAAGATTTTTAACAGATACGATGGTCAACAAAGCAAATTTAATTCTATCCCAGACGAAATGCGCAAAAATTAAAAGACGTATGGTTATATCATGTAATTATTGTTGATCAGTTCTGCATGGCATTCTTTTGGCATTAAAAATTATTCTTTAAAGTTAAATTACGACTACCAATTGTTTAAAAACACCGGTATGCTGGACTAATAGTTTGGGAAATGCAAATAAGGATGCTTTTCAGAGAATAATATAGTAGATTGTTCGAACGCAGAATTTTTTACTATTTTTGTCAAATCAGAATGCAAGCTTGTTTTCAATAACAGTACGTTACCATGGGTAAGCGTCTTTTAGTTCAAAGGTCACAATTCGAAAATATACCGACTGCGTCGGAATACGAGGTACGAGATTTATGGAGGACGAGATGGTTTTGGTATGGTGGGATTGTGATTTTCTATGATGTTATTGTGACTTGTTTATTTGTATTGTAAAACCCGAAATTGAACACAAGAAGACACAAATTAAGACGAGACTGTGTGACATGAAAATTAGTATGTTTCCTACAAGAAAATAAAATTTTATTCTATAAATACTTATGTCTAAATCACTTTGAAAAGAGCAATAGAAAAATGAATAGAAAATAAAGTGGTTTATACTAAAAGAAAGTTATTTGAAAACTGAAATGCAATTTAACAAATTGAAATCAAAATTCATAAATATTTTTTGCGACCAATAAAACAGTAAAGAGAACAGAAAAGGGAGAATATAGAGAAACTTTGCGTTTTATTTGGACATACATTCTTTAGCATATGAACCTATAAATCAACAATTAGTTATACTAGTCATACTAGTCCTAGGCCAGACAAAATGTCTACTAAGCCATGGAATTTACCTTGTATAGACTTAGAATGGCTTATTTAAGATTGACAAATAATAATGTCAAATTTAATCCCGAATTTCTTATAGAAAAATACTGTAAATCTTATAGTTTGACCTAAATGCACACAGAAGTACAAATTATTTGAAATTATTCAATTATTTAAAAACAAATTCAATGAATTTTGTAATTTGTTGGTATATTATTCTTTGATTATACAATGATGCTTTTCCGAATGTAAGCCCCATCCAACCAACTCAAAAGGGCCCGAGTAGTTGATTTCGAATAGGTCGATATGTAGCTATACAGCGCATCATACAAAAAACATAATAAATATTAAGATCATTTGTGACAAACAAATCTTGCACAACGCATTTTTTTTAATTTAAATTACTTAACGTTGTTTGTGTTCTGTGACAGTCGTAAAGGAAGCGTGTGCTTTGACTTTTATTGAATGATAAACTTGAGTTCTTCATCATCCGGAAGTATTCGTGACCAACAACTCCACCACCATAATCATCGTTGAAACAATTGCAAGCATCATTAAGAAGATTTTCAGGCAATGTTTATTTCGAGTTAACACAATAGTATGCTCGACTTTAATTAACAAGAAATGCCACTTTGCAATGGACGGGAAGTTCTCATAAAAATGCTGAAATGGCAATGAAACCTTATTTATACCAAATGATTTCATGCAGGTTGACGTTGATTCGATAAAATATACATTTTGTTCGTCTTGGATATAGAAATAATACACGTTAGACATTAACCAGCAATTAATCCACACATTTTTGTATGCTCGAAAATCCAATTTAACTGTTTCATTAAGATGTTTATGCTTGTGCTGTTGCCTTATCTTGATCAGAATTCGAGCCCTTGGTTTGTCATCTTTAACCGAGTAGAAAATAAGCCTACCTAAATTAAGATAAAACGACTTATAGCTTAGCCTTTTTTGTTTCTCCTAGAGTATATGGCGAAAACTTTGCTTATTATTGTAAGCATCATCCATAAGAAATTATTGAGTTAACAGTCAGTATGCACGACTTTAATTGACAAGAAATGTCACATTTCAATAGTCGGAAAGTTATCAATAAAAAGAAAATACCATAAAAATTGCTGAAATTGGCATAAATCAAAACAAACGTTTTCATGCAGGTTAACATTGATCCGATGAAACATACATTCGTTTTGTCTTAGACATGGAAATAATGCTCGTTAGATAGATAACCAACAATTAATCTTAACATTTTTGTCTGCTTGAAAGTTCCTTATTAATGTTTCACTTATGCTTGTGCTGTAGCAGTCTCTTCACTTGAGTTAGCAGAACTTGTAGTGCCTTGATTCTATTTAAATGTTGTCGACTATATAAAGCAATTTATTGAATTGCGAAAATAAGGTCCACACTGGTCACTAGTATCTGTTATATAATTCATTTACATGTTGAATCATTTTGTTCTCGATATGTCTTTCTGTTTGTACGTTCTTTCTTTTGTATTTGCTGAACCCGGCAGGGTTTTATGTTTTGCAAATAAATAAAATAAAAAGAATTAACCGAAAAAACGGACCACACAGTAATTATTGAGAACATTGTTCATTCAAAGTGAAAACCCATTAGGATAGCGTTAAAAGAAGTTGACTTGTTTCGTGGAAAAAAAGCCTACCTAAATCAATAGATTTAACATATTTATTTACTTAAATATTTAAATAGAATACGTCAATAGTTAATCAAACTGATGAAGTCTTCCCCAGTATACAGTAAGTTACAAATATATTGAAAGTTTTGTCAATCAAGATAAAACGACTTATATCTTTAGCCTTTTTTGTTTCTCCTAGATAATATTTTTTTTTTGTAATTTAGAATATATAATTTATTTGTGTACCAGTTACTGGATTTATTTTGGTATTTTTTTTTTGTTTTTGTTTTTGTTTTTTTGTTTTTTGTTTTTTTTTTTGTTTTTTTTGCGTTGAGTGTTAAGTTTCTTGTTGTGTTGTTTTACATAATACTAGAATGTTCAAATGGAAACATTAAAAAGAAATTATATAGTTGAATATGTTTTAAATGGGACTGCACTTTATTCCATGTCAAGCCTCGAATCAAATCATTTAATTGACATTTATATAGCAACGACTTTATTATTCAGAAGTATGCATCGCTTGATGGTGCAATATATATCGCCAACAATAAAAGTTAAATCAAAATGATTTCTTTTGTTGTAATGGCCTTTCACAAAAGATATTTCTAAGGACACTCCTACTTATCACAAAGAATGTCGACATATAATGTGTATTGTAGATTATTCTCTCTGTGCGTTGATAGAAAGTATTTAGTGAACTGTTTCCAGCGTATATTGTTCGGATAATTATTTCAGAAAAATGGTCAGTATTTTTTGTATTTTTCTCTTGTCTTTTAAAATTTGTTGTCAAAATTACATTGTATTATTTATATTCATAATATTTTAGCGTACATAACACGATATAAAATTAGTATCAAACTTTCAAGAAATCATTGAAATGAAAAAATACGTAAATGATTGATGTATATTTTCCAGTATGGTCACCTGAATGTATTCATAAAAAAGTTCATTATAGAAAGACACGGACCACAGGCATGGAATACTTTAATGTAAGCTTATAATAAATCAATATCTCCCATTCCTTATTCTTTTCTGGGTTTCATCCAATCTGCTAGGGTTTCTGTGTGCTTCGCAAGCGCATCGGTCTATTTAAGGTAGCTCTAGTCCCATAATTAAATGGTTAACTTCTGACTCCGTTAGTAACACGTGTTTTTACTTTTCTTATATTTTTTTTTGTTGTTTTTTGTTGTTTTTTGTTTTTTTGTTGTTGTGCTTTTGATTTGTTCACACCTCATAACTTGGTGACAAGGGCAGAAAAGTTATAAAGTTAGACTACATAAACTTTATTTAGAAATTGATAATATGTAACCGATTCAAAGATGGTCGTTATTTCGAATTGAACACTTTTCTGTTACCTTTTTATTTACCCAACTTGAAACTAGTTTTCGTGTATTAACAAAATTCAGTATCGGGCATTTTCCGGTAATACATTTATGATTCAACAACTCTTTTGCAGAAAATCATTGAATCATTCTGGAAACTTCAACGAGCAGGACCAACAAGACGATGATTTAACACAACGTCTGATCAATTTGTCGGTGGCACATCTAAGTATGTCTGTTCTGTTCAGAAATATATTTTCAAACTATCCTAGAATATGTACTTGAAAAATTCGTGTTTATACATATAGTAAATAATTATTTCAGTATAACATAGTCTTTTTAATGGATGAGATGCAATCAAAATCTAGAATGATGGAAGTGTCAAAGAAAGTATGCATTTTAATGGTCACAGAAAGATTAACGTTCAAGGAAGAAAAACTATCAAACAAAGGACACGATAGGTCAGAAAATTCATTGATTTTGTGAAGTTTTGAGAGCAGTTATTTGTTAAATTTCAATTTCTTTCGTGATAAAAAATACTCTTTTTTACTTTTGTCTATAATGCACGGTCTATATTTTAGCCGTATTTATAAATAGTGCAAAATATAAAACCAAGAAATAAATTGGGTAGACATCCCAACATAAGCTTATCGATTATGAGGTAATTTTGATTGAAAAAAGAGGTTTGTAAAGAAATCTTTTCCCACAACCGCCTACCCACACGCCACACTAAACGAACTTGATTTGTTGTATTTATTTGTGCATCGTTTAGACCCAGAACCTTAGATCTAACGTCCACACTCGAAAGATATTGGTTGTGTATTTCTACCCTTATATCAAACATCCACGCCGAGAGATATTGGTTGTATATTTACACATTTTGATTTTACACAACTATGTTCGTGTTTGGAGGGTTTACCGTGAAACATAACAATGTTCAGAGGGTTTTGACCGTGTAGCCAGGTCATATTTCTGGAGTAGTTACTGTTATTTAACGTAAATTATTAAATATTAGATGCATGTCTGCGGCTCATTGTATATAGTAAAATACTAGTGAGTGGTGAAAGAATAATTGACTTAATTACCAAAACATTTCAAAGAGATTTTATCGATAATGAGAGGAATGGGCAGCACATATTGGGATATAAATAACACATTCGTTCTCACCACGTATAGAGTCTACAAGCCAACATTTTTTGTACAAATTTTCTTATATCGTAATATTTGTTTTAATTTTAAGACTTTAAAAGAGAAGCCTTCTTAGTTTTGATTGGAGAGTACATTTTCCACTATCTGACACGATTTGGATATGACGAACTGGTGCGTCTGCTGGGTGGAAACATTCTTGAGTTTGTCCAGAATCTTGATTCTATACAGAGCTATCTGCGAGATGATTACCAAGACATGATCGCTCCATCATTCCACTGTGATGAAGAATCTGTGTCGGACAGAATGATACTACATTACTACTCTCACAGACCAGGATACCATCACTTAGTAAGAGGTGTGTCACTATCGATTAGATTTCTACTAATTACACCATCGTATTACAATTAGCAGTATTACATACTATAATTCAATTTGGGAAATATAATGGACCAGAAGGCATAAAATTTCAACTGCCACCGTAAGAGTATGAAGTATATTGGGTTGAAGGGAATTAATTAGCTTGTTGTAGCTGCTATAATGCGCTAATTTTGTTCGACAACTCCTTTCAGTGGTCATTATCTTGAAGGAACGTATAAATCTCCAAACACGTTACCCAGTATTTCCGTGGTCAAGCTTTCAATATTATAAACTTGTCAATAACCTTACGGAGAGGGCTACGTATATCCTCTAGCTGAGCATCTCTGTAGGTCAAGCTCTGGGAACCCTTCCCAAAACATTTAAAATCACATGTCAACTTATGGGGTTACAAAATACAAATTTGAACATATTGATACCTCATCTAAGCTTGCACATATTTATATTTAGTGAAAAATCATCTAAAGTAGCCATCTGGTTGTTGTTACGGTTGTCAACACCTTGTCCGAAGGTCTATTGTTAATTATTTATATTCGTGACGATAATTATTCATAAAGCAGCTAAAATGCTAAATTAAGCTTTATAAGACAGTATGAGCCTTGCAGCACAAAATCAAGCAAACAGAAAGATATCTATACTCGGTGTTCTCGTCAGTCACTTGTAATGTTATATGATTAATTACATGGTGGAACAACTAATTTTTGACTTCTCCTGTATTGAATTTTTCATTTTCGATGCAGAATTTGTTCCTTAACACAGAAGAAATATAAAGGTTCGGAGATAATTTAGTTTTATGTACTACTAGTATATTACGGATGGTTGACAGGGCTGGAGGGTCTTTTGAAAAAGATGGCATAATATATGCCCATTTCTATTCTCAGCACTGTAATGGTCTGTGTTGACTTTGTTTAAAACAGGAAAATGTACTGCGTTTTCTTGTTTTATTAACGAGAGAATTCTCTTTAAAAGGATTTATTACCGAAGTCGCCAAAGTCTTGTACAAGATGGATTTGTCTATAACTGTTATTTCCATATCCAATGAGACTGTGGCTGAGGAACACGGACGTCGGGAACACGTTATTTTCAATATTGTGGCCAAGAAAATGGCTGAAACTATGGATGACTCTCCACCAACTTTTGTTGCACAGACCAAGAAACACGGAGAGCGTCAAATCCTGAAAGAGGTTTGTCTTATATAGAAAGTATTTAAATGATTGCATCGCTTGTATTTGATCATATTTTATTTGCATGGTTTCAAAATGTAGATTTACAGCAAACAGTAAAACAAATAAACAATGGAAAGGTAAATCCGAAGACATTCTAAAACTTATTAAATAAAAAAATTGTCGTAATGTACAATAATTCATATGATGTAAGCAGCATGAACATTGTATATTTTTTATCTTCAAAGGATGTTGAAGCGGTGAAGGAAAAATTGGATCAAATCAGAAAAGAGTTCGGCGAAGAGGCATTGCCACTGGCCAGATTCCGCAGCGCGAAGGCAAAATGGCGAGCAATCGCCAGGATAACACTTCTAAGTAAAGGGTTTATTCCAAATTATCCGGAGCAGAATTTCATCAATCCAAGAATGTTCATTGAAATTTTCCCGTATCACCTGATCCTCAACGAAGAAATGAAGGTAATCCAGTCTGGTATTCGGATACAGCAGATGATGCCTCTCATCCGAAGCAGTCGAACAGCAGACGTCAATACGTTTTTTAATCTGCTTTACCCCAGACATACTGAGTTTACGTACGAAAATGTGAAGAAATTTATTATGTGTCCATTTGCTCTTGAATTAAAAAGGGACAAGCTAGCAAAGGAATGGAAGAAACGTCCTCTTCTGGTTCTCAAAGGTAAGAATGTGTATTTTGTTTTTCATATTGTTTTATATTGAATGTTTGAATAAGTATAAAACCTATCTAACGCTCATATTCTGAGACGAAATAAATAGCAATCAAAATCGAGTTGGATTTCACAATTTTAACATGTGAAGAATTCAAATTATATATACAAATTATTTCATTCTTTTTAGGTCAAATGTACTTACTACGTGACAGAGGATACTATTTCTATATCTGTTCACCAACTATTAGATGTTGGTATGATCTGGAGGAAAGGGATATGAAATTGGCCGATATTCCAATGTGGGATCCAACCAGGGACTTTTTGTTAACAGACCTAGCTTACAGGTTAGTCAATTATGTGACTAAAGGTTGACTATTGTACATATCGTAATATAATAGTAATTCTAATATGACGCGAGTCAAAACCTGTGATTAAACGAGTTTATACTCATAATCAATGTCATAAACGATGAACACTCATAGCAAGATTAACGACGTCACAGTCAACTTTGTATCCTAAATGGCCGACAAGTCGTGCAACTCAGAAGTTATGTTGATGATAAAAGTAAGTAAATATGTTGGCTTTTGTGCAAGCATTTTACCCCTCGCCAACCCTTGTGAAAATCAGAACATATTCGTGTCCCAAAGAATTATTTCTTATTAGTAAGTTCTATGATACATACATGATGCAGGGTTGCGTCCTATTCAACATTAATCAATAACAAAGAAACGATAATGACACACACAAGATGCATTTTATTAACTTCTTTGCAGGATAGGAACTGGTCAGAATTACACCAACATGTTCTCATTCTCTGACGGTATGGACATAAAGGGAACAAACGTTACTGCTCGCTTAGACGACAAAAAGATGGATCCTCGAGAAAAATGGAACATTCTTATGAGAGAACTGAACAATGAGAAACAAAGAAACTATGCGTTATATAGCTCCTTCTTACCACGACACTCTGCGGCTATACTTAATCAGGGACAAATGCCAAAAGGAGGTTTGTCATCGCGTCTCCTTTTTACCATGTTTAGTATATTACATTTCGATTTAATAGAATTAAATTATAAAAATGCCTACAGATCACCACAAATACAAATATATCTTTCCTGCATATGCTCGATTTGGCAAATGTTATTCAGGGTACTGTTTACAGACATAACATGACCTGATCCACACTGCAATATTTAAACACATTTTATTGTAGGTTCAACATTCTGATTGTTTAATATTATGATATTTTCTATTATGTTTTTACCTTATTTGCAGACTATTACCCGGATGTTACTGCCCTGTTTTGTGACGTCGTACACTTCCTACAGATCGTAGGAAGTTCAAAGCCAGGGGAAGTTGTCAACCTCTTGAATTGCTTGTACTCTAGGTTTGATAGAGTTACAAAAGTTCACGACACATACAGGGTACGTTTAAGATACCATTGTTTTTAACGTAAATGATAAATATTCTTGGTTGCCCGCATCATTTACTTACTGTGCATTTACTAATTCGTTAGACTAATTAAAATCATATTTAAGTATTTAATTATCAAAACTCAATGCTTTTGTCTCTACGATTGTTCAGTGTAACTGTAAACGAAAATGGCTTTTAACTTCTTGATATGGTTTTGAAATTAAAACTTTGTGTCACAACATTATTTCCTATGATAAATTAAGATGGAACTGTATAACAATTGGATAATTTTTGGATTGAAGTTTCTTTATTGCTTATCTATTAGAAATGGTTTATTCCTAAGGGCTCGACTATTAGTAATTAAGTGATGCGTATAAATAAAGTTGACTGTAAGTATATTTGTTCTGTTTAGGTCGAGTCTATTGGTGATGCCTACTTTGTTGTATCTGGAGTACCAGATAAAGTCCACAACCATGCTGAACGGATAGCAAACACGGCACTTGGAATATTGTATACTGCACAGGAAGTTAGCTCGCCCCTCAATGGCGAAAAAGTCAATGTAATGTTATGTTTTACTATGTAATAACATGTCTTGCGTCAGAAAAAGAATAATTAATAGACTGTATACTCACAGTCGTTTATTTTGTATCATCATAATCACATAAATCCTTTTAAAATAAATTACAGAGAATCCCTTGTAAGTTTAAGATTTTTTGATTGGTGGGTTTACACGTTTGTTTCTTCACAATATCATGTGCTAATTATATCAATCTACAAATAAATCTATAAAAATGTAATTTACAATACAGATGATATCCACGTGTAGGGTATATAGAAATGTTAAACAAAACGAATAATCGCACCCATGTCTTTTTTATTACTCCGACATCTCACGAAACTAAAATCGGATTTTACGACAGTGAAATTCAGCCTTATTAAAATAAAGCTGTATCTCCTTTTAAATTTTAACACCTGATCAGTCCATATCTCATTTTCTATCGCTTTAATGAATTTCAAATATGCCTGTTACTAAGAAGTTGCTAGTTTCTTTTTTATTGTGGATATGCAGGATGACATTAGCTAATAAATAAATTTAATTACAGATCAGAATTGGGATACATACTGGCTCAGTCGTTGGTGGTGTAGTAGGTACAAAGATACCTAGATACATCGTACTCGGTGAAACAGCTGTTGTGGCATCCAAAATGGAAAGTCACGGAGAACCTGGAAAAATCCACATTAGCCCATCCACTTATAGGTATAATATTTGATATTTGGATTCCATAAACCTACTGGATACACTCATACTTGGGTTCATGTTAATTACATCTCAGTAGTAAATAGCAAGAGTAAACTAAAAGCTAACGGTTTTGGCGTTTAGTTGCAGTATTTCAGGTATAAAGGCGTGGATGGTCATGATATTTATTTTGCCATAATGTACTAAAAGTTAAGTGAATCAGATATGAGCCGAAAAAGTAAAGATCTAGTATTAGAAGCCGGTCAAATTCTAGGTTACTATAGTAGTTACGTATCGACAGTGCAAAAAATTTTACCCAGTATTTTGAGTGAATGCAAAATTACCTATTTCATTTGGAATAAAAAAAAACGTTTATTCTCACTCATAAATGTGATTTTCAATCAACTAAATATGTTGAAAAACAATACCTATTCTATTCTTAATTAAGGGCATTGAAAGGTAAAGGATATTCGATGGAGGAACGAGGGAAAATTGAGTTGCGTGGGTATGGAACGCTGGGAACGTTTTTCTTGACAGGAAATGAAAATGCCTCAATAGAAGATTTGGTAGGACGCTCAAAACAAGAACTGTCTTATGTAAATGAAAAAGAGAAAAAGACGGGTAGGTTAAAACACAAAGGTTGTACAGTACTCTTATAACAAAAGGGCAGAATTAAAATATGCATCCTCGAGTTTGTAAATGTAAGACAGATATAGTAAAATGTAACCAAATCAATCAAGTTTTATCAAATAAAAGAACGTCCTGAATAAAGCTGAGCGTTACACATCATTCAAGCAATCAATCAAAAGATATTGTTTTTTGTGTATGATCTTCTTAATGTTATCTAAAATTTACTTAAGGGTTTTTGACAAAAGCATAAATGAACAACCGTTAAATAACCCTGAACAATTTATTTATTGCGTCTTTTAAAATAACGGTTCTTTTTTAATTTCAGCTGGAAGTCGGCCTCTGGCAGAAGACGAAGATAACATCATTACATTTAGCTACTAAATACATGTGAACATTACAGTTTTTTCACATTTAACGTCATTTAGAAGTGACTATTCGCCAGTGATGTCATCAGATATATGTATTAATTACTCAAACTACTCCGTCAATATTTTATACTTTCTAACTAGCATACACCTTTGTTATACAAAATGTACAAGGTGCATCGTCGGTAATCCTTAGTTGAGTCCATGACGTTCCCGAATATATTGTGATGGAATCAGTAACATACTGGAATCGGTCATGGGGTTACTGACGATGTACAGGATGAATATTATTATACATAACCAGTTCATGATGTTATTGTAGAAGAGTAGTAGTACTTGGTTTTTGTTATACAAGTATGAATAATACTGAAAATTTGATTTTATTAGGGAAAATATATTTACAATGTATTAAAATTTTAAAAGTTGCACCATGCTTAATGTGATATTAATTTCTGTGATAAAATATTTTTTATTTTTTTTATTTAGAATGAAATAAATATTTAATTAGAATGAGGCGTTTTAATCTTTTAATCCCACAATAGAAAATTTGATATGTACTTGTTTTGGTTCAGCAATCTGTTCATTTTTTAAAATATTTTTAACTGCTTGGATGTATATAACAGTTACAGAGAAACGTAAATACTTGTATCCGTGTTGACAACAATCCTGGAAATTATAGTACATCCATTGATAGTTTTCTTGCCGAAGGTAAAGGGATTTCACTAGGTACTATGGCTTTCTCTCCAAATAAACATGGAAGCCATGAAGTAAGTTGAAAAAAACCCAAATCAATAACATCCATGCATTGCGCCGAATATATTATCAAAAGTATAAATTGTTCGTGTTTGTTGTACATACATCGAATCCTCGTGGGATTGACCAGAAATGATAAACGAAGAACAATAGCAGTTAATACAAAACAAAAACATTAACACTCAAAGAAACTCGTGCTATTAATCTGTTGCTGATGTTCAACCGTAACTCAATATTACGATGCAACTGTACTCAGCTATGTCAGAATAAACTGTGCTGACGAACGTATACGCATGACATTACAGGGGGCCAAAAAAAGAACTCTAAGGATATCGCAAAAATTGACCTTAAACCTAACGTGCTCAATATATACAGCAAGCTAAGCCCTCAAGTATCAACTGGTCCGTGACGAACACCACAAACAGAAATGATAGCAATGCTAGTCTTCTTAATAACAGGTTAACTGTACTATGAGGAACAAGAATACACAAAATAAAATTAACGATTTTCGAAATCATCTAACAAATCACCTTTCCTAGTGTCTGAAAACGTCAAAAAGTCATTTTAAAGTAACTGTTTGCCTGTTTCGTACACACGTGCGAAGTCATGCATTCGTGGTGATGCCAATAAATTAGAATGAAATGTTAGACGTACATTTACGGTGTGACTGATAATTCACACCATATTTGGTTCACTTACAACGTAACGCCACTTTAAGCAATTTTTTCGGCTATATCATCGCGTCCAGTTTTTATTGGGGGAGAAAGACGGCGTACCAAGAAAACCCTCAACCTAAGGTAGTAAAACTGGCAATCCTTGTTGATTAAGATTAGAGTCGAGTGCGCTCTGTCTGCATAAAGAATCGAACCCGCAACCTCAACGTTGAGAATCACGTAATCAATGGTAGAGAGCAACCGAGGCTAACATATGTACAGAAGAACATACTTCGTCATTTGTATATTATCAGAAAGTGAAGAGCCTGTTGTTACGTGACGAATGTTTATCTTGTTAAAGTGTTATGGCATTGTTTACTAATATTCTAGTTTTTAATAAACTAGTAAATTTAATTTGATGAGTTTAAGCAAGAAACACGGCTGATGTATTTCTTTTAAGTGAGTAAATTACATGTATGGCAGTAAAGTGGAATTTGATGATGAAACTCTTTTGTTTTGTACTTTAAACAGAATTGTAAGTTATGAACAAATTACGTGATGTGTTTTGAATTTTATTTATAAAAGATATTGCAGACTATTGTAAATTATTCAACACTGACAATTGTATAATGAAAACAAAACTGTTTTGTTCAGTTAACATCAGAACTGTATTTACCTTTGCAAAAACACCAACATATATCGCAATTTAGTTCAAAATGACCATTTGATATAGTATGAAGGATGCGTACCTTGCTAAACAAGTTTTAAAATAAGGTAACAGGGAATTGTTCAAAAACAAAATTAGAACACGTATGGCTGCTAAATGTGTTACGTGCTGTTATACAGGACAATGCATTTTCAGGACTGTTTTCATCCAAAACACGAGTCATTGAGATTAAACATTCCTATGGGGCTTGTCGCCTTTTTTTACGTGTTTCTAGCAGACTTTGATTACCTGTATTCTTTAGCAAAATATACCTACTTATAATGATAGTCAACTGCCTCAGCATCAGAGATAAACACCAAGAATTTGAAACAGCATTACACTATCTTAAACCAGATGTAATATGCGCCACCGAATCATGGCTAAAAGGAATAAAACATGGGAAAAATCCTAACAAAGAAAGGATGAGAACAGACCTTGAGCTAGAAACACCGAAAGAAAGACGAGTCAGCCTACGTCTGATCTTGATGTACAAGGTGGTTCAGGGGTTGATACCGGCACTGCCAACATCCTAATTTGTGAACTTTGCACAGACAAAAGAGACAAATCAAGGCTAAAAAATTCCAGGACCACACTATACAAACAATATTATAGATAAACGTGTGTGTAACAATACTCGAGGTCTATACAATTCCAGACAGTAAGACACCACAGTACCAGCACTCCTTCTTTGTCGACACCACCATACGCTGGAACCAACTACCAGACAACATAGTGCATGCGAGTTCCGTAGACGCATTTAAGACCGCCCTAGGGAACCATCGCCAGTAATACCTCCGGCGCTCTCTCACCCGTTGTATAAAAGCCAGTATTGGATACTACAACGTAACCCAAACAGATAAAGATACAGATCTCTGGTCCTAGAATAATAGCAGATAAATGTAAATTGTATTATATGAAAAAGCTTATGGCTTACAAACCATTAAATTTTCGAAGATAATATTTTGCTGGCTGTTATTTTGTCACCAGTAAACATCCTAAAATTGTCGTTTTAAGTAAATCGTAAAGTTTATCACAAGTTAGTTTTAAGGATAAATACTGAAGTGTAAGATTTCTTTGTATATCTTACCGTAATGTTTAATTTTAATGTCAATATTTAATAATCAAACGTCCTGTGGTTAAGTTCAGTTAATCATCAGGTAAAATATCAATATTTCATCTATATCAAGCAATCTAGTTTTTACTTGGGGTAAGAGGAGTCGGACTACCTGGTGGAAACCCCGACCTTCCACGGGGAAATTTGGAATCCTTGTCAATTAAGGGTGGTGGAGTCGAGCATAATTATTTGGTTCTCTTACTGAACTAATATTGCGCTTCCTTGACGACGTCCACATTATATAAACAAACAACAAAAAAGTAATTTCTAGATTGTTATAATTATGTAATTGATACTGGTTAGTGAAATCAGAGAGCAGCTGTATATTGACATGTAATAAATTGATTCATTAGTAAATGACACGCCTCCTTATCTGTTGTGGTCAGTTTGGTCAGATATGAATATGCACAAGATGATTATCTTTAAAAATGCACGTGTAGTCTGGGAAAAAGGGGAGATTTTTTAACTTTGCTGATGTTTATAGAGAATTTTGAGGATGACATTGCGTTTGTTATATGTAGAATTTAGATATAGATTTAGTGAATATAGAATATTAGCCTTAATTCGTCTTGTTTAATTAGATCAGCAGAAAACGGATCTAAAAAGATATGCAAAATTAAGAATAGATCACGGAATTAATCCTTCAAATTTGGTGTCATATATATGATTTATACGTGCTTTAAGTTGTGTGTGCATTATTCGCTATGTATTAAGGAAATCCGACATTAAGATGAACATTATAAGTACTTATCAATTTATAAAACAAAAAAGGTATAAGTAATGTTACTCCTCAAGAGTATAAAACTTTCATGATAGAAATATCGTAGTCAATACATTTTTATCCAAATAATTTGTAAGTTATTGCATGTATATGTATTGTTAGTTACATAGGCAGCTGCTAACCAATAACAAGAGATACGCGGATAGCAAATGTAATATGGGCGATCGCCGCGGGCTAGATATTATGGTCTCGGGAATATATCAGTGCAGATATGGAATTTGACATATATATAAATAAAGAACTTGCATATTTGTATTTGGTAATATATTTCAATAGAGCTTATGTTACTTGTTTAATTTAGAAATAAAGTTTTCAATGTTTATATTAATTTTGGCGTAAACCTGAATACTTGACCCAAATGGAGACAGGGACATATGATTTTTTAATAGTATATAATTTCTCAGTCAAATCAAATCAAATCAAATAAGCTTTATTTATAGTCGATTATGCAAAACATTTACAATAACATAAGCTCTAGTGAGCTTTTTATCGACTTAAAACATGACATAAAACAAACACATACATATGGCATTACATAAAAAGCACTACATGTTAAAAGGAAGCACATGGATCAAAAGAGAAAGTAAAACATGACATAGACAATGACATACCTATAATATTACATAAAAGGCACTTCATATTAAAAGGAAGCACATGGATCAAAAGAGAAAGTACAAATTACGCAGACATTTATAAAGCTAAGCATTTTTTGGCATAAATAGTTAAAACAAACACTTGGCACTCGCACTCTGTCAAGAACTAGCATAGCACAATGATACATAAAAACAAAGCGAGATAAAAATAAGCAAATAAGAACAAGCCAGGCACTAATCTAGAACAGCACATGCTAAATACAGGCATTACAGTGGCATGTGCTACCATTCCAACTATTCAGTAATTTTGAAAATTGATTTTTATTGTTTTCTGTTCTTATGTGGTTTGGTAGCTCATTCCACAGTTTAGCTGAAAAATAACGAAAAGATTTTAAACCATACCTTGTTGTTTTTACTGATGGAACTTCAGCTGTATTAACATATCTAAAAGAGTAATGGTGTTTTTTTAAATTTACTAGGTCATGTAAATACACAGGACTATCTTTGTGAATAATTTTAAAAGTTTCCATGGCAATGGTTCTCATTCTTATTATTTTAAGTGATGGTAACTTGGATTTTTCTAGTAGCTGTTCATAACTTATAACATAATCATTGTATATAAATCTTAATGCCCTCTCTTGTATTTTCTCCATTTTTTGTGTATTTCTTTCACTACAAAAGTGCCATGTCACAGGACAGTAGTTAAAATTTGAAAGTATAAAAGAGTAGTAAATTGTAAGTCTTCCAAGTTTATTTAAAAATCTTCCAATTCTTTTTAAAACATTTAGTTGTCTAGCTGCCTTTTTACAAATCTCAGATATATGTTTATCGAAATTTAACTGATAATCTATTGTTATTCCTAATAATTTGACATGTTCCTCACACTTTATCTTATTGCCCTTTAGATTAAAACATATATTTTCTTTAAAAGTTTTCTTACCTATTGCCAAAGCTTGAAACTTGTCTGGATTTGCCTGCATTAAATTATTTTCAAACCAATCCAGCATTTTAAGACTATCAGTCTCTAATTTTGAAATAACATTATTTAAATCATTGTCAGCATAAGATAACGTGTTATCATCAGCATAATTATAAATTGTACTACAGTTTACATAATAAAATATATCATTGATAAAAATATTGAATAAAATTGGACCTAGAATTGATCCTTGCGGAACACCTTTATATAATGTTTCAAAAGAACTACAAATATTTTTAACTTTAACACATTGTTTCCTGCCAGATAAATAACTGTTAAGTAACTTGATAGATTGTTCCGATAGTCCATAGGCTTCTAATTTCAAAAGAATTAAATTATGAGGGAGACAGTCAAACGCCTTGGACAAGTCCATTAAAATAGCAGCTATATACTTATTTTCATCTGAAGCTTTTTTCCAATCTTCAATAATCTTTAGAAGAGCAGTTTGACATCCGAAACCTTTCCTAAAAGCTGATAATAATGGATGAAAATGAAAGTTAGAAAAATCAGTTAACTGATCAAAAATGGTTCTTTCAAAAAATTTAGAAATGGTTGGCAGCACACTTACAGGACGATAGTTACCCTTTTCTAAAATGTTATCCTTCTTAAAAAGAGGTCTGACCTGGGCTGTCTTCAACTTGTCTGGAAAAATTGATGCATTTATACATTTATTAATAAAAAAAGCAATTGGTTTTTCAATACAAGTCGTAGGTATGTTTAGGACATGTTTAAGTTTAAGGTAAGTTAAGGGTAAGTTTAGAGTTAGGGTAGTGTTGAGGAAAATTTAGGGTTGGGATAAAGTAGGATAAAACAAGTGTGGTGGGTCCACGTGGGTGGGTCTCTTATAGTGAAATTCGTATCGTATTACATTTGTTGTTATTAATTCTCAACTCAAAATCAAAATTATAATTCCTTTATTTTATTTAACATTTTCAGCTACATATTTGCAGATATTTAAAATAGATGGTTGATGGTTTATTTCATCATGTGCATTTTCCCACAAAGATTGTTTTTTCAACTCTTTACAATTAGAGGTACAAAAACAAAACTTCCGGTTCGTGTGGATTTCCTTTTAATTTCTTTTTTGTTACAACGCTTAGCATCTTTTCCATATTTATAGGATGCAAAATATGATAAACGTAGTAAAGGGGTCAGCCCTTGGTGTCGCAGAATATTTTACACCAGTCTTAAAGGTAAAAATAATCTCTGACGTCTATGAACTGACGGCCAGAAGGGGGAGGTGCCAACATCTCAAGTCTTTTTTTTATAGACTTAGGGTACCCTACTAAATTTTATACAAAAAGACTAATAGGTTCGAACATACGTTTGATAAAACATAAGATATAAAAAAATTTATATCACGAGTGGAAGATCCCAGGGCTTTCCCAAAAGCGCATGAAAGTACCGATTTCTTATTTTAAAATCAACAACTTTTGAATTGTGATGTCCTAATCTTGATTGTTTAAGACTCTATTGTCTCCATTCCCTAGTCGGAACACCCCAAAACAAGAATGTTATTCTGTTTCTATAACAACATTCTTGTTTTCATGTGTTTTGATTGGATGATGCAACATTACAGGTCAGGTTACAGGTGTGTGTGTGTCAGCTCATCTGTACCAGAAATAGGCCATTTACGAAGGAATAATAGTTCTTACATACTTTTTGGGAAAGACCCGTTCATCATCCACAAGTGATAGAAATTTTCTTTAAAAAAATTCATCACGAGTTGAAGATTGCAAGGCTTTCCCAAAAGTGCATGAAAGTACCTAGTTCTTCCGTAAACAAACTCAATATTTCACACAGTAATCTCCTAAGACTCTCCATTGTTTAATATCCAACATCCAATCAGAACACCCAAAATAACTTTGGACAAACTTTTTTATAGTACCTTAACAGGGGCCATGCTGGGCTTCGCCAATGTCTCCACTTGCGGATTTTTTGTTTTCATTATATGATTTGGCAACAAAATATTGTGTCTGGTGATTTTTTTGTCACCTAAGTTTTTTAGTGTTAAACGATGCATGCGAGTGTTAAATTTATCCATAATCAGTGTTTGCATCATTTACGATCCTTTGTTGGCTTCTATGGTCGTAAATACATGTGTATTGCGTAGTATCCAGTGTTTTTTGGAGTTATTAAATCAAAATCGACAATAAATGAATCAACAAAGTGGTCTGATGAAAGGCGGCTTTACCTGCATCTGAGTTGAATACATGTGTAATAAAGCAATTGATGTTGTTAAGTAATGTATAAAAATAACAAAACAACCTTTGCTTAGTATCATTTTTGTTATAATGTACATTTTGTAATAAATAAATTTTGCGAGAATACTGACTTTTGATTGGCTGGAAAATATTTTCTATCAGAGGATAGAAAACAATTTGATTGTCATGGAGACACGTGCCATTTGACATCATATATTACTCCACGGTAATAAATCTTTGCTAATTTTTTTTCTGGTACATTCCATTTTTCTCATGTATTGTACAGATATCTTACACATATAATATATATGTTGTATTAAATTGTATGCATGCTCCATAAATGTTCTTTTGCAACATATTGTATATTTGGAGAAGACTTCATAAGTTTGTCTAACTTGTGTCTTATCCTTTTTGAAAATTTGAGCAAATAAAATATGTTTAAACTAAACTACTCCACGGTTAACTAACAGTCTTTGTGTTGATCTCTTTTTTAAAATGTCCAGTTACAAAAATAAAATTGTTGAGTTTATTCTATTGTTTGAATTTATTTATAAGTATTAACTACAAAAAATATTTTCTTCATCAAGGGACAACAAAATTTCCATTGTGCACATTTAATATAATCAGCTATGCAGAATATACAATGTGCAAAAATTGCTAAATTGCATGAAAGGGATTTGTACACAGTACTGGAAAACACTGATTAAAACAGTTTTCACTAACACACATACATGTATATATATCATTATATTTTACATTAGTATTTATGTCTGCATTTTAGGATTCCAAGTTCAAGGAAACTGGGGTCTTGACACCTGAAGAGGTAAATAATGCAAATTATTTTTGAAGACAACAATCAACAGCAAAAACTTTTGTCTGAATTTATCTTGAGTTAAAAAAACTGTACTACACATATACAAACCATACATTTACTGAATAAATTTACCTTAAACATTGTCAATTGTGTCTACTAAATAACGTGTAGAATTTTACTCAAAATAAAAATGAAAATACAATTTTCATCAATTGTTTTTGTTAAGTTGAATTTGTTGTTTTTTTCTCTCATTTAGTTTGTCGCAGCAGGTGATCACATGGTTCACCATTGCCCAACTTGGCAGTGGGCCAAAGGAGATGAAAGCAAAATAAAGCCATATCTACCTCCAGACAAACAATTCCTAATAACAAGAAATGGTGAGATGTCTTCTTGATTTTAATAAATAACCTTTGTTGGTTTTCTAAAAAGGTACAAATTAATAAAAAGAAATTATAAATAGTTAATTTAATAATTTATTTGAAAAGATTTATTTACATTTATTTTCATTCACGTATTTTAGTATATTTAAAGAATTCTGAATGATCTAGTCTGTCAAATAATTGATAAGTGATGCTAGTATGTACTAGAGAGTTTTGTGATTGTATACCAATCTTTGAATGCACATTGTTTGTAGTTCCTTGTTATAAGAGAGTGAAACAGGTAGACACACATCAGGAAGATCAAGAAAAAGTTATAGAAGTGGATGAGGATGGAGGTTGGGTTGATACACACCATTTTGCTGGTAAATTGATTAAAATTACTAATTTAAAAGTTCTTGTACCTACTGTTTTGAGATAAACATCTTGTTTATTTTATTAGATTTTACAAATGTAGCAACCATAGTTATATTTGTATTGTACACTGCCTTGGATATTGAAACACTGAATATTCCCATGGTTATTTTAACAAAAATGAAAACTTATTGATATATCATGGTTATTATTCAGAAAGGTTTTATTGGCAAAATACTTTACAGTGACAAATAAATGAATTTTAATGTCACAAATTAGCTCTTTATTCAAATAGAAAAGAGAGACATTTTGGCAAATTTGTCATAAAATGCAAAAGTTATGTTTAATATACAAGAGTTATTACCCTTATAGCACAGCTGGTTTTATTAGTTTACTAAATTATTGTTCAAAGCTAACATCCGGCCAGTAAAATTGTATATGACATTTTTAGCTCACCTGACCCAAAGGGTCATGTGAGCTATTGTTATCACTTTGCGTCCGTCGGCGTCGTCGTCGTCGTCGTCGGCGGCGTCGTCGTCGTCGTCGTCGTCGTCGTCGTCGGCGTCTGTAAACTTTTTACATTTTAATCTTCTTCTCTGAAACCACTTGGCCAATTGAAACCAAACTTGGCCATAATGTTCATTGGATGGACCTTTACAAAGTTTGTGTTTTTTATTTTGATTGGTAAACCAATATGGCCGCCACCTCAAGACTTAGTTTAACATAGGACCCTATGGGAAAAAAGTTAAAAAGGGCTTCTTCTCTGAAACCGTTTAACCAATCAAAACAAAACTTACTAGCAATATTGTTTAGATGGTCCTCTATAAAGTTTTTGTTTTAGATGGGAATTGGAAATTCAAAATGGCCGCTACTGCAGGACTTAGTTTAACATAGAACCCTATGGGAAAAAGTTTTAAAAGGCTTCTTCTCTGAAACCGGTTAATCAATGGAAACAAAAACTTACTAGCAATATTGTTTGGATGGTCCTCTATAAAGTTAGTGTTTTTTATGGCAATTGGAAATTCAAAATGGCTGCCACCGCAGGACTTAATTTAACATAGGACCCTATGGGAAAAAGTTTGAAAGGCTTCTTTTCTGAAACCGGCCAACCAATGGAAACAAAACTTACTAGCAATATTGTTTGGATGGTCCTCTATAAAGTTAATGTTTTTTATCCCAATCTGATATTCAAAATGGCCGCCACCGCAGGACTTAGTTTAACATTGGAGCCTATGGGAACAATGTTAAAAAGGGCTTCTTCTCTGAAACCGGTTAACCAATCAAAACAAAACTTACTAGCAATATTGTTTGGATGGTCCTCTATAAAGTTTGTGTTTTTTATGGCAATTGGAAATTCAAAATGGCTGCCACCGCAGGACTTAATTTAACATAGGACCCTATGGGAAAAAGTTTGAAAGGCTTCTTTTCTGAAACCGACCAACCAATGGAAACAAAACTTACTAGCAATATTGTTTGGATGGTCCTCTATAAAGTTAATGTTTTTTATCTCAATCTGATATTCAAAATGGCCACCACCGCAGGACTTAGTTTAACATTGGACCCTATGGGAAAAATGTTAAAAAGGGCTTCTTCTCTGAAACCGGTTAACCAATCAAAACAAAACTTACTAGCAATATTGTTTGGGTGGTCCTTTATAAAGTTTATGATTTTTATGCCAACTGGAAATTCAAAATGGCCACTACCGCAAGACTTAGTTTAACATAGGACCCTATGGGAAAAAGTTTTTAAAGGCTTCTTCTCTGAAACCGGTTAATCAATGGAAACAAAAACTTACTAGCAATATTGTTTGGATGGTCCTCTATAAAGTTTATGTTTTTTATGGCAATTGGAAATTCAAAATGGCCAACTCCCCCGCAGGACTTAGTTTAACATAGGACCCTATGGGCAAATAAAAAAAATCTCTATACAACTGGTTAACCAATGAAACAAAGCTTTCTAGTAATATTGTTTGGATGGTCCTATTTAAAGTTTATTGAAAATTACAGGACTTACTTTAACATCAGGGAAATGCCATCTTGCCTATAAAATCAGGTGAGCGATACAGGCTCTTAAGAGCCTCTGGTTTAAAGTACATTGTATTTGTGCTTCTGCTTCGAAATATTTAATATTTATTATCAGAAGTGTTTTGACAATATTGTTTTGTATTAGTAAGCTTTTATAATAATATTAAAGAGAGTGTACAAATTGATATGTCTATGAGTTGTGAATCAGTGTAACTTCTCTGAAGTTTATGTTTCACGATTGACCAGAAGAAGCAACAATTTCACTAACTCCTTGCAAGAACCAAAAATATCACTCCAATACATCTAATTTCAAGGTTACATCCATTAGCTTCACTTCACTCTAGGTTAAACCTTGCAAAATTAGTGTGTGTAATTTTTAGAAAATTGCACATGGGTTTAATTTTTAGAAGGAAAGATTACAAACAAGTTTTTATGAGTATTTTTAATAAAGAAGGTAGTGACTCAACCATAACACTGAGGTTGTGAGTTCAAGTCGGACTTCCAGCAGAGTCAGTGCCATTGACTAACCTCAATGAACAAGGATTTCAAGTATTCCTGGCAATGGTCAGGTTTTTCATTGGGTAATCCAACTTCCTTAACCATTAATAAAACATAACACTGAGGTTGTGAGTTCGAGCCTGACTTCAGGCAGGGTGCAGTTGACTTTTACCTTAATTGACAAGGATGTCCACTAATTCTGTCATTGGTCAGGTTTTTCATTGGGTACTCACAACTTCCTTAACCATTAACATAACACTGAGGTTGTGAGTTCGAGCCTGACTTCAGGCAGGGTGCAGTTGACTTTTACCTTAATTGACAAGGATTTCCAGTAATTCTGTCAATGGTCAGGTTTTTCATTGGGTACTCACAACTTCCTTATCCATTAACATAACACTGAGGTTGTGAGTTCGAGCCTGACTTCAGGCAGGGTGCAGTTGACTTTTACCTTAATTGACAAGGATGTCCACTAATTCTGTCATTGGTCAGGTTTTTCATTGGGTACTCACAACTTCCTTAACCATTACAAGCTGAATACCTTAATGCAGCTGAACATTTTAAAATAATTTTTATCACACGCCATTCATACACAATACTGAATATCAACAAAGGATTGCATGTAAAATCTATTGGTCTTACATGTAAGTGCCTTATTATGCTCTAAACCTTACATCTGTTTTGGTGACATAAAACATATTTCATTGATTGAATTAGGTTTTGATTTTTATGCACTGGAAATACTGCTTTTGATTTACTATGAATAATTTCTGTTGATCTTTCATTATTTTTGCTTTACAGATCCAAATAGCACTTCTATACAAGAACAAGTTGCAGAGATGACATTAGATCCTAAGGTAGATCACTCTTGCATGAATAAGATGACATTTATTTATTTGGCTTTGCAGAGAGTGTAGAATTATTTAAAACCAAGTAAAATGAAATGCCACACCTTATCCACACACTAAAAATGTATGCAAATTTAAATTTAACAGAAGTAACCTTTTTTTCCTTCATGTTGAAGTGTAGTGTTTAGACCATTGTATTATTAAGAATATACATATGTTTCAGTTTATATATATAATTGATCTTGTGTAAATCAGAAGTTTTATGCAAATAAATTCTTGCTTTCTTTCTTTCAAATTATGGAGAAGCTTAGTTGTCTTCAAAGTTTTGTCTGAATTTGTATTAATCTTGAAATGCAGGAAAGTAAAAAAGTAGATAAAGATGATAATGACGACGACGAAGACGACGATGATGAAGATGCTATGGATATGGAGGCATTTGAACAAAGTGGCATGTTAGAAGAAGATGATAATGTAAGTAAATGTCGGTCAAAGGTCAAACTTTTCAGTCATTTTTCTTGATCTAACACAGAAGAAGGAATGAGATAATCTTTGCATGTCTTAGTAAGTTAATAGTCTTGTAAATGTTATTTCTTTTGATTTAATAGGAGTATGAAAATACCCTTGATGTGTTGAAAGTATGCAATATTTTTCAAATTTCAGTTTTTGGTTTTGGTTCATAAATCAGTTAGAACCAGGATGTTCAATTTGTCTTTTATATTTGCTGGAAATTTTCATTTACAAACAAGGTAGACATGTTGGATGTATTTTAATTTGCTATAAACAGCAATTAACATGATTAATTTTGTCATATACCTTCTTGTCTAACACACTCTGTAACTCTTGTTTTAGACAATATCAGTGATAGCTCATTTTGCATTAGATACAAGAAATGTCCTACAATGTCCTAACCTAAAAAAGAAATAACAAAACACAATGTTCATAGTGTCATTTAACGCCTTAAAACTGGCATTCAATGTTGCACAGATAAAGTAAAAGATGACTGAATGATTTTTAGCAAAGAAATAAATTTGAAAAGTACAAATTCTTTTGTGTTGGATTAACTGAAAATAATCACATCATGAAGAAAATATATGACACATAATATGTTATCATCAGGTTGGCATATCATTACAGCACTATGATTGAAATCCTTCTTGATAGTGTCACTACATGTTACTATTTGATTATTATTTTTTTTTACATTAAAAAGTAGCAAGTTTCAAGGTCTTTAAAGAATCTTGCAGAGGTAATTAATGGTAAAAAAGTTACAACTCTAAATAATTTTTTACTGTTTTTACTAGGTACCAATAACTAAAGCAGTATTTTTTTGTAAATTTGTGGACAAGATCTTTAGTTATCTCCCCTTTTAACTGTGTTTTGTTGTCCAGTCTGCATTTTTTTGTCTGTTCTATTGAATTTATTTCTCTCAAGATCAAAAGAATAAAGAATGATGTTGATTGAAAAAAAAATTTTAATATTTGAGAAACAAAGGATAGTCACGAACTGCTATAACTTATATTCCCAAGCACCAATTTGTAAAGAGGAAATCAATAAACATTCCTATAAAACTTTGTCTGTATTTATAAAAATGTGATAAGAATGACCATGGTATGTATCATCTCGCAATTAATATAAGCAATGAAACACAGAAAAATAAAAAAAAAACGACAAAAGTAGTAAGGACAAATACAAGGAGGACAAAAACTGCTTTCTTGAAACAGTCACATTAAACATAATCTGGCAAAGGTGGAACCAGGTATTTTATAATTTTGTAATGAATTATTTAGTGTTTTTTTCTAAATGTAAATGTAATCACCCTGATAAAGTGTGTTTCATCATTATGATGTACATGTATTGAGTATCTTTCTCAATCATATTAGAATCAGTAGGATTTATTGAATATCTTTCTCAGTCATAATATAATCACTCAGTCAGAATGATAGAATGTTTATCTTTCTTGATCAAAGTGTTAGCAGAAGATACAGTTTTAATTCAACAAATAAATTGTATTATTATTAAAGAAAATAACACTTAAACAGTGGTATTCACATCAGTTTTGATTAATTTGTTAATAACATATGTACATACATTTTTGTACCTTCATTAACAACAAAAGCTAATATTTGTACTTAAATAGTAATTATAGCTTGTATTTTAAGTCCAGGGTGCTGTTTCATAAATTTAAATTGCATGGGATAACGAGCACGTTAATTAGCGATCACTTTATGAAACGACACCCAGATGTTAACGAGTATTTCAGTCCAGACTAGATTTCCATCATATTCTTAGAAGATGATAGTTTGTGTAATTTTTTTTTAGGCAACATTAGATCCAGTGAAGTGTTTGAGACAAGATTCTGAATCAGCTGGGGAAAGTGGGATTCTACAGACAAGAACATATGACCTAAATATTACATATGATAAATATTACCAGACTCCCAGATTATGGCTTTACGGATATGATGAAGTAAGCAAATATAAAGGTTTAGTGCAGATTTTTGTTGTTGATAGTTCTATATCTAAATATAGATTTCTGTAGTGTTTTTCACAAAAATTTGTAATGGTAAAATACATTGTAATTGCTGACATCACAATGCATTTCATTTGATCTTCCAACACTTAGGATAGATTTTACACTTACGGCGCTTTTTGTGAAATCGACTACTGATTTATTATCAGTGTTAGGTAAATGTACTTTGAACTCAGGGACACTTAAGTTTGTCTCCCTACTTGGGTCATTTTTACACTATGCAAAAATGATATCGACATGGTGAGGGATTGAATGAATATACATGCAAAAAATATTAGTAGGCATGCATAATCATGCTTTAAATTTATTAATTATGAGAAGACATATTCTTGATGCAACAAAGTAATCACAAACATTGTCATATTGGTGAACATATACCGACATGGTAATTAACGAGAAGTGACAAGTGGTTAGTTAATTGCAACAAGTTCGGAACAGAATTGACTTATACAAATATTTCAGTGGTTGACCATCCTTTTTTATCATGTTTTGATTCATCTTGCAAAGTTAACTTTTACTGTCTGTACAGGATTTCATTACAATGTCTTGTTTTGATAGAAATAATACACGGAAACAAAATATCATCTTGAACCTGTGAATCTTGTTTAAAAATACATGTATGTCCGATGATATGCAAGGTGATGAAATAAAATATGTTCTTGTAACCTGTTGACCTTATTACTACGAACTATGTTAAGGTCCTTGTTATTACATAATCCCACGGGTGTCAAAAGCTATTAACTCAATAAACACTGATGAAAGAGTGACAGGGGAATAGCCTTAGGCAGTAAGAGGCAAATTCATTACAGATATTACTACATTTATCTGAAGTTAAATGTATTCAAGAATAACAAATCATTTCTCTCCTAGTTTTGTATAACATAATTTTTTTGGTTATTTAATTGTAATTTTGTGAAACATTTTGGTTGGAAAACATAACTGTTTCTGGATCATTAATTTAAATATATATATTTATTACTCTGCACTAGTTTGTATGTAAATTCTTGGAAAATAAAGCAAGAAGACAATTTAATGTCATTAATATAAACATGTAATATTGCAAAGAAAAACAGTAATATTGACAAAATCCTATTACAGCATGCTCAACAGACTGGTAAATTGGATTTTAAATAGTTTAATATTTTTTTTACATTTTAGAACCGAAAACCCTTAACTGTTGAGCAAATGTATGAAGATTTGAGTCAGGATCATGCCAAGAAAACAGTTACTATGGAGGCACATCCTAACCTACCAGGACCACCAATGGCCTCAGTTCATCCATGCAGGTATGTTGGTCTAATAAAAACTAATTAATAGACAGACAAAACCAAATTGCCTTGCATTAAAACAGAAATATATGTTAAGAAAACTGTTGTCAGAACAGTCAGTGGATGTATATATTTATTAGAACTGTTTCACAACTATGAAGTTTTCTGTTCAGCTTGGTATTTGATACCTCATTCATCTAAATGCTTAATGTCATTTTAATTAGTTTGTTTAAATAATCAAGTAATTTTCATTGGTAGCAAGACATTTGATATCAATATCTGCTGATACAGATTACTGTCAGTAAGATTGACATTCACATTAATATTTTTATTATATTTTTAGACATGCTGATGTTATGAAGAAAATAATACAAATGGTAGCAGAAGGCGGAGGAGACTTAGGCGTTCATGTGTATCCTTACCTATATTTTTTGCAATGTACTTCTCTATTGTAACATTTGATTCTTCCAATGTAATCCTGGGACAGTGGAAGTCTAAGTTGATTGATTGATTGACTGATTGGATGTTTGATTTACATCCAGCGTGCAGTATTTCAGCTAAGTTCAGGACAAGACTAATATAACAAACAAAAAATCAATTAGAGAAAGATGAACAAAAGGGCAAAAATTGGGAATGCCACTGAATAAGTATAGGGTATGGGTAGCTATTTGTAGCAGCTACAATGATCTTACTCTTGCAAGGTGTGTGGCACTCTCCAAACATATTACCCACTGTGGTCCATGGTCAGGCTTTCTGTATTATTACCTGTCAATCCCGGAATCACATGGCCTCCCCTATCTGCACTTATAATGGGATTGGCAGCTCCATGTGTCGAGCCCTGGAACCCTCCCAGTGGAAGTCTAGGTGTCAGCATAATTCTATTCATGTGTAATCTATAGGTGTGAGTGCATTGTCCTCATTCTAACCCTAAAATAATGTAGTTTATGTGCACACATATGGTTTAGTTTACTTGACTAAGTTTGATGACTCCCATGATGTAATCATGTGTTGGCTGTTCCCTCTTAATATTATGTTCATTGCCCAGTCATTAATTCAAGGAATTAGTTTAGATGGTATTAACATACAGTAGTGATCAAGATTTACCTGCAAATTACCATAAATAAGCATTCAATCATATTTAGTTTTAATTGAATTCAGATATTTACAGAAGTTGGCCATTTTTCAATGGTTATATACACTATTTAAACAACCTAGTCTTTGAGATAAAACCACTATGTGTAATACTACATATTTTTTTTTAAATTGCTTACTTTCAGAATAGTGTGGTTTTGTATTGATGACAGTCCAACAATACTGCATGATTGTCATCCTAATGTACTCATCATTCAGGTCACAATATAATGCTCCTTATCTTTTGTCAGATATTTGATGATATTTTTGAAATTTGTTCAAGCTGTGATTCCAACCATAGAATATGACTACACAAGACATTTTACTATGTGACAATACATGTGCAATTTAATTTATTGGATTTATTTATGTTACCAAAGTGCTATTTACATTTTATTCATTCCTATTTATGTGTTTATCTAAGAAATTATTTTTTAAAGTTATTCAACACTTATTAATGCTGCTATTGGTCTATTGCTTTTAATGTATTACCAATTTACCCTTAACCAAACTGTTGACCTTTACTTGTTTTCACTTTAAGTTGATTTCAAAGCCTAATAATGAGATAATACATTATAACAACAAGGAAGATAGAAGAAGATTTTGTTTTTAGAGTACAGAAAGATTTATTTTATATCTTTAACAAATATAGTTAAGAATATATGATGGTATAGCACAAGGAGTTTTCATTGCATTATGATTTTTAGATCATTAGCAGACATATACACACAGTTTGTCATATTTGAAATTACAGATCAATAAGTGTAATGATAACTATGAGAATCAATAAACATATTATTAATTTATTTCACATTTCAATTAAAATTCCTCATATTCCAGATTTTGCTTATATAGAGTCATTTTCTGTATGATACAATTGTTAAAATGAACAAACAGATGTTTTCTGATGATTGAATTATAGAAAACTTATTTTGAGATGATTGCTTTATAATATATAACGAAAATGACACAGAAACTGTTAAGTTTGCATTTTTAAATAAATAGACACCTCATTGTTGACTAACTTTGTCCAATTAGTAGAAATGTTGAGTGAAAGTGGCTAAGTACAGACTTCTGTTTCTTAGTTTATTGCCAAAATGGAAGAAGCATTTTGAAATGTTTTTTTATAGGTTAATTTTGGATCCAAGCTAATAAATTCATGTGTAAAAATGAGTTTGAAAGGACATTTTTTGTTGTTAGCAAGGTTAGAATGTGGTACTGTGATTGTCATGATTGTATGATTGTATCGCATGTAATGATAAAAAAAACTTTAACATATTGTGTAAATGTCAGGGTTAGTTTTTCAAGTAATTTGTAACATTCCTGTGATATATTGTGGAATATAAATGTTTACCCTTTGAATGTTTACATTTTATCCTTGTTACACGTAGATTTTCTGTTTATTTCTCTAAAGTGATTTTCTTGCTTTTAAAAAAAGAATAGAAAAATCTTGTTGTTTTTTTTTGACCGTCACTTGATCCAACTTTCTTCATGTATATATATTATTTTAATTTTTCACATCACTTTCATAAAATATGATAAGAATGTTGAAAGAATGTATGAAATATTTTAAAATTTTGTTTGGATTCACAATACTCAAATTATGATGGAGCAGTATGTATATATGATTGATAATAAAAATTATTATAAAAAATGATGATGCATTGTTACAGATAACATTATAACACGCCTATATACAAGTCTATAATGTATCAAAATGTCAAGATAAATAGAGATAAATAAGAATTACGCCATATTGGATTTGAAAATCAAATTTGGAAGTTATTTAAAGATGAGTTGTTTTTTGTGGATCACAGTTGTATGTAAGGAAATGGTTTCTTTCTGATTTCATATATTTTGTGAACAAAACTGAGTATTTCTGGTCTGATTTTTTCATCCGTCATATTTAGTTACCATAATGATATCTAAAACTAATTTTGACATATATAGAGAATGGAATTTGAATTTAGGCCTACCCTATATTTGAATGTCTTCAAATATCAAGTACAAATTTATTTTTATGACGTAGATTCATTATTAAATTACAGCATTGGGCAATTTTTTTTTACAACAGGACTTGAAACCATTAGGCCAACTTAAACCATGGTTGACATTATGCTACTTTTAAATTTCATTTGTGATCCTCCCTCTAGGCAATAAGGTTAAACATTTTTACAAATGACTAAAACTGTTAATTTTCTTGCATGTTGCTTCCAATACTAATATTGGTCTCATTAAGTAGAGCAATGTAGCATATATTTCGAAAAAAGGAATATATGTTATGAAAAATTGTACTTTCGGCGAATTTGTAACTTATGATTATTTGGGTGAATTTGAACCAAGCTTTGTATACCATAATGCCTTTATTAATAATTACAAAGGTGTCGTTTAATAATGTCTTCATTTCTAGATTAAATCATTATGACATAAGATACCAGGCCAGTAATAAGTTTGTTTATTAACATACATAATATTTGTTAATACGTTTGTTTGAACATTTGACTGGTTTTCAAGCCACTTTCAGCAATTTTTCAGCTATTTCATAGCGTCCAGGTTTTATAGGGGAGGATGCGGGGTAGCCGAAAAACAGGACCTTCGGTAGGAAACTGGCAATCTTTGTCAATTAAGGTTGGAGTCAAGTACGCCCTCCCTGCAGTGAGACTCGAACTCCCAACATCAGTGTTGACAGACCACGTGATCAATAGTACATTGTAGATGATTAACTACCTTACCTACTCGGCCTCCGAGGCCTCCTCCCTGTTGATATGATAGTTGTACTACATCAACTGAGAACAGTGTAGTTTGATTTTTTTTGTTGAAATAAATAAGGACGTTACAACTAGTTTTACAAAGATTTTATCGGGTATATGTCTAGTATTTTCTATATTTTGGAGGCCGCCTCCTTGTTGATACGATAAGTTGTACTACATCAACTGAAAACAGTGTAGTTTTTTTGTTGAAGAAATAAGGACGTTTCAAAACTTTTCACAAAGATTTTATAGGTGACATGTCTAGTATTTTCTATATTTTCGAGGTTTAATGTATTATAGCAATTTAAAGCCAACTTGATATAATAAAGAAAAAATTACTGTCTTAAGTTTATTTTCAAGTTTTAAAATATGCAAAAAAATGACTTAAAAATTCAGGATTCTGATTGTTTTTCCAAGCGAATAACTTTAGCCATATTGACCACGTGATTAAAACCCTCATGTGTCTCCCAATTCATCTTACAAATTACATGACATATTGATAAATTAGATAATCTTAGTAAAAGATCTAGCCGTTAATGACTGAATGTTTTTTAAATAGAAATATGTATAAGAATATAACGTGCACAATTCGATATCGAATATGTAACAATGTTAGCACTGACAATAATATGCAGAATATTGCATGTGTCCATCATATACATTTAGTATAGTCTGTGAGTGTGTGTTTTTATTATCATTGATAAAGAAATGTGTCATTAGTTCTACAAGACACTATCATAACATGACAAATGATAATAAAACCGTTCATGTACAATATGTCATTTACAATTCGCACGCCAACCATGTCACCTGTTAAAAATAATTGAAAGTGTTACCATCTTAATTTATTTATAATAAGGAGTATAATATTTCGGCATTTGGAGACCCGATTAACCTTCAAGGTGAGAATTTTATAATATTTAAAAACAATCAAATTGAAAACAACTAACAGAATATCACAAGGCTAGAAAACGTCAGAGATCGTCAAAGCTACCGTATATCGCCTTTGATTTTTTAATTCAATTATTATAAAAGTATAGAATGACTTAACACATGTTTAAACATAATATTAAGTTATATATAGGATATAATATTAAGTTCTCATTATATAATCAAGTGATAGAAGTTTACATGTATTCTTGTGTTAATTATATAAATTGTACTAAAATTAATAAATTTGATAGTTTATAGTAACATTCCTAAAATCAAAACATTCGACTGTATAATGTCCTTTGTTACAAATTTCAAAAGTAAATACGTCATTGTATTGTTCCTTAAACTTTTATGCAAATTGAGAGCGGCATAACATCACTCTGCAAACTATTTTTAATGCATGTATAATTGGTTTATTACCTGATCGTTATGTAATATAATGTACTTGTATTATTGTACAAAGAGTGCAGTTAGTTTTGATGTATTAATTGTCAACATTTATTGAAGAAACAAAATTGTCTACACACTTTTATATCTGAAAATATCTTGTTTAATCATCCATTAGAAGATCTTAAGTAATACGCTGTGCACATGAATTATTGTGAAAATATGACAAATATTTCCACATAAATCAAACCTCTTATGGTTTAAACCATTCTTAATCCTTACGATTTTATTTCAACAAAATATCAAATCAGACTACAGAGCCATGACAGGAAAGATACGAAGATGTAATAGAAAAAGGCGAAACCGAATGTCAAAAATATGTCTAATGAAGTCTCTCAACTATGTACGACAATGGAAAATGATGCAATCTTTTCATTCACTTGGTTATTTGTACATGTAACACAAATGTATAAAAAAGAGATAAATTGTGATGTTTGATTAGACTTTCTTTAGAGGCATTTTATTTTTTGAAGCAATTTTCCGCATCTTTATTTTGCATAATGTATTTATTGCTAGGCAATAGATCCACTATTTAAAAAAAACTTTTATACTTTACCATGACTTCCGATGATGAGGGTTATATATACAAACTATAGATGCGAATGTTATTTATACGGCAAGATACTTAGGATATGTTTTAAAGACTTTATTCAAGGCCTTTAACTGGCAAAATATATTGGCATATCCAATAAAGCATATGTTTTTTATTATACAATATTTTTATATAGTTAGAGCGTAAGCACCTTTACAAAAGGGAATCGACATTTTATGGGTTGTTATTGAAAGAAGAAATATATGGAAGAGTTTACGAAAGTTATTTTCTTTCCTTGACTTAGTATGACTCATTAAAACATTTGTGGTCATTCCATCCACAATAGGAATATACTTATTTTGGTTTTTTTTGGAACGACCAAAATGTTATTCTAACTGGGGTTTGTTCACATTTCTTTTGAGATCAGGATAGTAAATAGACCAAATAAAATGTAAGTATACTGTATGTTTGTGAACTAACACACTGTAAACATCAAGTTTGAGTAAAAAAGGGAACCTGCGGACAATAAATCACCACAGTTAATTAGTGAGAAAGTTTAAATAGTTACAACAATAAAAAACAAATAGTAAAACGAAAAGAATTAGGTTTTCTTGAGGCGCATTTTAGGTACTTTATCTAAAGTAACGAAAACCAATTATTCAAGTAAGTTACCAGAGTCTGTTGTAACAGTAAATGTGCTCAAATTACAACCTAGCCAGTTCTGTCCACATTCGAGTGAACAAAAGGTGAATTGTATTACATCCCACAAATGGGAGATGGTGATTATAATGTTCTATGTGTGTGTCCATACTTTGGCTTATACTAGAGTTATGTTTATAGTTTTAGCACACGGGATAAATGGTCCGTAGTAAACTAGTTATCCATCTCAAAACCCGACCAGTTCTAGCTACACATCAGTATAACAATTGAATTTCAGCAAAATAGTCCTTTTTGAACCAGGCTATCTATTTTATTTCCCATATCCAGTGCCAACGACGCGACAAATCGTCCACTGGCATGCATTCACACATTTCGTCACTGGTGTCTGATCTGTAAGCATATACGCTTCTAGTCAATTTGACACAAAATTTGGCGAGATATCATGTCCGTTTCCCATTAAAGTTGCTAATGTAGCTGCTTTTAGTTATCAGAACGCGGGGTCTTCCCTATGTCTGATAATAATTTCAATACAAAACACAATGAAAATATTGTTTTGGGAAAAGCATTACAGAAGTGTGGATATCCGTTCATTCGATCCAACTGAATTAAATATTTGAAGGATTAAAATTGACACGATAACTTTTTCAGGGTCGAGATGATTCCACGGACTTTAAGTGTACAGATTTTAACATTGTGGCTACTTTTACATGGAATAACGGACGCTAAACTTAAGAGAGGAAGATATCCTCAATTTAATGACTTCTGTACTGGAAAAGATGTATATGTAGGAGTTCCATGGGACTGTTCTGGTTATATTCATTGTCAAACAGGAAATGGAATAACCATGACATTTTGGATCGAGTGTCCGGCCAGTCTATACTTTAGTCTGAAACATAAAACATGTACTTGGCCTGAAGATCCAAAACGACCTTGTCCAAAAGTCGGAGGTATGTAAACCTAATAAAAAAATAACATTATCAATTACATTATACCAATACTAGGATCTACTGAATACTCAACCCTACCAATATATTTATTTATACTGAGCGGTTTGTAAGTACATCATGATATAACAGAATAACTAATTAATACAACCACTAAACACAATAGAATAACAAAAAGTATTGAATGTGTCATAGACAAAGGGTTTAGATGTTTGCGTCACAAATATGAACGTTGTAATAACTTTACATGTATTTTACATTTCATATGGTAGAAATAAGATTTCTGGTTTAAACTTTGTTTGCGTCATATAAGAATTTATCAATTAATTAAAAAGCGCGTGACAGCAGAAAACATATAAATAACATTTGGACTCAAATTTGCATCCAGCAATATACCACAGTCAAGTATCTTGGATGATGGTTTAAGACAAGTAATAAAATATGCAGGAAATTATTTGATATACAACACGAAATTTTCCTTAACAAAAGAAAACGTGTCCTATGTTACACATGAAGGATACTTAAAATTGTAATAAGACATTGAAAAATCACGCAAAAATATGTTTATGGGAAACTATGTATATTATGTTAACACATAAAATTGAAAATATAAATGAGTCTTTGTTATGTATTCAGAAAATAAAGGGAATAAACATTAAGAAAATATGTAAATTTTTAGCAGTTTTTATAATTTTGAATGACACATTGTTAATGTTGTTTTTCTTGACACATCAATCTTTGAAAATATTCTTGAAATTTAAAATTATTATGTATATAAATACAGTTTATGTTAACTACTGTATTCAATTGTATTAAAATCGTCTATCATAAGTCGATAATTTTTTTTTGCTGAAATACGAAATAAATTCATAATGATCTTAATTGTTGATATAAGATCACTATGAATGTAGCCAAGAGTGAGAGGGCTTCCACTATCCACAAACTTGGGATGCGCTGGGCAGCTTTTTCGGTCGAGCACTGGATGCCTCCCATAAAGTTCCAGTAAATATGTGATATATACATAACATAAATCAATCAACATAAAATGAAAATTCTTCATGTTTGAAATCGTGAAACACAAAACGTGTACTCTGTATATGAGACTTCTATTCTAATGCAAAACCATTAATAAGTCAATAAACTACTATTTACACTTTATATTTCTTAAACTGATTTTATGATCGTTGGGACCTAATACATTGTCAGCTTTTTAATATATTTCCTAACAGTTGTTTTACTTTCAACTGGCTTGAAAATGGAAGTAAATTATAAATGCATACAGAATTATAATATAAAATACCTGATTTAATTTGCATTCTATTATTCATTCCTGTTGGAACCTCTACACACTATGTCACCAATTTCGTGTCATTTTCCGATTTGTACGATCATAAATCTGTAATAATGGTACATGATCAGTATTATTACGATTTGGTGATTACTTGCCCTCGTTTAGGACAAAAGTAAAAATAAAAAGTGTCAGTCAATTATTTATGCATGGAAATGTTTGGGACTTTATGCAGCATGGTGATAAAATTAACTTATATGATTCTAGTAATTGCCTAATTAAATCTCGAAGATGTTCAACATTTTATTTTTTCGGGTACAATATTGTATTACTTTATTATTATTAGATTATTTCACACCACAATATGATAAATATTTTTTTTGCCGCGGATATACAATTTTTTTTTCAAATTAAACAAATATAATTTTTCAATATATTATGACTGTTTTTGTTTCAACATTTATCAAATGTTTTATAACGAAAGCCCGATTTTAAAAAATGCATACAAACAACGTTTCATAGCAAGATCGTCCAAGTGTACCACCAAACCTCCATCGAAAATCCTGACCACTTTTTGAATAATAATAATCTAAAAACGGGGCGTCCAAAATACAGTGACAATCCAGGAATGACATAAATGAAATATTGATACTAAAAATTCAAAAGACCAGATAATCATTTTAATATCTCGATTTCATTCCCCAATTTAACAGGATTAAAATCTTTAAGTTTTCGACAATCAACACGGCAAACCCCCACATGCAGCTTAGAACCAAATTATATTGAACGCTACTTTTTCAAGAAAACCTGAATGAGATGATATAAATGTCTGGCAATTAGCCATAACACAACTTACTTTGTTATCATCGTTGACTCTAAATCAAATAATAAATATTTGATTTAGAGTAATTGACCATAAGTAAGGTAAATACACATACAAATCTGTCAAACGTTAGATTTTCTAATTGACAACATATTTGTCATGTTTGGATGACATTTTTTCAACAGAATTGGTATTCTAATGGGTACTAATTGTGTTCATCTTATCGCCGAGCAGTTTTCTACTTTCATGGGCTGAGTTCCTAGAAGGCCTGCTGAAGAAGAAAAAAGACACTGACTCAGACCTTTAATTTTACATTTCGCTATATTAATGATGTTTTGCCTATCAACACTGCTAAAGTTTGTGACTATTTGCATTCAATCTAACCTTGCTAGCTTGAAATTAAAGACAACACCAATACACTTAGGTCGGTCTCGTACTTAGACCTACTTCTAGAAATAAACTTGGGAAAACTACAAACTAGACATTACGACAAAGGTAATGACTTCATCTTTCCAATGGTTAACTTCCCGTTATTTGATACCAACATTCTAGCAGCTCCAGAGTATTTTTGATACTTCAATCGCTATTAAGATTTTTCTAGACCGCTTACTGCTGTTGACTTCTAAGCTACTTCGCTGAGTCTTAGGTAGTCTATCTTTTTCCTGGATTTGACTTTTCCTAAACATGATTATGAGTAACTCGACTGATGTCAAATTAGAGCACCTGATTGCCACTCATGGTTTTTATTTGGTTCGAGTACTCACCTTCTGCTTTTGTGTTTTTGTGTTGCGTTGTATATGTTTGTCTATATCCGGATTTGTAATAATCACTTGAATTTCGGCTCTTGTGGGTCGGTTTCCTTGCTTTTTTCTTAGCCCCTTTAGATAACCTGCGGGAGCGGGATACCAGATTGTAGATAGGGTAGGTCATTGTCAGGTCAGTATACGAAAAGCATTGACTCGGACTATAGTCAGTGGGATGTTTGAAAAGTACCACATTTTCACGATAATGATCTCTTATAGATTTTGAAAAAGTAGGCTCATTGTAGCCGCCACAAAAGGCTAAAATCAACTCGCTACCTCAAATCATTCTAGTTAACACGTCTGAATACGATAAGTTGCGTGTATGATTACTAGAAACTAGATAAAATAGATTCTGAGGTAAGATATAGAATATTCTATGACAACTTTTGTATGAAAAGATATGTACACATCCATGTAATTAAGTACATAGGTTTCTACCGACAATAAAATGTAGAATATTGTTCTACAAAAAAACTTGCCTGTGCAATCGTGATACACTTTACCATTGTAACACCACAAATAGACGGATTATGTTTACCTATCCTGTTATGTATTATGTATTTTCAAATGTTTCTTTATAATTGTATTCACCACACATACGTCATTGTGTGCAAAAACTAACTATTATGCAACGGTTATAGTGTTACATGTTTCAGGCTTAGCTTAACTTGATGGGTTTTCTCGGTCAACAATGGGGCTACATGGTTTTTAATATAAGATAATATGTATTCTTTATTTCAAATACAAAAAAAGTATATATTTTTTTATAAATCTATTTAATTGTTCAATTTATTGTTAATTGAAAACAAATACTTTAGAAAAATCATATTATGGAAAATAATTAGTTTTTGCGTAAAAGCTTTTTTATGGCACATAATTTTTGTAACAAAACAATGCAAGCCTTGAACTCTACATGAGAGAACTTTTTACTTAATACAAGATATGAATCCCTTTTGGCAAAGTATTTTATTGTTGTCAATAATTTTTATTATTACATGAATAGAATTTTGCGTGGTTTTGATTTGTCAAAAAACAACTTTCGGGTCACGATAAATCGCAACAGTACTAAAATTACATAAAATGTTTGTACGCTGCACGATTCCGCTGCATAGTAGTCAAGCGGAATCCGATATCGACCTGGTTTTTATGTTTTAGCCAATCAGAATAGCCGTCTTAATAAATTCAGTCGTCCAATCAAATCGATTGTATTAATTGTACACAATTCAATGACGTCAGCTATACATACATCGTGCGTGTAAACAACACGTCGGTTCTGCGATATATTCATTCAATTATACTCTTCTCAATATTTGAAACTGGAATTTCAGGATTATCAGCAAATTGATATCAAAATGCAGTATTAAATAAAACATATTAAGGCTAACTAACATTACAACAATTACAAAATGTAAGCAGGCGCTCCAATAGAATATACATCCTCAGTTTTTCTGATCACTGGAGATGGTGGTTTTATTCATGTAATAAAACAATTAATGACTTTGATATACGGTCCCTATCAGGATTTATCAGCCCTCAAAATGTATATTCACCTCGCCTAGCGGCTCGGTGAATATTACATTTCTCTGGCTGATAAATCCTGATAGTGACCTATATCAAAGTCATTAATTGTATAATAACGTGAATTCGGAAACATTATTTGTTTCATTTATGCTTACTGGTAATAGGAAAAAACTACCGTTAATAATGCTTAAGTAACTGTAATACTGTCGTAGCACCAGATAACATAACCATTTACTAGTTACAAAATATAAAAGAAACTGCTGAAGATCAAGGATTGATTACAGTTAATAACATGCGCAATATGAAACAAAATCAAAACCACAAAAAACAGAAAAAGCGTAAACGGAAACCAATACTGGCGCAATTCCATGAGACTATATGAATATAGACAATAAACAATTTTCATTTCAATTGTCTATACGACAGCCACAGTTAGAAAAAATGTAAATTAAGGCGATAAAAGCTTTTCAGTATATATTGGGCTTTCTTATATTTGTGGATATATACTGATGATTATGTATGAGTAATATAAGAAAATCAGGCCCAACAGATTTACAGTTTCTACAAAGATAGCTAAATATATACACAAGTATGTCAACTTTGTTCCAATCTTTTGCATTTTCCACATTTAGATTGTTCGATCTTATTATTTATAGATGAATATAAAAATTGTAAGTAAATGTTTCTTTACAAAATTTATGTACAAATATAAACAAGTATACAAGTAAAGGTTGTAGAAAATAGCTATATCCTTAGAATTATTTACTTTACAAAAATAGTTAGAACTCAAAGAAAGACAAATATATATGAAACAAACACATGACTAGTTTTCTACTTTTATTGAAGACAGATGTTTATTTGTAGTTACCTTTAGATTTGTATTTAGCAGTCTTGCAGTTAACCCAACGCGTATTTAGATATGCCTGTACCAAGGCAGGACCATTGTAGTTGCAATATTTTGGTAGTTTGCCTCTTTCTTGGACTTTGATTTGTGGGCTATATTTTTTTACAGTTACCTTGGTGTTCGGTATTTTGTTATTAACTATATTTATACGTAGTTAATACACTCCTGCTTTTGTATTATCTTTGGTACATGTCAACAATTTAGATAACATTACAGTAAATACTGCAAAATATTTAGGTTTCATATGCACCGTGTACTGTACTTATGATTGAATAACTAAACCATCAATTTAGCAATGAGAAGTCTTTTTGTATGTGACTATGCTGCGTTCTTTACAGATCACAACATACCAGTTAATGTTCCACTATTATAATAGAAATATTTGGACAAAATATCATTTAACCGAAAAATCTGTTATCTAGACACTTTTTCGTATTCAGTTAAATGGGAAGTACTTATGAATTAGGTATTAGTACAAGAAGCATGTATTTAGTAGTCAAATAGTTCAACTGTATGTATTTAATGACACTCATTTCGCATTCACTCATAGTAGCATTATCTTATAATTAGACATTATACTAGAAGCAACTGTTAAGTTATTATAAGATTCTCGTTGTTCCGGTTTGACCATATTCTGAACAACAATAAGAAAATGATTTAACTTATAATGTTATAAGGGCTATTTGGTATGTCGCTGCAATAAGTACATGAATATTTCTAACTAAAATACATGCATCAAACACAGTTTATCTTTTTAGAGTTTAGTCTACTGAAAGTCGACGTGATTTTAATACTTACTATTTGCTGCTGTTTTTTGACATGTAAATACATTGTCTAATACACAATTTTACTTGAACAATATAAATTTGTAAGATCTTTGCCGGATTTGGTAAAACGTTTAAGATTTGGATGATTTATGCCCGACAACATAGAAGATAAGACGAGTAATGTCTAATACACAATTTTACTTGAACAATATAAATTTGTAAGATCTTAGCCGGATTTGGTATAACGTTTAAGATTTGGATGATTTATGCCCTACAACATAGAAGATAAGACGAAACGGGCGTCTGGCGTAGTAAATTTTTTAACGCTGGTATCTTTGATGACAATTTATTACAGACTATGCATCATTAATAACTTTTTATTAAATGATAAATCTTAGGCATGTGTACATCACATTGCCACTCGTGACTTAAACCCCTAGTAATAAAATATCTAGTTAGCACTAAAATGTATTTATAGACATTGTAGACAACTACTGTCCACAGTACCCTCGTGCCAAACTGGTTCATGAAGACAACTGTGCAAGGTATTACGACTGCAGTGATTTTGGTTCCACCAAGCAGCAGCCATATGTGAAGGAGTGTCCATACCCACAGTTATTTAACAAAGATACTTTAACATGTGATGATTTTAATTATGTAGACTGCGAAGGAAGATACAGACCTGTAACGCCGTGTAAGTAACGTAGACTTCTATTTAAGGAAGATAAAGACCTGTTGAGTCTATTTTGAATTAAACTAGCATTCATTAGTAATATTTACATTGAATGTTAGTATTGTATCAAAGATGATATTGCTATTTCAATAGATAATAGATAGTGAAAGTAACACAACTGCTGTTGGCTCATTGTATTTGCGGAATTGCACAGTTTGTTTAAAGTATAAAACATAACATCTTTCAGCTACTTAAATACTAAATAATTGTTTCTGTTTCCGTTTAAATAAATTCTTTTCATCTTGATGCTTTCGTTTAAATTAAAAGAGAACAATTAAGAAGAACAGAAAACAAAATTGGTATTAATGAGAAGAAATTTGCCTACTGTGAATTAAGTTGGTTTGTAATAAATCTGTTACCGATTGACATCAGAAATGGTTGAAATATATTTAAATAAGTCTATTTGCCTACAGATATTTACAAAATGTATCTTATTTCTTCCGCCTCACCGTGATCAGTGTTCTGATTAATCTGACCAACCATACGGTTATGGTACGTCATATCGGACTATGATTCAGTAGATGTAATTATGATGCATCTATCCTGCGATAGGTATTCCGATTTTCTTGACTGATCACTCTCCAGAAGTTTTATGAATGTCACCATGGCCTAATTGATCGTTATGGGAAAGCAGTGTCTCAAATACGATCTGATATTTTCACTGAGTCATAGGTGGAGTTTCCTATTCCTGGATTTGACTTTTCCCTAGAAATGACAATAAGTAACTCGACGGGTAATTAGAGGCATGCACTGCTTACTTGTCCGGAGCACCTGAGTGCACCCATGGTTTTTATTTGGTTCGGGTAACTCTCTTTCTGTTTTTTGTTTTTTGTGTTGCGTTTGTCTATTTCCTGATTTGTAACTGTTCCTTGACTTTTGACTCTTGTTGTTCTGTCGGTTTTCTGTTCTATTTTTCTTCTTACGAATTACAAGCAGAAACCTCTTACTTGACCAATTTACACCAAATACCTCTTTATCTTATCAACCGTCTTTTTTAGTGACGACCGTTAAAATTGGCGTTCTCATCTTATGGTAGGTACCATAGGAATATAGTGTTCTTGTGCGAATTATACAACATTACTTAAATTAATTAACGGTAGGTGTTTTCTACTGAAACAATTAGTCTTTGAGTATTTACATCTTATGAGACCGGACCTTTTTATTTTATTAGGTGATTACTCACTATCACAATGTGTAGGACCTGACTGTCCTGCGTGTGAATCGCAACAAACTGGATGCGAGGGTCAAATGGATGGACCCACTGCATACCCTGGGCGTCTTTTAACAGAATACTATCTAATATGCGCAAAAAATACAACTAGATCCATTAAAACATGTCGTGACGATCAGTTATTTGATCCAATTCAAGGCAAATGTACCAAAGACCTTGATCCGGGTAAGTCTTAAAATACCTAGAATACCATGAACTTTGTGCTAATTGTTTTCTATTTAATTAGTTGATAGAATTGTTGATATAAAATTACTTCAGTATTTAAGCTTTGTGTGAGAAGAAAATTATTTAACAAACAATACATCATATTGCATGCGTCAAATGGCGGCTAAATATTACCTCTACTAAAAAGTGTAAAGAGAATTGGTTTAACGTTCATGGAGAGTGACACCCTCCTAACACTCTTATTCACTAACATTTGGTTGCTAACAAGACGTAATTACAAGAATAAATTGTTTAAAATGAATTTTTCTTTATTCCGCAGTGGCACTAGACGTCTTTTGCGCTTCAAGCAAGGACTCGAAAATTGCACACCCAAGGATTTGTTCGAGATATTATGATTGCAAGCTAACAGAACCACGGGAAAATTTTAATAAATACGAAACTGAATGTCGTTATCCACTTCTGTATTCTGAACGTTACAAGAATTGCATAGATTTCCCGGATGTTCAGTGTGGAACTAAAATGGAACCACGATCACCATGTATGTTTTATCAATTATACTTGTAATGCTCAAAAGTTTTAATCGTATCAGATCTGATTGTGGATTACCGCAATAATAGACATTAAACATCCGTCTACAGATGTATTATTTAGAAAATCAAACCATTACTACTAAATAAGAGATATATTCGGTCTGTTAGACAAATCACTAATGTTTTTAAGCTTGTTCAAAACAGATTATTAGACATAGAACACGTTCTTCCTTTAATGAGCTTATCTTTCCTAATATGCGTTTTTTAGGTTTTTTATAATTTTTTTTCTCTTTCCGGTGTCGTTGCGTACTCGTGTTAACAGTAATTACTAGAATTCAATATTTAAGTTGCAACCTTTAACTTTCAGGTGAATATGTAGAAAATCAATGTGTTGGACCAAACTGTCCTGACTGTAACAGCATGAATCCGAGCTGTGTCGGTTTACCGGATGGATCTAATCCATTTCCTGGTTTTCAAGACAGGTATATTGTTTGTCGTATGGAAAGAACGACTGAGACGAGGAGGTGTGCAGCAGGCGAAACTTATTCTTCTAATATGAGAGGGTGCTCCAGCACTGGTCCAGTTCGTCCACCTAGTAAGTTACCAGTCCCATTGGAATATTTGTCCATTTAACATTTGAACTGAAATTCCGGGTTCATACATAAATCTTACAAAATAATATTTCGAATTGTATATTAGTTTTCTGATGTCTATGATTTGGTGGTCATGTACATCAGACATTACTACACCTTAAAGCGGGCATTTATTAGTTCTTTCTTGTTGATATTTCAGTTTCACGGCCTGGTATTGAACAGCCTATAGTACCTCCTGTACCACCTACGAGACCACCAATAGCACCTATAATACCAGTCACTAGACCACCACCTGGACCAATAATACCACCCACTAGACCACCAACTGGACCTATATTACCGCCTACACTTCCACCGATTGGCGAAAGCGGACCATGTGCTGGAAATCCACTCGGAATATTTCCTGATCCAACACATTGTGCCCGGTATTATAACTGTAGTCAACGGTTTCAGATTCCAGGATTAAACTCTTTTCAGTCTGAATGTCCGTATCCGCAGCTGTACGATATTGATCTGGGAGGTTGTAATGACTTTCCCGCAGTGCAGTGTGGAAATCGTTTTGAGTCAATGTCACCGTGTAAGTTATTTAAAATAAATATTTATTTACAGTTTACAGATCGACGGAAACAGTCATTTTAAATTTTAATTATCACAATTATTACTATTTCAACATTCAAAATTACGATTTGTAAATTTGATGTTTTTGTTTTATATAATTCAATGTATAACAATAAACAATGGAATATCATTTTTATGTTCTTTAAACGATTGTCTAAAATTATCGTCATAAATAGGTGACTACCTCACTACACGAAATTCATGTCAGGGTGAATCATGTGCAGTTCCATGTGAAGAGCGTTCTCCTAGCTGTATAGGTAACCCGGATGGAAACAACACCTTTCCAGGGAGAGAACTCACGCCTTTTTATATGACTTGTCTAAGAAACAGAACTTTATCAGTTGGTATATGTAAATATGGAGTTTACGATCCAACGAAAAAATACTGCACAACAGATCTGGACCCATGTAAGTCAACACTATATAGAATTTTAAAACTTTATATACTGTATACTCGTTATCAATTTCGCAATAATCGCATTATTTTTAAGTATTGATTGGATATAATGAATATTAAATTATTTTATAATCTGTCTCTTATTTCCACACTTTGCAAAAACATAAGATTTGGTGTCAAATGTGTATGTGTTACCTCTAAGTCTATACATATTTTATTTCATAATTTCAGCAAAGTTTCTGCTTCTATTGGCACTTGACTTGTGATTTTACCATGTTGCGTATCATACATTGATACAAAACACAACAGCAAAAATGACTACTAATGAATAAATAGATTATCGCCTCATATATCTGTATGCCTACATCTGTTTGGGACATAGGATCCATATGCATACGTGTATGTGCACTTTAATGTATTTTCCAAAAAATTATGGCACAGTTGTACACGCTGGGCATCGTGCATAAATATAAATTGCTTACTGCTATCATGACACTCTTGGTTGCATGAATACTTCTACTTTGCAGATTCAGTACAAGTGTTCTGTCAGGACAAGCCTAACATTAAATTTCCACACATCGCAAACTGTGCACGTTACTATGACTGTAGCGCTATACACACTGATCCTTTGTTTGGTAAATATCAAAGAGAATGTACATATCCGACACTATTTAACATTGATCTGCTGCGATGTGTACCTCCTGCTGAAGCAGATTGTCAGTGGAGATATGAACCAAAAGACCCTTGTAAGTTATTCTAATATAATTATTAATATAATTGCTACAATAACTCTTAAAACAGTGGAATACAATGTTTAATATTAATGTAATTTACTAAATAACACTAAAAACCTAAAATTAATCAAGACCCCTATATATCTATACATGTTAAAGAAAAACCATTTATCGTTATAAGACAGAAAAAACTTACTGTTTTGATATTCCTGACTTCACTTCTTTCTTATTTCAGTCTTTACTGTTTACTTGTTTTTCTCATTTCAATATTAACAATCAGCTAACAATAAATTAGTTTAACGTGTTTAACAAGCTACTAAACAGACATGCAAATTATAGTTATCCCGTGAAAAATTACTAAACTGTGCTGGAAAGACTTAAGGAACATTAAAGAGAATAAAAATTTATTACAAGTATTAACTATTTGTAAATGATATGTCAATGCATCGTTTATTATAACACTTGTTAATGTTATAAAATATTACATATTAAAGTTTCAACTAATGTTTGAATTATGTATCATAAAAATAAATGTATATAAAATACATGGATTGCATCACATGAACACTCGCTTTCAATATTTTTATTGTACTAAATCCTTACTAACATATTAAATTATCCATATGAAACTAATTCACAGGTGGTTTTCTTGGAAACCAGAAGTGCGATGCAAATAATCAAAAGTGCACACCATGCATAGATATACTAAATATATGCATGGGGATTATGTCAGGAAATATCGCGATAGCAGGAAACAATATGGAATATGTCGTTTGCAAGCAAGGAAGATTCTTCGCAACAAAAAGTTGTGCTCCATACAATTTCAACCAAAATAACAGTGTATGTGAAACTGCAGAAAATAGATGTGAGGGACTGAACAATGGAAAATATCCGATAGAAGGAGCAGTAACAAAATACACACTGTGTTTTAACCAAAACGTAGTAGAAATCGGTAGCTGCGATCCCCTCGTGTTTGATCCAAGAACAAGGTCGTGCGCTAAAGAGCCATCTAAATGCAATGGCTTAGCTGATGGGAATTATCCAATAACTAATAATTATCAATATATTGTGTGTAAAAATGGTAAACAGGTAGATATTAGAGATTGTAGTCCGAAAATATTTGATTCAAAACGTGCTAAATGTGTACCTGTCCCATTTTCATGTGTGGGTCTTCCTGATGGTAACTACGGTCACCGAGACGGTGAAAAATATTACTTGTGTGCCAATGGGCAGTATAATGGAAAAGAAACCTGCGAACCCGACGTTTTCGATTTTCTAGAAGCCCAATGTCTCAGATTTCCATGTCGCGGTAAAAGTAATGGGAGGTTTTCATTACCTGGTAGTGACGTTCATTATGTTGAATGCGCAGAAGACAAAGTAGTTAAAGTTGGTAAATGTAATAAGTTTACATTTGATGAAACGTTAGGAGAGTGTACAAAAACTGTAAGCGTTTGCTCTGGCAAACCAGATGGGTGGCACCAAATGAAAGAGATTTTTATCTATATGTACTGTGAAGATGAGCGACCTGCGCGCAGTAAGATCTGTCCGGCCGAGGTGTTTGATGTCTTTAAAGGAATTTGCCATGAAGGATACAGTCCATGTAAGACAGCTGCAAGACCCGTTAAGCATGTGTAGCAATTACTATAGCAGTTACTACTAACTGCACTAAGCTTCTTTTGCATCACTCTGCTTGTGCATGACAGCATTTTGATGGTTTTCTTCTTTAAAAGTGACAGCTAAAAGCAAATGCAACAAAAACAGCAGATTACAGAGACACCTTTATGGTTGCATATTGCTTTGCTTAGCGACATGCTTGAACAGAGCAATCATGTCATTTTCTTGTCATGAATTGTGCTTATGCTGCTTACACTACTATTCTTATATTTTTTAAACTTAATGTTCAGATTAGGACACAGTGGAAAAATTGTATCTTTAATATGCCACAATCTCTTAAAATCATGTATTAAGTTGAAAATAATCTTCTTTAAAGGCTGTCGATTATATTGATTGTTGATTTTAATATTTTAATCTTATAAACTACAATCAAATTTATTTGCAATACACCAGTGGAAATGGTTTCATTTATTGTTCTATTTAAAATGTCCATGTTGCATATGTTGCTCTTGCTTTTTAATTGCACATTTTTTACTATGCTAAATAGATACAGCGCAATGCATGGAACAGCAAGCGTCTGTTATTATCCTTGCTATCGTAGTTGTTGTTTGCTTTTGAATAGTAAGATTAACAGAGTATTACTAGATCCCGTTGCGAATATTTTTGGTTTTAATTGAAAAATATCTTTTATTCATACATAACCAATATTAAGTAGGGACATTTATGAATTATACTAAATTGTGTTTAATAAATTTTTAATAACTTTTAAAGTTTTTAAGCTACCAACGTACAACGCAATTAAATCAATGTCTCTTAAGAAAATGAAATACACATTGAGATTTACGCTTATCAATACAAGTGCCTTATTAGTAAATCTTTCTTTACATTATGTATTATAGCGGATCCTGGAGCATTCTGTGAGATGAATCCTACAGCCATCATGCTTCATCCAGAAAGTTGTTCTCGATATGTAGATTGTACAAATAGAAATACACTGTTAGGAAACTACCAAGAGGAATGTCGGTACCCGGAACTGTTTGATAGCTTTAACAACTCATGTAAACCTTACAGAGAGGTAAAATGTGGAAACAGACCAGAACCCAAGGCACCATGTAAGCATAATGTGGGGCTCCATGTCACATTAACAACGTATTCTTGTGTTAAAAAATCTAACCCGATTCAATGTACCTCATATTCTAAGTGCACTAAAACTTAAATCTAATACGTGTGATCTTCTTTTGAAGGTCTATTTCATTTATTCCTTATTAGAATGTTTACATCATTGATTGATTGATTGATTAATGGTGTTTAACGCCCGAGCAGCAATATTTCAGCTATATTCAGGCGATTTACATCATTGAAAGCACTGTACATTTGCATTTACCTGGATTTTTTACATTGTATAATGTTAACACTTCAAAGAAGACATAAATCAGTTCGTAACATATTTGTTATAATATAGAGAATGAAATTTGTGAATGCAAAATATATACATTTCAGGGATTTTCCTGCCTTTATTTTGGGGCCGATATTCGGCCCCATTCCCAACGGCAAAAACACATATTTTTTCCCAATTATGAAAGTGAAAATTCCTAATTCAGGAGGTTTTGTAATCCAGTTTCTAAAAATAAATTCAATCACGCTAAGCCGAAATATTACAAACAAAATCAAAATCTGATTACTTCGCGAACATTGTTTTTTATAAATACTGTTCCCGGTATCTTTAGTCATAACGGCAACCAGTTTTATATTAGAGCTTGCTTGTTTTATACCAAATGCAGATTCCGGTATGATATAAAAAAACCTGAGATTTGGTAAGTCGCGGAAGTTTGTTCAATAATATGAAAGATAATTGTATGCCGCAAATAAGACAAATTACCTTTTTTTACGATGTCCAGTAATATGGGCTGTTTTTTTTTGGTTCAAATAGCTTTGTCTAGAAAAGAATAAGTCCGAGGAATACATTTGGAATGAAGCGTGACCCTGCATTAACGTTCAAAAATAGCATACACAACGCGAAATACTACCGAAGTGGAACGATGACGTATTGTATCAAAACTAGGAAATTTAGTTTTTACGAAATTAAATATTGACCAGAGCCTTTCCGAATAGAAAATCAGGAGGTTTCTTTCACCTCTAGACCCATCCATTATCGGCATTCAACCGAACCGTTCGGTTGAATGCCGATTAGCATACGAATCAGGGTAAACTAAAATGCCAACGCAATGCACATTTTTTGAGTTTTGTATATCTGATTTAGTTCTTATCCAGTCATTTATTAAGACCCCAGAACAAACGAGAGTGAAAGTAAAATCTGATGTTTGCAACTCAGTTTCTATTTAATTCCACCAAGATTCATGGAAATTTTTCTCTTTGAGTTTGAGTATGATGTCAGCACAGTTGGCTACATAAGTCAACTTTGATAACTTCTTCCAAAATATTTATGAAAACTGATTTGAATTTGTCAGTTTTCAGGTCACGCTTATAGATTCCATCTTGTCATTAATGACTAATTACATATAAGAAATATTTTCGTTAAAAAAACATTGATGTTTAAAAGCAAAGTTTTTACTTTATTCATATTTAAGACTTTTCCCAATTGTGGAATTTACGTCGTAATTTTCCCAATTAACAGGGGCCCAGGCCCCATTTGAAAAAAGGTAGGAAAATACCAAATGATTTGGTATATATAAATTTCTAACAGAAGCTAAATTATGTATTCTTATAAATTTGTGATACATTCCAATATGCATGTTGCTTTTTTTTTTGAATTTGTTTACAATACATTACATGTTATTTTACACATGTTTAATGTAGGCGACTATAAAAAGCAATTAGCCTGTCCCTCGAAACCTTGTCCTCCATGTGAACAAGACAATCCAAGCTGTGTAGGCAAACGTGATGGTCCACAATCGGTACCAAATAAACCGGACTATTTCATGCAGTGTAAAGACGAGCGCACTATAAGTGTTACACAATGTCCACCAACAGCCCCAATTTTTGACGTAGTGACCGGATCTTGTACTGTTACGCTAAATCCACGTGAGTATATTGTGTTTTAGAAATAATTCATGGCTGCATTATTTATTTATTTATTAAATATGTGTGTGTACAATAGTTAACACAAAAAAAGAAATAATGTAAATTAAACCCGGATGAAGCACAATTAGACTTATTCATTAACATTAACAATATAATTTAACCACCAAAAGAAAAAACGATAAATATAAAGCTTCTTGACATGGCATCTTTCGCGCTAGTGAAATGATTGGAACAGCCAAAATAAACGCATAGCTAAATGAGGTCAAATTGTTACAAAATTGAACATGTTATAATATTTTGTGAAAATATTTTCATAATGATGTTAATCGGAGCCTTGCAAGTCGAAAATAACCACAAATACTGTAGTTTTGACATATTTTTTTTATAAAAAGGAGGTACAAAATTGCCTTTATATGCATGCGGTACGATAATTTATTGAACATTTAAATTTTTTCCAAAGCGTTTCAATGTTCCACAGTAAAGTTTGTTGATAGTTTAGGTTTGAAATTTATTCAAAAGAGCATGAAAAATGGTATTCTGTTTACACGAACCAAAATTAAAATGCGCAAATTTGTATGTTGACCAGTTTTCCGCATTTCAACACTACTCTATTCGTTGGACCGAAAACAATAGTTGCTTTGTATTATTTACAGTAAACCCTGGACCATATTGTGAAGCCAATCCGACAGCTGTTGTACCTCATCCTGACAACTGCGCCCAATATATAGACTGTAGACAGAAAATTACACCATTAGGAAACTACAGACAGGAGTGTCCTTATCCGCAATTAGTATCGCTTGCTAACAATGTTGGTATTGGTATTGGTACACCTTGTCAACCATTTGATTCTGTAAGTTGTGGAGCCAGACCGGAACCTAAAAGTCCTTGTAAGTATAAACCTTATTTAGCTTGATACAAGAAAGTGCATGCTACTAATTCTATGTAACTCGAATAGTCAAGCTTGCATGAAATGAATACCTATACGTTACTAAGGTTTAATCAATAAATTGACGGAGTATTATGATTTAAAGAAGATTTATCAAATTGTCGTTAGCAGAAATCGACATCAGTACTATTAAAGCAAAACACAAAAGGGGAGCAAGGACCAATTTAAAATCAAGCACTAAACCAAAGTTGACGATGCAAACCTATTTTAAACCGAGAGTTTTGTAAAATGTAGCTATATCTCTTTTCATTTAAACGTCAACTTTCTAACGTGGTAAAAGCCTGGCAGCAACGCAAAATTATGTACAACACACTATTCCAGAAGGAATATCTTATAACTGTCTATGAAAACGAACTTATCTATCCAGATATCGTGCTTTAGACTTAAAATGTTATCAATTCTAAGTTACGCGATATACTTTTACAACCTTGCTCTTTGATTGAAGGTGACTACGAGCAAAATCTGATTTGCTTAGATCCATCAAAATGTGTACCATGTGATCAAAGACTGCCGAACTGTTTGGGTATGCCAAATGGAAATCAACCGTTTCCAGGTCAACCCAATAAGTATATAGTTTGCTTGAAAGACCGGACCATTAGAACAGAAACATGTGATCTGGGACAGTTTGACCCACTTACTGGAGCTTGTTCTGTTGTTTTTGATCCCAGTAAGTATTAATAATGATTAAATGTATTTTGTGTATAGTCTGTAACATGTTTACAATGTTTTCTTTAATAAAACGTCTATGCATTAATTCGAAAGAGAGATATGTTATTTATTCTGAATTTCAACGACGTTTTAAATACAGATAAAGGAATACCATATTAAACAATAATTTACGATTTATAGCTATTTTAATGTTTGTTTTAGGTAGCCCACAAGCCTACTGTAATTTGAACCCAACAGCAAAGATGGCTGATAAAACAAATTGTGCTATGTATTTTGACTGCTCTAAACCCAGTGGATATTCACCATACAAACAGGAGTGTCCCTATCCACAACTGTATTCCACATCGACGCAATCATGCGAGTCATTCACAAGTGCACAGTGTGATGGGAGATATATGCCCGTTGGGCCATGTGAGTGCATGCTTGTTAATTTTTAAAAAAATCATTAATACTAAAACGTTAGTGGTGAATCACTAATAAAAAAGATTTATGAAACAGTACGGTAAAGTGATAAAGAGACAAAGAGACACGACAGAGACAAACAAAAAAGAAACTAAAAAGAACAACCAAAACCAAAATTCGAGTTACACAAAGTCATGTCCGTGAAAAAGTCAAATATAGGAATAGAAAAATACATATGTTGCTCAAAATGTCTGATCGCATTTTGGAGAGGGATTTTCCATAGCGATCAACTTAATCAAGGTGACAATAATTAAAGTTCTGAAGAAATGTTATTAACATATGTGCAAAAATATCCTGTTTGCAAAGCTTATTGGTCAACAACATGGTTCGATCTACTGATCGGAAGATCTAGCATACCGTATGCTTCACTGTAACTTAAAATAACAAATCCATAAAACAATTATACATGAATATAAGTTTCCAAGTCAGACATCTTAAATATTTAAAAGTTTAATGTAAGCTTTAGATTTTATAATTTAAACTTTTTTTCATTCTTCAAAACGTACTGTTGATTCGCCAACAAAAAGTTCCCGTCTATAAAAAATGTATGAACCTTTTGGTTTTTTTTAAACAAACCTAATAGACTACTTGACGTTATTTTAGGCAATTTTTATTATTAGGTGAATACGCTCAGAACCGTTGTATAGCCCCGGGTGGTGGACCAGCGCCAAACTGTGCACCTTGTGGAGAGAGATTACCTTCATGTGTAGGACTAGCAGATGGAAACAACACATTTCCTGGAAGGGCAGGATCGCCATATTATATTACATGTTACCTTAATAGAACAATTCTTGTTCGAACATGTGAACAGGGTATATATGATGACAAAACCAAGATGTGCGTTACAAAACTAGATCCTGGTGAGTATATTAATGCGCTCATGCAGTCAGGTTTTAAAAGCTCTCAATTTTACATTGCATTATTTTGCAGTAGCTGATCCCTTATTATTTTTAGAGACTGAACAGTTTGCAAACTACGTTGCACATCATAAAGTTATTTTGTACTTTCAGCAAATCCGGCTCTCTACTGCAGGAATTTTCCACAAGCTAGAATAAGTCATCCAATAAATTGTGGTCAGTACTTTGACTGTTCCCGGCCAGCTGGTAAATTCGGAGCTTACCTGTTTGAATGTCAGTATCCACAGCTATTCCATGAAGACACGCAGTCTTGTGTGGTGTTTGGCAACGTTGATTGTAAAAACAAATTTATTCCACAAAGTCCCTGTAAGTAAATGTCTGCGTTTAGTAATATAAATGTCAAGATGTATCACAGCACACATAAAAACAATACAATTTTATTTCTGTGTCGCCTGCGACGACGGTCGTTGGAAGCGAGACATATATATGGTAATCCGGCAGTGGTGGCGTTAAGACCTGACATTTTGCTTTATATCTTTGTAAGTCCCAGGTCCATCACATATGGTCCAATGGTAGCTTATGAGCTTATGAGAGGTACTAGAGAGTCAATCTCGATTTCACGGTCTAGTGACTACTTTAAAATTTTGGGATTATGATAGTAACCATGCATAGTAGGATGACAATATGTGGTAAATAGGTTGCTGATGAATATACATGACTGTCTGGTAGGTATTACCTGACATTGACCTCACGGTCCTGTGACTACGTTACAGATTTTTGATTAGGTCAGTCCCTATGTAACCATGCATATATTTTAAATGATGACAGTTTATTGCTATTACATATTGCTCATGAGAAAGTTATTCATCACTGATGGGAAATGCAGGCAAGATATTTTTCCGTTCTAACTTGTTGGACCTTTTGTTATTGAACAAAACACTTTTGAAAGTACGGTACTATTTTGCATTTTACAATAAAAAATGCGCATTTTTTCTCAAATACCATCGGTTAAAAATTGAACGTAAAATGTAAATATCTCCATACAAATATGTTATTTTATGTTTTTATCTATTTTCTAGTATTTTAATATAATTTTGCATTGTTGTCATCTGTGGGATAATTATTAACAAACAATACATTGTACTCAGTCTTATTCTGGTTTGTGTATATGTACTGTTATTATAATATTGTATTAATTGTAAAAGCAACTGTGTTTTCCAAAACTAAGAAGTATGTTTTAAGTATATTCAGTTCAAACAGATCGTGTATTATTAACTAAATCATTTATTGCAGGTGACTATCAGCAAAACCAATGTTCAGCAATGTCTGTCCAGAACTGTGAACCATGTGAGCAGCGACTTCCATCCTGTGTAGGTAAAGCAAATGGGAACAATACAATTTCTGGTCGCGAACTTACTGCAGATTATGTAATATGTTACTTAAACAGGACCGTCAGTGTGGAGACTTGTCCATCTGGATTCTTTGATTCTAGTTCTGGTGAATGTCGAACTACTATCGGAGCAGGTAAGCTAGTTTTTTCATTTTTTCGTCTGTCTTTAAAAAATGCACATATTTATTTGTATACCGTTTTATGTCGCTCTAATGGTTTTCATTTATTGGTTTCCTAGACGTCACCGGATTTATTTATCTAGATTTGTAATTATTTTCGACTTATGATAACTTTTTTATTGTTTAGCTGCTATCCGTGCATTTTGCATAGCTAACCCTGGTGTAATAAGAGCTAACCCAGTGAACTGTGGACAGTATTTTGATTGTGGTGAAGCTAGTATTAGAGCTAGAACATTCCTACGGGAATGCCCATATCCCATGTTATTTGACACCACTAGTAATACCTGTCAAAACTACACATCGGTTACCTGCGGAACTAGACAGGAGTACACAGCACCATGTGAGTATTAGAGTTCGCGGCTTTAAGTCGTAAGTTTGTTTGATGGTTTTAACGCCACTTTCATCAATTTTTCAGCTATATAATGGAGTCCAGTTTTTATTGTGGAGGAAGCCGGGGTATCAGGAGAAAACCTCGGACCTGCGATAGGATTAAGGTTGAAGTCGAGAACACCCTGCCTGCAGTGAGAATCGAACCCGCAATCTCAGTGTTGACACACCACGTGATCAATAGTAGACGAACTACCTTAACTACTCGACCACTGAGGCCCCTTAAGTCTTAAGTGATCTTTTAATCGATACATGTACAACTTTAAAAACAATTTATCACTCACTGTTACACGTTGGAAGTTGTATTAAAATGTCGATTCTCAATCATCTCACTTATTTTTAACGAAAAGCAATTATGTTTCCATCAAATTTTCCGACAAGCTCAATTAAGTTTACCAAACGAAAACATTTATCGCATTTCTTGTTTTAAATTTACACATAAAATGACAAAGAAAATAACCACTATTTATTATCTTTTTGGCTATTTTTGTCACATTTGTACATCAGGTGATGGACTATGACTACATAAAAAAATGTAAATTGTGGTTCTTTTTTGTATAATGATGCCATTTAGTTTAAGTAATAAGCAGATAATTAACTTTTTCTTATTAATATCCGTCAAACAAAGGCCAACTTCACATATGACGAAATCAAAAAGGCAACAGCTTATAGATACGGAAAATTTTCGGATTCTAAAAATGTGTTGGTAGTTAAGTAGTTTTAGTTGTTGTTTTTATTTGTCCGTGTTTAGCGTTTTATCAGCTTCTCCACGGGTCATTTTTGAGCAATAATCTCAACATTCTGTTTATTGCCTTAAAATGATTTGTTTCTTTAGTAATATACTAGGCGAGTCATAGGCATAAACAAGATTTTCTATAGATAAAAACTTTAAGCTTCAAATTGTACGTGTTCCCCAAATATGATTCAGGCTTGTTTTTGTATGCTTTCTTTGAACTTAAAGAAAAATGTTATGTCCGGTAATCCAGATTTAAACTTAATCAGAAACATACTAATGAACTTAATTTGTTTCATAGGCGACTATCTGCAAAATAGATGCAATCCATCCATATTAAACTGTAAACCATGCACAGAAAGATTTGCTAGTTGTGAAGGCCTATTAGATGGATTACAGCCGTACCCAAACAAAACTATGACTTCGGATTATATTGTATGTCATAGAGGACGAACAGTATCATTTTCTGAGAAATGTACAACTGGGTTGTTTGATCCAGGCACAAGAACATGCACAAGAGATATAACAGAAGGTAGGGTTTTATAAGACGCCTTTATCGACAGGTGTTTTGTCGTATGTAACCGATCTATGTAATAGGTTGTTTTTGTTGTGTTAAACAACTGATATTAAAAACACACACGAGTAATATTTTAGTGTTTAGTAGAAATTAAGTCCGGTTTTTAATTTAATATTTCTTTGGTATGACATGCGTGGTTTGTGAAGTTTTTGAGAAATATTATCTTTTGTTAAGTCACAAAATTACAGATTTTTAATGCTTGTGTCCTTAGTCTGAATGAAATTCTCATTTAAATGTATTAGTATCGGGTTTCTTTATCCGAATAACAACTCACGGATTTTTAAATGGTTATTAATTTTGTTATAAGGTACGAGATTTTAAGATATTTTAACGTTATAGTTTTTAAGTCGTGTGCTGTGTGGAGTGAAATAAATCCCATTGGAAGATGGTACTCTTGCCTCATTCATTTAACATTAATTATAATAATAATCATCTAAATAATCAGTAACTTAATGAATGAAAAGTCATGTATTTAAATAAAATGTTTACATAAACGTTTTTTGTTTTATAGAAATGATAAAAGCACATTGCACATTGTTTCCCGGGTCAATACAACCTCATATCTACCAGTGTGCACAATATTTTGATTGTGGACCAACCTTTGTGGGCAGCTACCTGAGAGAATGCAAATATCCACAACTATTTGACCCAGTTTCCATGACGTGTCAGAATTTTACAGAAGTTACATGTGGAACTAGAATTGAACCTCAATCTCCCTGTAAGTTTCTGCAATAAATAGTGTATAAGTAATGCACGGAGAAGAAGCAATATTTCTGGACTTCTTTAATTGAGACTTTTAAGGACAATGCATAGTTCATTATTCTTGATCCGTTATTTTCCAGTTTTCATTTTCTTTATATTAGTATTAGTATTTGCTTTTGGACAAACTTTGTAGCACAGCAGTTTTGGTTCTCATACTTTAAAACTTGTATTAAAAACTGAAACTAAAGCGCCGTGGATATCAGAGTTTACTCTACACAAGGCATCATTTTTATCGTTCATTTTCACAAACAAGCATGGAAACTTTCAACATTTCTTGAATTTTTAAGAGGACAACTGACGTTCTCATAAATGTAAATAAAGCTTGTTTACAAAATCAGTCGAGATCCGAATACTTTATAGTCTACTGTTATTTAATATTTATGAATATAAGAAATCAAATTTTTTGCTATTTTTCTGGTGTTACCAATTATACAATAGTAAAGGGAGTGGGGAATTCGGAAACATATGTAATAAATCGATCTAGTAGTGCAGTTAGAAATAAGCCTTTTTTTTAGCTCACCTGGACCGAAGGTCCATGTGAGCTTTTGCTATCACTTGGCGTCCGTCGTCCGTCGTCCATCGCAAACTTTTTCAAAAATCTTCTCCTCTGAAACCACTAGGCCAATTTTTTTCAACTTGACCACAATCATCCTTAGGGTTCCTGGTTTCAAATTTGTACCCAGGGTGTTGATCAACAGACAAAGATGGCTGCTGTTACTAAAAATAGAACACGGGTGTCAACACATGTTTTTGATAATTATCTAAAAAAAATTATAATAGCTAAAGAGAAACCGTTACTTCAAATTGAGCAGCACATTAAGGTCTACAATAGTTGCTATTAATGTATAGTTGTGCATTGGCTTCTTGTAGGAGTTATTGCCCTTTAATGACGATTTTTGACAAAATATTTGGTAGTTACAATATAACTTGAAAACTATAAGAGGTAGAGTGAAACTGTAATTGCAGAATGATCAGCAATAAAAGGCCTACAATTCACTTAATTTGTCTGAAATTGTCAGATGGGAATTATTTATTATATTTTCTGTTTTTTTCCTGAACTTAAAAACTGTTACAGCTGGAGTGAAACTGTTTTAGCAAAAATGATCAGCAATACAAGCTCTACAATTAATTCACTGCATTGGTCTGAATTTGTCAGATGACTCCTGATAGAAGTTATTGCCTTAAATGGCAATTTGTTATGAAATTTTCTGTTTTTGTCCTGTAACTCAAAAACTATTACAGCTAGAGTGAAACTGTTAATAGCAAAAATGACAGCAATAAAGGCCCTACAATTCACCTTATAAGTCTGAAATTGTCAGATGACTCCTTATAGGAGTTATTGCCCTTAAATGGCAATTTTTTATGATTTTTTTTGTTTTTGTCCTGCAACTTGAAAACTATAGCAGCTAGATTGAAATTGTAAAATGCACAAATGATCAGCAATAAAGGCCCTACAATTCACTTGATTGGTCTGAAATTGTCGGACGACTCCTTATATTAGTTATTACTGATAAATGACAATTTTTTATTAAATTTTCTGTTTTTGTCCTGTAACTTAAAAACTGTAACAGCTAGAGTAAAACTGTTAATAGCAAAAATGATCAGCAATACAAGCCCTACAATTCACCGTATAAATCTGAATTATCAGATGACTTCTTATAGGAGTTATTGCCCTTAAATGGCATTTTTTTATGAAATTTTCCGTTTTTGTCCTGTTACTTAAAAACCATAACAGCTAGAGTGAATTATAAATAGAAAACAAATGATCAGCAATAAAAGCCCTACAATTCATTTAATTGGTCTGAAATTGTCAAATGACTTCTTATAGGACAATTTTTTATTATGAAATTTTCCATTTTTGTCTTGTAACTTGAAAACTATAGCAGCCAGATTGAAACCGTAAATTGCACAAATGATTAGGAAAGCAAGGCCTACAAATGATTGCTTACTCTGAAATTGCGAGATGACTCTTTATAGCAGTTATTGCCCTTTAATTATGAATTTGGACAGATGATCAGTTTTTGTATTATAAATTAGTCTATAACACACCTAGATTAAAACTGTAAATTTCTAAATTACATTTAAGGACAAGGCCTACAAACCATTTAATTTTCAGAAATTGTCTGATGGCACCTTATAGGAGTTATTGTACTTAACTAAAATTTTTGAAATGTTTAGTTTTTGCACAGTAACTTAAAAGCTATAACAACTGGACTGAAACTGTAAATTTCAAAAATTTAAATCTAGTCGTTTGGGTTCCAGGTTAGCGATTACAGGCTCCTGGGAGCCTCTAGTTTTAAATGTCCATCGTTAACATGGACGATAAAATTATCTAAAATCTAAAATAAGCTAAATTCTAAGAGGCTTTTTGACAATCCTTTATTAAACTCAAAGTTGTAAGGTCATTGAACAAAGATAAATGATCGATTGTCAAGTTTAATAGGTATTTTAATGAGTACAAAGATGTAGTCTCGTACAAATATATTTGACACTTATGGGATTTATGGTATACCTCACTGAATATTGTGTCTGTGATTCAGGATAAGTAAATTTCTTAAATTTAAGAAAAAATGCACTTAACATGATTCAAATTATATTTCGCTTTGTTTTTGAGTGAGCTCTTGTCTATGGAGTTCGTATTTAAACTTTAAATTGTTTCACGTTACACACTTACAGTTATTCCTTAAATTAACATTAACTTCAAAATATATTATACTTAGAAATATAATTCTTAGCATTTGTGTGTTTTTCATAGTGTATCTTTAATCTTTGTCATAAAAGGCACATCAGTATTGTAGTTGTATTTTAATACAAATACCTTAGTGCACAAACGTTTGCCGTTTAGAATTATTTTTGTTAAAATTAATACATTTAATTTTCTCTTAGGTGACTATTTACAAAATCATTGTCCTCCCAACCGTACAAACTGTGTTGCATGTGAAGACCGATTGCCCAGTTGTAGAGGGCTGAATGAAGGAAACAATGCTTATCCAGGTCGACCTTTATCAGAGTATTATATCAATTGTTATAAGAACAGGACCGTTTCTGTGGAAGCATGTCAGGTATCACGCTACGACCCAGTTCGACGCAAATGTTCTGCAAAGATAGATCCAGGTTAGTGTTTCTTCGTCAACCCCATACAATAATGCAATAAATCTGTTAGGATCAAAATAATATATTGAAAATACATTGGATGCAACGTTATTTGCTTTACATGCTGTCCTGCATTATTTCAAGACAATAACATTTTCGTAAACGTTGCCGATGTAAGGCGTTTGAAACAATGTCTTCTTATGCACAGAATTTATGTACTTATGTTTGAGAATTGCAAAATGCAAAAAAGTTAAAAGTTAATATTAGATAAAATTTTGCAGTAATGCTTTATGTATACTGTGTTGCCGAAAGCATTAAATTATAGACGAATATTAACATTTATCGTTTTAATATTTCAGGTGTTTTGACAAAGTTCTGTCAGGCGAACCCTACAACTGTAATTCCTGATCCAGCAAACTGTGCTAGATATTATAACTGTAGCGATCCGTCCTTGATTCAAGGCTTAGAAGAACCTTACAGACAAGAATGTAAATATCCTCGACTCTTCCAATCTGCGGCAGTAGGCTGTCAGCTGTTTACTATGGTTCGATGTCAGACTAACAGATACATACCTAAAACGCCGTGTAAGTAGTTTAAGTGCCTAAATTTAGAGTTAATGTTTGAGGAATAAGCAGCAGTAAAACAGTACGTTTCTTCGTGACGTTTATTACATACGGTTTAGTATTGTTTACTCGTTGGGTGGCATACAAAGTTAAGACAAAATACAGTTGTCTTATAAAAGACAATTATTGCTAAAACAGCAGTTTTAAGAGGAAAAATAACTCAACTTTCCTGATTTGGAATGATGATTCGAGTACTTTTTGCGGAAATATTTTTTATTAATGCATTTAAAAAGTCTTTAATTAACTCATTCGTTGGTCTCGCGTTTCAATTTTATTTTAGTTTTTGAAAAGTATTTATTTTTAATTTTACTTTTAAGAAAATACAGTTTCGGAATATTTGGATAAAACAAAAAAGACCTTTGTAATATGTTTAATACGTCAACTGTCACCATTGGCGACACTTTGTTTATTATGCTGGTACTCATCCAAGATGCTCGATATTCTGACGTGAATATCAAGTCGATGGAATGTTTTACAATTGCATTTTAATATAAAATAAATAAGTGTTTAACAAAGTTCATCGTGCCGCTTAATAGACAGTCTGGTCTACCGTGTGTTAAGAGTATCTTTATTCATTTAGTTTGTTATTCGTATTAATTGTAGGTGAATATGTTGAAAACCAGTGTTTCAATTCTACTTGTGAGCCATGCGATACAAGATTTCCAAGCTGTGTAGGTCAAGTTGACGGCAGTAACGAGTTCCCTGGACGTGAAAATACAGAATTTTACATTGTGTGTTATAGAGAAAGAACAGTAGCAATAGTGTCGTGTACGATTGGTACATATAGCCATGCTGATAGGGCATGCGTGGGAGAAATAAAAAATACAACTTCCAGCGTTCCACCACCTGCCAAGAGATAATGTTTTAATAAAAATTGCTTTAAGATTCCTTGGAACAATATGAAGCCGATATAAAAGGCGAACGCCACCGCCAATATAAGTTGTGCCCAATATATTGTGGTCTGTCCTTCCATTGTCGATTCTTGACATTTATTGTTTCCTTACAGGCTTTGGGATACAATAGCTTCGAAATAATAAATATAATAAGTATACAAATCGCAAATTCATACTAAAACTTATTTCCTTATATATCATAAATATTCATTGCTGATTTCAGACGACAAATTTTAGGAAATATTGTCAACGAATAAATTATTTATAATATAATTGCTGTGGTAATTCTGTCATAAATATACGTTTCCTTCATAAAAATGAGTAAATTAGATATTGGGAATTTTATTTACTGATTTTTAACATTTTTACAACTTTGAGATAAGGTAACTTTTATAAATAAAATTAATGAAAATAGTTATATTATTATAAGTGTCATATGCTAACCAATGATACAACATAGTTTATTTGAATTAAAGTATGTAGTTGTTATCATAGTTAATAATTATATACAATCTACACTATCCTGTGCATGGTAGTACCATAACCGTTTATAAAAATGTGTAACTTTTATAAATAATAACTGAAGTCCCATGAACTATGGTTTTTATTGTGATAAAATTTTTCTGCAATACCGTCAAATCCTTATTGCATTACAGTGGAGAAAAAGAACAATAAATTAAGAGAATAAAGAACAATAAATCTTAACCAGTCATCAGCAAGAAAATCTTTTCCAAATATACCAAACCCCATGTTTTACATTATAACTTTTTTATGGTTGTTGTTGTTTTAGCATTATTATTTTAATTTTCTGTCACATATTATTTACAAGCTAATCTGAAAAGCGATAAATATCATCATTCAAAGAAAAAACTTTATCAATAAAATTTTTCATTTAACCATAAATTTACCTACCACAGCAAACAAAATAAGCCACAGTTACTAAGTTGGTGCAATATTTCTGAGAAAACTAAGAACTAATGTCTTTTGGTCATGTTATAGTAAATAATTGATTGCATAATTTAGGGATTTAAGAAACGCTTAGAAACAAGACTGTTTAAATTTATGTTTGAAATACTTTTCTTATCTAAATGTCAACAAGTATTTATGCTATGTTTATGATAACTATGTAAAAACATTTTGTACAGTTGTATAGAAAATAATGTAGATGATACAATAAAACAATTTAATACACAGTGTATCATACTTTTTGTGTCAATCTTTTATATTCTGTTGTCTAATTTACAAAATCACCCTATCAGATTAGAGGCCAGGGGATCTATAATACTTCTTCGTTGGGTTGAACTAAATAAAGAAGTGAAGTATCGGCGTAGTCCGCCAAAGCTTCCATAACTCATTCGTTTAGATGACAACACATCTGCAAGTGACCGACGGTTGCGTTTCACCAATCCATTTTTCAGTGCATTCGGATCTTTACCGAAGGTTAAAGGGTGGTTGAAGAGTTCGTTGATCTCGTCAGTATTGCTGTAGTTTTCGGGTTGTGGAACGTAGTTTCCAGTTATTTGGGTTAGGTACTCATCTATTTCAGGGCCCGCTAGGTCAATAAGATCTACCCCATTTTCGAATTCGTTTCCATCGGTGATATCATTTTTCGGTACAGAATCGTTCTCCGTCATGCTTTGATGCTCGCTGTCTAATAATTCCCTGATTTCACTATCGTCGCTGTTTAATTTGGCAGTGTCCATTTTTGACCGTTGTGCATGCAGTTTGAAGAATTTAATAAACGCATCTGACAATTGCGGAGTAATATCATTACTTTGCTTGTTATCACCCGACAACTGCTGTGTAATGTAATCGGGTTGTTCATTTGAGGCATCAATTCTGTTGTTATCAGTCTGTAATTCTTCCATATCCGTTACTTCATTCCCAGAATGTGCCCTGCAATATACAAAAATATATTAAAGATTTCTGTTGGTTCACTTTGCGTCTGTCGTTGCTGTCACTTAAAGTCTGTCGTTTTCGTAAACCTTTTCAAAAAATGTTAACCCCTGGACGCTTAGCATGCAAAAACAGTTTGATTTTTTATGTAACATATGTTTAAAATAAAAATGCAATGTAATAATTTAGGGTTGCTTAATGTAATAGGGTGTTTAAGGTATCCGTACCGCAATTCACCACGTGATCATATTTGGTGTCCCGGATGTCTATTGTTTTTCAATGGAGCAGACCTCGGTAATGTTCGGCAAACATCGCAAATACTATTTGAGTAACTTACATTTTTTTGCTCAAAACTGCAAACACTGACACAAATTAAAACAATATATTAATTTGTATCATTAATTTGCAATACATTTTTTTTTAAAAAGCTGTATTTCTTGGTTGAAAAATAAAATTAAGCCGTAACTTCAATTATGGGTCGGATACTTTAAATTCTTTTTTATTATTAACCATATCTCTTTTGGTCGACAAACATTGTCGATTCTTATTAGAAGTATTTCTTGAATATTTTAGTGAACCACGATATCATTTGCAGAACCCTTTATTACAATTATTTGAAATTATCTTATTTGTACATTAGTGCTACAACATACATATTTTCAATTTTTTTCTTTTTCAACCAATCAGACCTTATTATTAAGATACATTTTAGCTAAAATACTTCTAGTGTGGTTTTACATCCGATCTGTGAATGACAAAATAAAAAGACTAACTTTTGCCAAAAATCAAATAACGTTACTACGGGTAAACAAAAATAAAACATACACGTACATTAAATAAAACAAATAAAAACAAAAATTGCATTAATTTAATTTAATTTTAAATTACATGGTTTAAATTTGCTATAATACATAAAGTTTTGCTTATAGTCAACGCCTCGGCAGTTTCAACAAATATGACTTTAATTATAGACTGTATATTACTTACCTTTTAATGCATGTCATCCAAACAAGAATAGCAACATTCACATACAGAAATAAATTCATGTCAGCCTTTAGTCTTTAACTGGAAAGAAATACTTGTCTTAAATTTTCCATTATGAATGATTATCGGTTCTTTTTGAAACTATATTAGGAACCGCTAAAATAATTTGTCATTTAGTTCAATATTAGTTTTCAACACATTACGTCCAAATATTTTAATGATAACACAATAATTTATTCTTCCTTCTAACAATTGTATTGAATTATTTTTAGATTATTTATTAAAAAGCTGAGAAAAATTGTTAAATTGCCTTTCAACGAACGAAATTACGACAATCTATTCTATCAAATATAAAAATACATTTTTATTAGAAAGTTCGCAACAGCAGTAAAGGCGGTAATGAAACAACTCAAAGATATTCTCAGCTAAACTTTTATGTTAACTTACTAGCGTTACCCTATAGTTGTTAACTGTTCTCCTTTAGTTGTTTCGTGTTTCTTACTATAGCCAGATCTTCACCAAATACCTCATTCAGGTGCGAAAATTGAGCTTTTATACTGATTCTTCTAGTTACTATAGAAACCAAAAATAATTTACAGAATTTCCAAACTGAATTTGTCATTGTTCGTTGATTGACATAATGGACGAAACAACAGTGAATATAACAAATCATTCTGAAAAATATTGAAATGACAATCACTATGTTATATTTTAAATATGTTATATGTAATCAATTCAAACGCATGTTCTAACAACTAGACTTTTCTTAAAATATAATCAGTAAAATAAGTAATAATTTGAAGTTGTAACGTAACTGAACAACAGCTAAACAGCTAAACATCAGTATAATCAGTAAAATAAGTAATAATTTGAAGTTGTAACGTAACTGAACAACAGCTAAACAGCTAAACATCGTTTTAATGTGTGTATACATGATGATGTATTAATCACAACAATATAATTTGGTGTTCATGTGTGTTATTTCAGCAAAGTTGTCAACTATTTCCTTAAAATTGCGACTAAAATGACGACTTTCATTTAATGTGCAGTTTTCTGTCTGAGTTATAAATCTAGACACTTCACATACAACAAACAGATATTTAAGAGCGATATGTACGAGCGATGAATCAATCTTCGTAAATTGATCAGCAAGTGTTAGATTTCATTTCGCTAAAAAACTTTTAATTAAATATTTTTATCTTTGTGGTCTATCAATCGTGATCATTAAAAGAACACCCGAACTATGGAATGTTATTTTTGGTGGTTCTTTTTTACGGTTTCATTGTAATAAGATTTTGTTAAGGATGATATCTAAATGTATTGAATACAACATATAGACGAATGATAATCAGATTATAAGTAATTCGGACAAATGGCTTCCAAACCATTGTTATAAGAATATTGTGTGAGCAAACATTTTACAGGGTGAATGGTGCGAAAGTATCCGATCTCAGTGAGCCAGCAAATTAAGAATTCAGTAAAATGTAAAGGTTCTAAATAAATAGAAGACTGTCATACACAGAATAATTTACATTTTAGAGGCAAGTCTTCAAATGCTTGGCGAAGTCAATGTTAAAACTTTGGTGACTTTTCTGGAATTTTATTAGGATCTCGTCAGTCGTCAATATAGTCATTATATTTAATGTCTCTACACGTTAAGATGTCAATATCATGATATAAATTTCTTTAATTACTGGCGTATATAACTCTGTGTAGATCTATAAGAATTATAAGGCTAATATATACTTAAATATTTGTATAGATAGCCAAAATGGGAAGGTTGTCTATGTGATAATTAAGTGCCATGAAAAGCAGGTGGATGATTCTATAAACTTAAGTGTTATTGCAAACGAACAACATATGTTTTAATTGTTAGCAAAAGGAATCGCCAAGAGCGTAGAACTTGATGGATTACGTAATATTAAACAAACGACTGATTCAAAATATCATATTAAATTGTTGATAGAAAACATACTGGTTGATGAAGGAACTAAGAACGAGCCTACTTCTTTCTCAAAAAGGCAACCTAAAAAAGCATTTCGTCGTTTGTAATTTTAACTGAAAAGCCAAAGTTGAACCTTACTTTCCCGAGTGTCAAGTTTAGTGTTGGGGATAGTAGTATAAAGGGTTAAAGTAGCAATTAGGTAGAAATGACCACCCACGAAAGAACACGTAACTTTTTTGTGATGTTAGAAAGTGCAAGATTACCAACCGTACGTATTTGTCATTGAAAATTGATGCACCAATTTAGTTTGTAAAACAAAAGGTTTGACAGTGTTTAACTTGTGTATTAACTTAAACACACCTTTACCCCACTCAAGTGACAGATACTCACAGTGTGACCAATGACGTAGAACCTTACGTAACTCATATACATTGACGCACTGCACAGCATGACTTATTATTCTTTCTTCTACGATTGCATGTATTTTCTGGAATGTTGTATAACAGCTTTTGAAGAAGATATTCGAGGGTGATATTTAAATCTTAGGTAACTTTTAATTTGAAAGGTAAAAGGCACCTCTGGCGCTATGTTTCTTTACATCTTTTCTTCACCGATACTTCTTTTTGGGAAGGAAAGCAACTCATTCCTACAGTACCAACAAAGCGGGGAAATTAGTATCGTCACTATTTCTTATATAGATAGAAGCAAAGAAAAACATTTAGAGCAATTCAACTTCGAAGTCCAAATACACTAATACAAAACCATGGGCGACATTACCACAAACACAGAACAGATATCCTTATATAGCTTTCATACACTAGTTTTACGTGTTATTATGTGTTGTATGTTTTGATAGTTTTTATTGTTTATATTATGTGCCCAAGAGTATATGGCTACCTCCATTGGTTTTCGGACGAGTAAAAGTTTGTTTTCTTTATGCCATTTAAGTGCATGTTCAGTGTAACTAAATCATAAACTCGAGAAAGAATGCCACTTACTCATTGTTAGCCACACAAATGATATAGTCAAATTACAATTAAGCAATATACCATATCAATATGAATGCGCAAAAAAATATGACATAGTTTACACTGAAGCAGATCAGGGGAAATAAAAACAGGGCAAATTTGTTGAGTGATGTATGTACAAATTCTAAATTAACTATCTTTTATATTTTAAGTGGCGAAACTACTGCACATCATATTTCAGTCATATTCAGCACACAAATTTGTTTGCAAATTATAAAACAGCTGGTATTATTGACAAATGAGTATTGGGTCGACCAGGGCTTTGATCAGACATTGACTGCTAATAAGAAAACGACAGATTTAGTGTTAAGTTCGGATATTACGCGCCAAAGCAGTGTAGAACTGCCAAAATGAGACATCGGATTTAAAGTGCCCGCCCGACGGAAGTCAAACTATTTACATAGAGAACTAAAAAATACACCCCTTATAGTGTTCCGCCCGTACAATTTCTTCTGCGTTTTAACATGGAACTTTGTTTACGTCAACTGGAAATATTGACAATACTAAATATGCTTACATGTACTTAACGTGCCAACATGAGAGCTGAATGTGATAATCAACATATGAAAAACAGGTAGCCAAACAACTTATTATTGTAAACACCTAACGAAATTCTCATCACTAAATATCAAAACAAACGTCTATCTTCTAGTTTTTCAATTAACAACTTATCGAGCTTCCGATGTGAATATGTGAATAACTCTTCCAAACAAACAATTAGGGATGGTAACTAAAGTTTTTGTATATAAATATGTGAGGCTATATACTGCCACGGTAAGTCTTATTATAAATACCAGAATATAAATGTTCAATGTGTCCTGGCATTTAAATGAATTTTTATTTGTACGAGATGTTGATTGTTAATAGGTCGACATAGTGTTCAAGATAAACGTTCGACAAACAAAATTCGAATGCTACTAAAAGCCCAATGTTATGTCGATTTCCCTTACCAACCTAGTAACCAACCACAATTGAAGAGTAAGAAGAGAATCCGATTCTCTTGTCATAATCTAAAATAACTGATTGAAGGCAAATGTTGGTACTAATAATAGTAAGAAAAACGAAGGCGTAAAGAAGCCTCTAATTGTTCAAAACCGATTTCAATCTCTTTTCAAAAGATAGTGATATCAGATAAAACATTGCTTTATTGTAGAGTTTTTCTTCCTGATCACTATGTTGTAAAGAGTTCCTAAATTTTAAAATGTAAAACTAGAGGCTCTAGAGAGCCTGTATCGCTCAACCGATTAATAGAAGTCAATAAAGCAACATTGGCTAATCTTGAAAATTCGATTGGCAAAATATGAGGAAGGTTTTAGGTGGCTATCTCCCATGCATTCCTACAAACGAACACTATAATGACCTCGCATTTTAAAATAAATTTTCTTTAATTTCAGCCAAAACGAAGTTGTGATTTCTCAAGGTAACCATGTTTGAAGTAAAGGAAGAGAAAATTAAGTAAACTTTGTTAATGAGATACAATAGTTCAATACTATTTTCTATTTGGTAAATATTTTCAAATGAAACGAATTCAAAACGTGTAATTTTGAATAAAACAAAAGTATCATTCTTGCATTTTTTGTTTGAAACTTTAGCCAATAAGAAACATGTATTGCCTAGATGACCATACTTTTGTCTAATTGAGACGAGACGACATACAACGGGGGTACTAATCTACAAAAACATTTGGATCTGTTCTTTCGGAGAAGATTTTTTAACAATCGGGTTATCGGTAACATTCAAGTATAGTCAATGGATGCCCAAGTATGACTAAATAAAAATCGTTAGACGAACTCACAAGGCATCAAAAACAACAATAATAATGTGCCCTTGTAAACATATTTGTAAGTAATCAAGTCGTATTGCGAAATTTTCAAAGGACCTCAAGATCATCATTCCTTCAGTTCGGCTTCAATTAAATAGTGATTTTAAAGAAAAGAATGTTAAAATGTGAAACGTTTGCAAATGATAGCAATATCTCACTCTTTAAGTCAGGTGAGCTAAAAATCTGGAAGAATATATTAGTAGATCGACAATTTTGTTCATGCGAATTAGTTATAGATCTTGTCTTGCTGATCATTTATATTTATACTCTTTAGTTTCTTTCTATTTTTAAGATAATGGACAAAAATTAAAACAAAAGAAAAAGTAATTTAACATCCAATAAAGAGGTAGCTTAAAGCGTTGGTCATGTTATATTTTTCGTAGATCAGTGATTGGTGATCATTTGTAGTGTTTCAAAAATGCAAAATGTAAAAGAAAATAGTCAATTTACAATGATTCCTAGGGTTCTATAGATAAATTCTAACAAGTTGACTAATTTGTAGATCTGATCTTGCATACAGATTATTTTTGCCGTTTAGACTTTTTATCTATTCTAGTTTTTTTAAGAATTAGTAATAACCAACAAAAAATGTGTCACGGCAACACTGATGTCCCGCTTGGCACATATCTGTAAACACATCTAATTTTCCAAGTTCAATTAGTCTTGAAATATTTGGCACAGCCCTACAAATGTTTGCTAATAAGCGATCTTATCATGTTGCAACTGTGTACCAAGTTTCAATAAATGTGAAGTCATCTTCATAAAAAAAGCTGCAAAGAAAGGGAAAACTTGACGTGGGACGGACGAGCATACAAATGAACAGACCGAAAATCTATTTATCCTGCAATAATTACATTTGCTGTACAATAAAAGTAGCCTAATAAATTTTTGCTGTATTCAAATAAAATATGCAGGTACTTTTGACCTTACCTCCTACGACATTTAGTATTCTGTTCTGGCGAATACGCGCCAAAAATTTCAACTAAGAAATGAGCTAGAACGGGGCGTCTTCCAGTAAATTAAAATGGTTTATTTAGCATTGCATGATAAAAACAATATGCGCACATTGTCAGAAAATATAAAGTTTATTTGAACTCGAAACAGGTGAGAAATGCTAGGCAGAGCATCTCATTTCTACCCGTTTCTAAGGCTCATACAAATAAATTATATATATATATAGATAATATGCAGGTAGTACACATGTACTATGTCTATGTTTCACCCCGGTTAATGAAGCAATATTTTTTATAGCGGATTTGGCCGAGGGGTCTAGACCCCCGGACATAGTGCAGGCGAATTGGCGCCACAGTGTCACAACGGTGCGAGTTCGAATCCCGCAAAGGGTAAGCAAAAATTTGACAGTGTTAAAAATCCAATTCTAACAGTGTTGGGCTTAATTTGTAGACGTATATATTAATATTTGATATTAACCCTGTATTTCTGATGTTTCAGAAATCCGCTGGATAGATATATTATATGGTTGTCACAATACTTAGACGTTTGTATATAAATTATTTACTGTGACTGTATGACAAGTAACTTTGTTATCCTATATAATATGTACAAAAATGCAGAATTGGATTACTGTCAAATTAATACGTATTGGTCACGAAAATTCCATCGTCACACGCTAGTACACATGTACTATGTCTATGTCTACGATTCACCCCGGTTAATGAAGCAGGACAGAGTGCAGGCGAATTGGTGCCACAGTGTCACAACGGTGCGAGTTCGAATCCCGCTGAGGGTAAGCAAAAATTTGACAGTGTTAAAAATCCAATTCTAACAGTGTTGGGCTTAATTTGTAGATGTATATATATATATATATATATATATATATATATATATATATGTTGTTGGGGGAAGGGGTTAAGTTGGGGGGACATAAAAATGGTCTTTTATTACACTTATGCAAATTTTTAATGGAGTTTGTTTTTACCTTCCCGGTACACTAACATGTGTTAATTTGTCATGACGCATAAATACTCCACATGTTTGAAGTGATAATTTTTAATTCAACATTTCATTCCTTTGTGATAATTTTTAAATTAACACTTCTGGTGCAAAACATATTTTAACCTTGGTATTTTTATGACATTTTATTGGAAACAAAATTATTTAAATGTTTTTTAATTTACCCTGAAGCTTAATTGAAAAGTTCTAAATCACAATGCTGACCTTTTGTTATAAGTGATTAATGGATGGTTTCATTATGGCATTGGTTTTAATTTTATTAAATATATATCTTAGATTTGAAAATATTACTCTTTAAATTCTCATTATAGTTGCCATCTACTGATAAATAGCATTGTGTTTTTTCTTCTCTATCTTTAAAAGTTCTAAACGCATTACACAATTATTTGCAGTCAACCACTATGTTCTGTTTTTTTGTCATTGCAGCTGTATTGTGAGCAATAGTATAATCAAAATATTTCTGAAAGTGAATGAAGTCAGTTTGTTCTGATAGTGTTAGAGGAGAAGATTTTTGAATTCAGGTAATGAACAGTGACAGATGCAAAGTCAGGTGAGCAAACAATTTTTTCTTTTAACACATATTTAAGTAAAGAGTAAACTTAATCAAACCTTAATATTATCATTACCCTCTATTTAAGGTAATAGGTTGTCCATACATATAATCCTAATTTTTTACCTAAAAACAATTACAGTTTTTATATTCTTTGCAATGTCTAAGGACATGTCGATTTTCAATAGTACATGCTGGTTTTACGATTTTGATTTGTGGTTTGTCTTTTTGACAATTTCCATGGTATTCGGTACTTTTTTATTACCTTTATCAAAACATGTTTATTTTAAAGAACATTTTATAAAAAGTTCGTTTAGACATTAGGTGACTGATACAAAAAATAACAACAAGTAAAATACATTTATTTTAAATAAAAATAACAAGAATCCATAATGCTTTAAATGATATGTCAATCATTAATAATTGTGTTCATTCTTTTCTTTCAAAACCGAAACGAAAATAATACAAGTACTCCCACCGGTATAGAAACAACAATTTCACCAGCTTATCACAAACAACAGAACAACTGTACTTGTTAACTTGCCTTGGAAAAGATTGGGCTTTGATGTTACATGTATGTATGTACAAAAAAAATCAAACATGTTTCAAATTTTTGACACACTGTTCAATAACATAGTACTTTAAAAAAAAATACATCTTTACAAGTCAGGGTTTCTGTGTCCTCAACAAAACCCTGACAAATTTTGTTAATAAATTTAGATGCTGAAAACAACTTTTTAGATTGGATACAATGTAGCAATAGCCAATAAAAGATTTTGTTTTGTATAAAATAGTATTAAAATAGTTTCCTAATTGTGCTTTTTATAAGTTGTATAACATCTACTCAATCAAGCAAAACACTGGTTGCTTTCAAGTGATATGATTAATATTTTTAAGTTGGTACATCATTCCAGCCCAGGAATTTAAATAACTAAATTAACCAGGATTTTGTAGATGCATGTGGGAACAAAAACACGGTTTTATAAGAATAAAAAATATGGAGAAATCACTGTTATTTGAAACAGCTTAAATATGATTTGATATGTAACAAAACTAATTATAAAATTATTGTTATTTAGTAATGCTACAATAAATCTGTATGTAATATTTTATAGTAAAAATAGCTCACAAAAAATCTTCACAAATAATTAATATAAAAAAAGAATGATTGACATTTGTAATAACCATAGAAACATAATATGTGATAGAAACACACACTAATTACAGTAAAAGTTAGTCTAATAAATCAATATGTTTGTTTGTGTGAATTTTGTTTACCGCCACATTCAGCAATTTTTCAGCTATATCATGGCATCCAGTTTTTATTAAGGGAGGAAGCCAGAGTACTTGGAGAAAATCCAGACCTCCTGTAGACTCTGGCAATCCTTTTCCATTAAGATTGGATTCGAGCCACCCTGCCCGCAGTGAGACTAGAATACACAATCTCAGTTTTGACAGATCAATAGTAGACGAACTACCATAACCACTCGGCTACTGAGGCCCCTATAAATAAATATGCGAAACACAACAAATAAACAATTAAAAAAAATATTGCAATAAAGTTAAACAAATTTTTTAATTATGTCTTAGATAATGACAATATAAGCAAAATTAATACTAAAAATCTATGTAATCTGTGTATAATATTTACAACAAGCAAAACTTTTAAAAATACATTTAATTAACATGTATTATTTTTTTTTGTAGATACAATATTTATAATATTGCACAAACAACATTAATTAATCATTAAGTTAGGAAATTATTACATATTGTACTTTTAGCTTCCACTTAAACAATGTATTTTTCATACACCTATACTTAATGATATTGCACATTGACATTTTGATACCAAAAGATATAGCATGGCTGTCTATTTTAGTACAAGAATGAGAACAAAAACTACTTTCTATTTTTATACTATAATCCTTTACACTTCAGCCCAAAATTACATCATCTGTTTTATCCTAACTGTGTTGCCACATCTCAATAAACTATAAATGATTCATCACATTTTATAATTAACCTTTACTATTTGTTCATGATGTATGTTTAGTTAATGTTTTACAATAGTCACTTTAAATAGCTTTGTTCTGTAGGAAAAAAATGACCAATACACAAAACTAAAAACTGTCAAAAATTGACCATGATAACAAATGCTTACGTGTATATAAAACCAATATATTAAAGAGGTAAAGAATAAAAGTGGAATATTTACAGTGAAATGTAATAAAACAATTATGGCAGCTCAGTGCATGCAATATATGTTGTATAGAATGCTTATGCATACACTGACCTGCCATAACATTACTTAAGAAAATTACCTTCTTTTTTTTTTAAAGTTAAATCTTTTACACCAAAAAAATAATATGATGCAAAAAATAAATAAACAACTCTTATAAAAAATTAAAGCTATACTTGAGATTCTTTTTTAGACACTCGACACATTTCCTTCAGAGTTTTGCACAATACCATTCCAAAGGTTTTCTTTAATTAAGAAGCGTTTAGTGTCTTCAAATCCCCTAGTATAATACTGTGTCAACACTTTGCTTGAGGGAGGAAACATGGCATGGTTTAGTCTTATAAAGTTGTTGACATTGACTTGGAGTCCCAGGTTATTCATACTGACATACAACTGTTTACCAGGCTTGTCATTTGGTGAGATGTCCTGACGACCACAGAAAGGAGACACAAGAATAGTACGCCCATCTTTAAACACAACCATATTGTCTGTGAAACCCCCATCCATGTACTTCTAAAAAAAAGAAAATAAAGAACATAAAACTGAGTGTTTACTTTTACTGTACCAAAGAAACTCTATTATGATTAAACATATTATTGAATACAAACAAAATATTTCCCACAGAATATTAAAAAAAATTGAATATTCTACCATACTGAACAACCTGCCATAGCTTAATGTTTTTTAAGTTGGCTGGAGAGTTGTTCAGGTAAATAATGGCTAGAAAGGTCAAAGGTACATGTATATCTATACATACATGTATAATTTAATATCTTATTGACTAATAGCTGGATGTCCACCATATGCATCCTCTACAGATCATCACAAGAAAATGGGGTGCTAAAATAACTAGATATCAATAAGATGGTACCCTAAGGTCAAGGACAGACTGATCATTATAGGGCTTCTGCCACAAAGTGGCGGGACCCTAATTAATACCTCAAAACAATGTATAATCTGGAAAATACTAAAGTTATTATATATACCTCTCCATTTATCTTGATTGGATGTCTGCTGGCATATATTGGTATATGACTGCTTGCTAGTAAACACTAAAAGAAGATGTTATTTTGTGTAAAGATAGTTAACTTCTATAGAAATTCTAGCTAAAATACCTGTATTCAATGTTCTCCGGATTCATATTTATGTTATCATCAGACAGAATGGTCATTCAAACACTCAAATACCATAATTAGGGTCGTATTGTACTGGGTCTCTTTCTTTTAATCTTAGTTGGAAAGGAATGGTGAGGATTATAAGTAAATACAGACTTGATCGAGTTTTTTTCGCCCCATTGATTGTTTTCAATGGCAGGCGCTGTTTTGTTGTTGTTTTATATGTGATATTTTTGTAGTATTTTAACATTATTCTTTTACAAACTTCCATATGTATAAGTTGTAATGATATAAATTTTTAATTAAATTATATTTAGTAATATCATATTTATTATACAGAACGAATAAAAATTAAAGCGGATATGAAAATAGCGGATGTGTAACCTGTATTGTGTAAAATGCAAACTGCATCGTTATGTAACCTCAAGTGTTTGAAGATCAATGTTTTGATTACAATCATTCAGGGATTAAAATAAAACGTGTAATCTTTAAGTTGACAAATTGTTTTAGTTTGGAAATGATTGATTATCTGTTTTAACCAATATCAAAATAGACCATATGAGAATGCACTATTTTTTATTTAATTTATTACAATCGCTAGAAATTAATAAAAGTATAGACATAAATGATATTTTAAAAGAGAATAAAATACATATTACAGTATAAAAAACATGTTAAAAAGCGTGGCCAAGTTGGACTCTGATGTCTTCATTATGAGATGTTTTGTGAAAACTTGTACGTGCCAATTGTACATGCATATAAGAATTTTTTCACAATTTCCTGGTCCAAGAAAGGGGTGCGAACAATGCGTAAATGCAGACTATACACAGCATTTTACTGCAAGAGTAATTTCTTGGCCTTTCATGGTGTAACACCCAAAATTTCTTCAAAAATCCCAGTGTTATTAGAGTGTTTATATCTGTCACCACTTAATAGATAATCCCCTGAATGAACTGACTTCAGGTGTAACAATACAGATTTTCAGTAAATAGAAAATATATATATAATTAATTGGAAGTAAACCACCAACTGTCTTACTATGTATTCAAATGTGTGATGTGTTCAATTTTCAAACTTTCATGTTTTCTTTGTTTTGATGCAGTGGTGCATGCACAATTAGTTTTGTGACTGTTTATCTATCTACATTACAAACAAATTCATGTCTTTGGTGGGTTAAAAAACATTTAAAAATTGTTTTATTAGAGGTTGTTTTTAAATTTCTCTAGGTGTACTGTATTGACAAAATACCTGTATTAAATGTTCCCTGGATTCATAACTATCAACCAATACATTTTTCTTTGTCCTGATATTAGTCAGTGATATGACTAATTTTCCTGATGCTGTCTTGTGGGCATCTTCTGGTAACATTAAATCTAGAAATGCTTTCACAGAATCCAGTAGGTTATATCCTGGGGTAAGGACTCCCATTGGTTTAGATTTGACTTCCTTTGCTAAACTGTATGTAAACTGCTTACATTCCTGAAAATCATTGATAAATGTAAACATTATGTGTCAACAATATGCATGAAATTTATTTCAATAACAAACAGGTGAAACAACATTGAAAAAGGAGTTATTTAGCGTAAAAATGGTAGATTATTTACAAAGACGGACTTTGACAGTTTCAAAGGCAATTGGTTTGATAACTTGTTTTTGATAGAGTTCTGGTTTTCACGCTTTTTAGTTTGGTTTGTCTTTTGGATTTTAAGTCGCTGTCAACTCCACTAGTTAAATTGTTATTTGTCTTGTTACTTAAATATAGGAACATGTTCTTTAAATCCTTGTTTGCATAACAGGTTGTCAATATATTGTTTGTTTGATGGTGTTTAACGCCACTTTCAGCAATTTTTCAGCTATATCATGGCGTCCAGTTTTTATTGGGGGAGGAAGCCGGAGTACCCGGAGAAAACCCCCGACCTGCGGTAGGAAAACTGGCAATCCTTGTCAATTAAGATTGGAGTCGAGTACACCCTGCCTGCAGTGAGAATTGAACCCACAATCTCAGTGTTGACAGACCACGTGATCAATAGTAGACGAACTACCTTGACCACTCGGCCACCGGTTGTCAATATAACCTTTATTGTCAGGTTCAAACATTATAAGTTGCTCAATATGTCATTTTCAAGACAGGTAGTTAGATGCCACCTATTACATGATTTTATTTTCATCACTTTTCTCAATGCATAGTCTTTTAACACCCTGTAAACGGCATGAAAGGGCATAAAACTTGACCTACTTTAATAAATTTATGTTTAGTGTGGGTTTTACACCCTGCCACAACACAGGATTCATTTTGCATCATCTTCAGTCAATCGTCCCATTTCCTTTGAAATGTTGATGATTTCCAATAAAACTTAAAGTGGTCTAAATTTTTTATTAAATCATGAGATTGGCATTACAGTGTTCACCTCCTTTAACGAGAGAGCTTATATCTTGAAAACGAAGTATACAGATATAACTAATACCTCTATCTTATGATCAGATGTTACCAACACAGCAGCTATTAAGGCTCCAGCACTGGCACCTGCAATTTTTTGCATACTACTTAAAAATGAGGGAGCATACTGTTTGAGACATGCTGCCACACCCAAATGATATATCCCTAGAAATCCACATCCACACAGAGATAAGTTCATCGTTGCTTCACATATATATAAACCTGTAAAATGTATTCATAACATAGGTTATATTTGAGAAAACAAGATTTATTTTTCATTAAGGAAAGAAAAATGACCTTTGAAAATGTCATCCAAATCTATTTTAACCAGTCAAATCATGTGTTTATACTGTCCAATTAAAAAAAAACTTATTACAAATCATTATCAAATTATGTTTACTTGTTTTCAGATGTTATCATGTAACTGCCACATACACGTTTACAGTAATTATATTTTTGTCTACAAATATATTTTGCTAAGCTGCTGAGATCTAAATGTAAAATATAAAGGAATGTCTAAAGGTGAATTCAAATAAATTTTATATCTACAGACATATTTAGATTTATTATGATAATTCTTGTACAAATAAAAAAATTCTCAGATATTAATTTATGCCTGTTGCTGGGTCAGAATTATATGGAGAAGTCATGATCACTGGGTGGACAACAAGGACAAGTTTAATTATATGTCAGGTAAAGATTATGTTTTGATTTTTCATTAAGTATGCTACATGTATGTCTTTGCTATATGGGTTTACTCTGAGCAGTTTAAAATAAAGCCATAGGTGCAATCAGGTGCTCATTACAAGTATGCAGTGTCAGCCTCTAATTAGCCACCCATGGAGTTACTCATAGTCATGTCAAGGAAAAATTCTAATCCAGGAATAGGAAATCTACATACACTCAGAATAAATGTCCCATTGTATTTGAGAGGTAGATTTCCCATAATCATCGATAACGTCAAGGTGACAAGCATACTAGTATAACTTTTAAAGGGATAACATCAACCAAGGTAAAATACACTATTACAAGTATTTAAACAGATTTAAATTAATTTTTTTGTAAGTGACTACCAAAAATACTAGTTTTTATTATGTTTAAATCTTTGCAATACTCATTTCAACACTAGCAGCACCATATTTTTAATCTCTGGCAAAAATTTAATATCAGCTGTGTAAATTTTCGTATTTTCTTTTGCTATGAGCTGGTACTAGTCTCTATGATTGTATTATTACACTACAATTTATGTAGAAGGTAGAAGTCAGGTGGAAACCAGCTTAAAACAAAACAGCGTGTAATCATGATACACTTTAGGCTTTAACAAAAATGCGAAGATTTTTGACCAGATGGTACAAGTAATAAAACTGATAGACATATGAGATGGTGATTTTTCCTTCCTTTTGAAGTTCAACAAGGGCGAAGTGGGATCATGATTAGGCAACTTCTTCTCATGAGTCTCCCTCCAATGCTAGCCCTGGAATTAGAAATGAATAAGCAAAATCATGAAAGATTCCAAATAAGCAAAGAAATGCCAAAGTGGCAATCAAATCTTGCATTCAAAAATAGTAATAAAAAGCAATAGAACGCACAACAACAAACACAGAACAAAACAACATAACACCACCTTTTAAGAAAAAGAGAGTGACCTTGGGTGATTCAGAAGAGTAAGCAGTTGGTCATTTTTGAATCTCAAATTACTTTATTTGTCATAATACCACTACATGTAGTGGCATTATAGTTCCAACATACTAGTACATGTACATTGTACATGTATGTGGCATTATAATTCAAACATACTAGTACATGTACATTGTACATGTAGGTGTCATGGATCAGATTTACAAGTCTTAAGGTTAACACTGGATTGTTTAATATTTATGAATGGTATAAGAAAACAAAGTGGGATGGATATTGGAGCAGTGTACATGTTTGTTTTTTCAACATGAAGATATGTAAATCTAAGGACCCATGGTGTATTCCTTAGCAACCACTGTTGGTCCTGTATATAAAATATGTTTTATGTTTTATACTATTAAGTAAAATATGGTACCAAAGAATATATTGTTCAAAATATATTTTATCAAAGGTGAAAACAATATTAAATCATGTAATTTTTTAGTGTTCTAGTGTTTGCCACTTTGGTATTTGATGACAGCATTTGAAAACTAACGATAGATACCTGTCAATTTGTCACTTGAATTACCAATAATTATACAAATTATATTGTCATAAATTATTTCTATGAAAGTGTAAATGACACATTTATGACGCCAAGATAATGCACAGGAAATTAAATAATTTCATCCTCATCCTTGATCAGGTGCTAGTCTGAGAATCCTCTGCCGTTCAATGTTTTTTTATTAATTTTTTTCTTTGTTGTACATTAGAGAACTCTCCTTAATGAAAAACAGCAGATTTTGCAACATTTAAGCACTAGATTTAGGTCATGTTGTTGTCATTAACTTTTTGTTCATATTGAAAGTGAAATGTTGGAATTTGAGGGTATCTAAAGAAGGGAATTATATATAGTTTAACTGGCAGGGGTCACCACACTCTAAAAAAGTAGGGAGAAGTCATTCTCCAGGCAGCCAAACAAGGAGAAGTAAGGCCCTGATAGCGAGACTTCAGGGAGACACTAGGAAGAAGGCAGTTGGACCGTACAAATAATTAATTTTGCAGTAGTTACACATTTTTCATTATTTACATCAATTTCCAGGATTACTTCTCTTGTGTTTTAAATCATAATACACTTAGATTCAGTTTTTGTTTCTGGCAATTGTCGAATCCTTTTCAGAAATGACGAAAATATTTTAAACGTAATTCGCCACTTAAAATTTTGAAATTTCAACATTTTCATCAAAATCAGCACAGGTAAATCCAAACATATTACCTAAGGTAAAAGTTTATGACCCAAGGCTATCAAAGTAGTTATGTAAAAGGCATGCCACTGGATAATATTTGATAATTAATTTAACTGTGTACACACCCTGACCATATTTACAAGTATGTTATGTGAACCTTCAGGCGACTTAAGGGAAATGATAGGATGACTTTGACTTCGCTTTTGAGGCACCTTAGGGCGACTTCATCTCCCAGTAGGGCGAATTTGTTGCCCACTTCGTCCAGTGTGGTGAGCCTTGAACCGGATGAAAATGTTTTATAACATTTGGACACAATGAAATACGCCAACTTGGACCAGTGTTGGAAAATCCACTGTTTTGATTATGAAGAGCTCTTTCACGATCCAGACAAATAAATGTGTAGGAGGATGAGAGAGGATTCTCACACTAAACACGTGCCAATGTTTTTATAGGTAATCCAATAAAGTTGTGCTCCTGGCCATGGTCAATGACAATACACCAACAAAAGTATCATATACATGTAGATCACACAGATGTGCACTGACTACCACCTTTTGACTATATACTAGTATATGAAATACAAATAAAATATGCATAGATTTTGCATATAAACAAATTTTTCATACATTTTATTTGTTTAAAGTACATGTATATGGTATTCATTTAATTCTGAGATACAAATTAATTCTGAGAAACAGTGATAAATAAGAAAAGACCCTAAATAAAAAATATTGTAACCAATAAACAAACTCCTTTAAATTAGTTTTACAATTTAAGTTCTTTAAAAATTTATTACTATATTAACATGTACATGTACATACACATGTATGAATGTTTAATCTCTATGTTTAGATCATGATTTATACCTGCTTAACTTTTTACATTACTTCATACCAACCAATATGAGAATGTTTTGTATTTCCAAATAATAAAATGAAACACTAATCAACGAACAATCTATACATGTACTGTACGAATACTGGCAAGCCTGGACATAACTTGAAACTATCGGCAACGTTGATCGACCCTGGTTTAAGCAAATTATTATGTTACTGATGGACTATAACTCTGTAACTTTATCTTTTGGCAAAACAAATTCCAGGGATATACACCTTAAATATTCTAGTTGTTGAGAATTTCTGTACATGTACAATGTAGAATAATTTTGCTCGATTACACTTTTTTAGTTATTACACTTAAAGACATAACATAGATATTCTTCTTCTTCTCTCTATACGGAAATCATTCAACATGTTGAATATTACTTTCCGGCGCATGCCCTTAGCCACTACTATGAACAAAAAGTACTACCTTTTAGTAAAACAATGTTACTTTCTCTTTTTATTATATTATTTCAGGGCTCACCACACTGGGCGAAGTGGGTGACAAAGTCGCCCTACTAGGACCTGAAGTCGCCCTAAGGCGCCTCAAAAGCGAAGTCGAAGTCACCCTATCATTTCCCTCAAGTCGCCAGATGGTTCACGAATTACAGTCATTTTGTACCATAACCAAATCGTACCATTGCCATTTCGTACCCAAAATTACCAAATCGTACCATCAAAATGCCATATCGTACCATAACTTATTACCATTTCGTACCATATGAAAATAATATCGTACCATATGTAAACAATTTCGTAGAATGCGAAAAATTGAAATACTTTAATGTATTATTTCCAAATATTCGTAAAAAAATCTTTCAATTAATCTAAAGAAGATATTTTCAATATTATTAATTAAAAAAGGGTTATTTGAAATACTTGTTGTGTAAACAAATATGGCTTTATTATTCATTAATATAAGGACTTTCCGTAAAAGGTTTCTTTCCCAGTGCTGTTATGAAAGACAATTGATTGTAACAATATTGAAAATAGTAGTTCATGTTAAAATAGTTGCTAAGCTTTAAAACATATTTTTTATCTGTGTCATTACGTTGTTATCTGATATTTTATGTTATGACGGAATGATGATGCTAATAAATTAAAAAATTAAACATAAAAATAGTTTTTATTTCTATTAACCACTTTAATCGAAAGAGCAATATTATGCTGAAATGCATACAGGTTTTCATTTATACACTTCCCCATATGGTACGAAATGGTTTTAATTATGGTACGATTTGGTTATGGTACGAAATGACTGGTAATGTGGTTCACATAAGATACTTGTAACTTCACCCTGACTACCAACTTTGAACTGCATAATATGGAAAATGAAGAAGGGGACGTTTTTGTTAAAGCGTCTTTCATATATTTTGATTTTCTGTCAATCTTTATAAAATACAAACCATTTTACTTTATATAACATTATGATAAATTATTTGTTTTGCTGTCTTGAGTTGAGTTACCCCCCTTTATACACGTCTCTGGAAATGCTCTGAACGGTTTCCGGATGACATCATATCACATATTTGTAAATTTATTTGCAGAAGCATGGACATAATTAGCTGCGGAACCGTAGCTATTTAGGTCATTTGGAGATTTTTTTATTTTGCGGACCATATGGTCTAAAGAGCTAAAGAGCTTTTAAAGAGCTAAGGTTCCGCAGCTTGGACATAATTCAAGCACGGGGGGGGGGGGGGGGGGGGGGGGGGGGGGGTAACTTCCTATATAAAGGTATACGTATATCTTTCCACTGTCATTCCCAACTATTATTGTCTTTTGTAGCTTATAGTTCACTACTTTGGCAATGACCATTTATTGTAAATGTGTTTCGCTAATAAATATTATTATTATATGTGCCAAAAATATGGGTAGGTTTTTTTGGAAAATTTATATAAAAATGGGTATAGTTTTTAAAACAATCTTATATAAAAATGGGTATGCCTTTTAATCTTAATTTTTAAAAAAAATCTGGTCTCATATAAATATGGGTCATGTTTTTGTCCATTTTAATATAAATATGCCCCATCTAATATAATAAAGTGTAATTTTAATAATGACATTGTGTTTTCTTCTTCACTATGTATCATTTTGCATATAAATATGACCTTTTAAGTTTACTGAATATAAATATGGGTTATGATTGATTAATGGTGTTTAACGCCCGAGCAGCAATATTTCAGCTATATTCAGGCGATGAACATGAAATGGATGATAAAATGAACATGAAATGATGATGAATGAAAATGGGATGGGACACAAGGTAAAATAGGGGTAACGGATTTTAGATTGCCACTGGCAAATGGGAGGATGGATAGGGTCGGGCAATTTAGCCTCCTGTAGCGGGATCGAAATCCCTACTCATAGCGAATACTACAGCAGCGTTCTTTAACGTGCGAGGAACGTGGCATTTTCCCAACACGGTGCACTAATATGGTTTGCGGTCAGGTTTTCCGTATTATGGCCTGACAACCCCAGCTTGCCAGGGGTACCCCATTCAACCACCTGGGGCACACATCCCAGTCGGTCTTTAGGCAAACCGACCTGACACGCCGGTCAGGGTACTGGGCGCTATTTAGTCGCCTTTTACGACAAGCTAGCGCGACTGCGGTCTATTCTTTTAGCCACCCGGATCCCGCACGGGGCTATTAATATGGGTTATGAAAATTGTTCATTTTATATAAATATGGGTTGTGAAAATTGCTCATTTTATATAAATATGGGTCATGAAAATTGAAATTTTATATAAATATGGGTCATGAAAATTGGAAATTTTATATAAATATGGGTATTGAATTCAAATCAAAAATGGCACATCCCCACCCTAAAAATTACCAAGTTACCCCCCCCCCCCCCCCCCCCGTGAATTCAAGAGCACAAGATAACAGCATATTTTGTTATATATAAATAAGACACAACCGTTACATATGTATCTTATAAATAAACGTAACCTCCATTATAAAAATAACATCATGGTAAAAAAATATATATATTCTACTCACGTTGGTAGAAAATTGGGACCTTATAATTTCTTTTTTTTAGAAAATAAAGATAAGTGATATTCGACATAACTTGCAAGTTGATAAACATGTAATATTTCATATACATGTTCATATTTTAAAGGCGGTATTTCCGAAACACTTGAATGTATTACAGCAGTAACAGTGTTAGCTTGTATTCTCAAGCATCTACATCGTTTTGGTTTTTGAGCGGACCGCAAACTCCTCTGTCGCATTTCATATGGTATGTCACTGGGCCAGACGGAACGCATGTTTGTGTATCTTAATAGTCAACGGCAGTGCCCGATCAAGAGATGGCAAGATTTTAGCATAACGAATAAATTGTGAAATGTAAACATGGAAGCTGGAATGTTGCAATCACGAACGAGAATCCCTTGATCAAATGCATATTTGATGTTAAAGTAAACTTTTTATTAATATACTAAAACGTCTTCTAGACATTTAGAAATTTAATTACGTTATTTAATTTGTAACAAATAATAGATTTGTGTAATATAATATATATGTGTGACAATTTGCAAATTACAAATTCAAATTCTTTCGGCCATATTTACAACTTTTCAAAACAATTTCATATCATATATATACAAGTCATACAAGGTAATATAAAAATCACAAACATATACAGGACGTGCAAGTTATTTAAAGTTTCGTTCAAATATTTTTTTCTAAATATTCAAATAGCCATATATATGAAGTTAGTGTAGTGTCCTTATTTATCATAATCCTCATAAAATTTAGCATAACGTATATGAATAGTGAAATTAAACAATTTACGTCGGCGGAAACTGGAATGTTGCCGTCTGCGAACAGTTGATATTTATGATCTATGATATCTAGATAAAAACTACTGACTTTACAAGTACAGTTCATCGATATACTCTGAACCTCAGTCAATGAGTGTATGCTTGAGTTCCGGTGGTCTCCTACAACATAGCATCAGTCAAGTATCATTAAAGAAATTGACGAATTCTTTCTGTCTTTAAAACCTTTTTTTTTATATAATAGTGGAATTTTTTACGGGTTAGGTGAGAGTTAAAAAAAGAAGGCAGAGTTTACATGGATTAAATGATTTATGTCTTAAATAATTATCTTGTAAACTATTACACAAGTCATATAAAGCAATGTACATGCATGCATGTAATTTTAAAATCAATTTGACTAAACATTTTACTTAAACAAACGAATCATGATATAAATTCTCAGCCAACAAAATGTTTATTCTAATTGAATGCCAATAGAAAAGTATTCAATATTTGTCGACAGATAGCATTGCGCCAGCCGACCGGGAAGTAGTATTGGGCAACTGTGTTTATTGAGTCCTATTTAGACTTCCAAGTCCCACAGAGAGATATTTAAAAACATATACATAAAATACAAAATTTATTGTCTTTTACTCAAAAGTTCACGACTTCCGTGTACAGAATTTTTACATACCTGATATATTTACTTTTAGAGGTAATATTTATCGTTCGTCTTGTTTTTAAATAAAACACTATAGTCTATTAATGTCATTAATGTTATGGCATCCGGATCCGTCATTTTTTAAAACGTGAAACCAATTAATGAATATTCCTTGTGCTTAGTCGCTATCTCTAATTTGCGTTTTTGTTTTCGAAATATCTTGTTTATGTATTGGAAATTTCGAGGGTTCTCGTTTCGTTCGTGGTATTTTGTAAATCTGCAAATATACTAGATAGTGTACTGCTCCCATTGTATTCAGGTGTGAGGTTAAACAAAAATATGGTTCAATGCATGACATTTTCTTAATGATATAATGATGTCATGTTCTTTATTTTAAGAATGAGTCACACATTTGTATCCAGCTTCTATATGTAGCCGCCCGTCAACTTGTATTTACAGTGAAATAACGGTCACGTCACAATAGCTTTTAAGCATTTAGAGTTTTTGGTAACCAGTTTCCATTTCCATTTCGGACAGATGGCTGTTTAACATTGGAACCAGTTGTATAATACGTGACCTAATTGAAAAGCGCTGTAAGTTGGAGCATTGAAAAAAAAATTGCTAAACAACATACAGGCCTCTTGTAACAGGCTTAGAGATCAATCCTTCAACTAGAAAAACCGTCCCTGGGTAGGTAAGGAGGGGGTGGTGATTTTCATTAATAAATCAAGTTACAGAAGAATATATAAATCCCCCGCCCCATGTGTTGCAGACATTGCTTCAATACCATGCATCATATTCTCATTTATCCACGTCGCTTGAATATTCCAACACAAATTGTTTTACATTGTAAAGTAATCCAATTTCGCATGACGAAATAACTTTGCCTATAAAGACATTTAACAAACACCTAAAATAAATTTCAGAGAACTGCATTCGACTGTTCAATTTATTTAGATTGATCACATTATTAATATACTGCGACGAGGCAGCGTTGATTCCGATTATAACCGTGCAACAAATATATAAAGAATGTTTGTAAAAAAATGAATGCGCTATTGATAACACAATAACTAAGCTTGTATAACTGTATAATAAATACAATATACATCGTATCAATGCAGTGCCTTAATGTATCAATATTTATAATTTAAATGTCTAACCTAAAGAATTTACTTCGTGACCTTTAAAGTCATTTCCCTTGACGACCAGGTAAAACAAGATGGCGCATATTATTGATTTAACAGTATGAAGTAATTAAGTTAAATCAACATAAAAATTTTTGAAATGTCTGAACAGTTATGACCAACAAAAGTCCCCGTTCACAAAATGGAAAACGTCCCCGTTTGCGTTTATTGGATTTAAACTTGTCTGGAAATGTGAACGAGGTACTTTCCAACGGAAGAAGACCTCACGGAGGTTTAAGAGGTAAGAATATAATATTTGTATGATCTCCAGTCAAGTCAACATAAATAAGTTTTCTTACGAAAATTCTTTTAAGAAGGCATAAAGCATAATTTTAAAGAACTATGCACACGTTTGGAAGCACATTCATGTGATTTAGGTATTTTCAGACCTACGAAAAAACATGTATTTAATATAGTATATGAGAAGATATCGGGCGTAATATTAACAAGAACAAAATCCAAGTATGACACTAGAAAGCGAATACTCAACAAGCATCAAACACAAAAACTATAGAACACACCAATTTGCAACACTCAAAGGGTATCTTGTGTTTTACGTGTGGGATTATCCTGCTTTACTTGTACATCCGTCGTGTTACGTATGGTCAAAGTCGGTGTGATTTCAAAGAACGATAGAGACCGATACGTTACCTAATAAAATCCGTTAACACCTATGTGACAGATACCCCACAAAGATCAACCGATGATATTTTGTTTGTTTCAATAGAGTTTAACGCCACTTTTGGCAATTTTCACCAAAATCATGGCTGCCAGTTGTTTTTTATTGAAGAGGAAGTCGTAGTAACGGGCGAAAACTCCCGACCGTTGGCATAAATGTCAGGAATCCTTGTCAGTTAGGGTTGGACACAGTGGGGTTGGAATGGAAAACACCTTACCCGAAGCATAGTCTTGACCTCGAAAACGCTGTGTTGACAGGCGAATGATCAATATTAAATGAATCAATCGATGAAAGCGAATACAAATATATGTACGGACTAATACAAATATGTACCAAAATACTGATCATCAGTTTGTTTGTTTCCCTTATTGTAAAGAACACACATTTCTACTGTGCGTTAGATATGTAACCTGAATATCAAACGTTTATGTTATATGTCACGTAATGTTGTTTTAAGTCACAAATGATGTTATGAAAACGAAATGAGCGCCAGATGTTGTGTAATGGATCTCTCTGCCGATTAAACAGGTTGAAAAATTATTGCTTTGCATTTTTGGTAGATTAGTTTTTGATTTGAAGGTACACAAGCGCATTTAGCATTTTACATAAAGCGACTTGCAATTGATAGGTTTTTGAGGGCTTTCATATTAATTTAGGCATTTTGTGAGTTAAATTAGTTTACTCGTGTTGTTCTTAATGTCGGTATTATCATATGTTCGATAATTCCTCAAAAGTGTTCGAGTGCATAACTAGTTAAACGTATTTATTTGTAGTAGATGTGTTTATTTGCCAAAAATATTTAAAGATAGTTGTATTGTGAGGCATTATATACGATACGACCTTCAAAACAAAATATCGGATTTAATTTACACCAACAGATTTAAAAGATAAAGAAGTTGTCTAATTAAACTGCGACAACGTTCCGCAGATTTTATACAACTGATCCTTGTATTAGTTAATAAGCCTCTGTCAATCCGTGGATTAATAAGAGATTAATAGTCTGACAAATTCAAGATAAACAATAGTAGATTAAACAAAACTAGTGACTTGAACTGCCAAAATAAAGAATTTATACGACACGAATTGATAACAAGCTCTCTTCAACTAAATTAATATTACAAGATCAAATCACCACAAAGAACAGATTGGTTTTATATATTTTATTGGATTTTCTGACCGACATTTAAATAATTGAAGTTTGTAGAAACCATATGCAGAGAAAGGCATTACAAATACCACATATAACACATGGTTTTACTTTTAAGATTAATGTAGAGTAGGCAGTCGACGTTTATCTTAAATGTAAACAGCTGGAGAGTCACAGACAAAAAAGACAAATTGTCAATATCAAATTGGAAAAAACATTAAAAAATGGCGTTCATCTATTTTCAATCTTCGATTTTTTACTGGCTAAATGTTAATTTGTTGCCATGTGCTTTTGTTATTTCCCATTAAGTTAAAGCAACCATGGATGAAATCTTCGAATCAGTTAATTTATTATATAATCAGAATTTGAAATGGAAATTCTTCAGATTTATGGAAATGAAGATGTCATTGAAACGTACTATGAATATTTGATTTTAGATATGAATAATCAATATATAGAAAGATAGCATGAAAAATCTTATCTGTGATATGGCAATTTTCGATTATAAACTGGTATATGATTCTTGTTTATACTAACTGTCGACATATCAATCAATCAAATAAAGAACCAATCAAAAGTTGACAGAAAAAAGTCATGAACACCGATCGTTTGTCTGTTTAACATTGTTTTATAGTTAGATTCAATAAAGTTTAGACTTGGTTCAATGATACATTTACTTTTTATTTACTTATCTTGGGTCAACATAATATTTATATGTTTAACTATCCTATGTGCTGACTTTGAAATTATCTACAGTTCTGAATCAATAAGTATTATGGCAACGATATTGTTTTTCTTAAAGGCAGCAAGAAACATCCACTGAGCCCATACTCATTTGATAAAGATGAAAAATATCACCAGGAAGTCAAAGAATGTGTAGACAGACAGTTCGATGATGATTTTGTAGACAGACATGGTTCTCCAGCCTGGGTCACGGAAGCAAACAGAGAAGTTAGTCACAGTGGGGAAAGCCCTTTGTTTATTAATAGACTGCTGAGTCCATGCAAGGCAAGTAAAGGGAATATACTACGCTTACCAAACATGCATTGTTTGGTCACATCAAGTTACTTTTCAGGTTTACTGACACCAGTCACAAAAACATGGAGAATGTGAGGTTGGGGGATTTTATTTGTTACTATTTTTTATACTAAAATTGTTAGGAATTTTAATTTAAAACCTTAAAAATTATAAAAACCAAAAATTAAACTGAGGCCAAACATTTGGCTGTCAGTAGATAAGAATCTTCCTATTGAACTTGCTTCGGTTTAGAAATAAATCACGTAAATCTTCTAGTATGTAACACATCAAATTGAGCATTCTGTACCGTATATTATACACATTACTGATTTTGCATACATTTTTAATGGATGAGAAATCCCTATAGCGACTGCAGTAACTGTTTTATTACATGAATAAAACCATAAATTCCTCGTCTATCTCAGCAGATATATATTAGCAGCAGACGCGTCCAATGTTATTGAAAAGAATTTTGTGTAACAAACGCGTAATGATTCAGATTAAAAAATAAATTAATATTGGATTCCGCTTGACCGGGTGTGCAGCGGATAAAAATAACCATAGTTTGATGCAATTTTAGTACTGTTACGATTTAAAATGACACGAAAGAACTTTTTAAACCAATCAAAAACCCGCAAAATTCCATTCATGTGATAATAAATATTTTTAATAATATAACGATGTCAGATGTGTTACAAACCAGTATATATCAGAAAACTGGTCAATATTGGATTCCGCTTGGACGCTCTTGAGCGGCGGAAATGTGCAGCGGACAAAAAAATATTTTGATGCAATTTTAGTATTTTTGCGATTTAACATGACCGAAATTAGTTTTTAAACAATCAAAACAAAATTCAATTCATGTAATAAAAGATTGTAATAGCCTAAATCCGTTCAAAAGGACCAGTATGAAAATGTATGTCCAAAGACTTCTGACAACTAATTTGATTAGTGATTTTTTTTATGTAGCTGTTTATTTACAAAAAAGAAAAATTCAGAAATATCAAGCTTAAAAAAATCAGTGGTATTGTCCATTTGTATTCTTTTTAAAGTGATCTCATGATTTGGAAATGTCTAAAAAAAAATGCACAAAGTGAACTACGCTAACTGAATGTTCGAAATCTTTCCTTTATCTCGCACAAAAGATCGGTTGAGAATATGTTGATATTAAATTTTGACCTTTCTCATTATATATAGATCATGTTATTATAGTTGTAGAACAAAAATGTTGATAATATTCTTTTTTGTGAACTACCTCACCAAAGGCGTTTGAGTCGTTTTGACAATCGTGACAATTTTCATTTAAAATGTTGGACATTTTAGTTTTTCTATACTTCAATAGTATCTGTTTATTTGAATTGTTTGTTAGTTATAATAATAAAGGTCATTTAATTCAAGTCTCACATAAGACTTCAGCAGATACTCTACCGATCAATGAAGTTGAGTAGTTTAACAGAGTTTTTCAAGTACTTCGTTGATTGGGAATCAACAGATAAAATTCAATTGATTAATATTTAAAGGTCATTGCATTGGCAACTATAATTTCTGGTTTGTAAGTTAGGTTACTTTTAGCTGTAATTGTTTCTGACCAAAACATTTTTTTTATAATATTTCTGCAAAATGCACACTTATAAAAAGATGTTAATTGGTCAGAATAAAATCATTTCACGACTTCGGGACGAAAAACAAAAAATCGCAACTTGATAACTTAATAACTCATTTCGTTTTAATTGTTTGTTATTTTCTTTCATAGAAATTGCCTCTGTCACTTTTCAAAAGTTTGGGGAACGACTATAATGGCTTATATCGTGCGATTGATGCTGTAATGATATGACAATATCCATAGCCCTCCTCATTCAACTATATAGTCCGAATAGACTATTTATCAACTAGACTTGAAGAGTCTATGTAACGTAATTCATAGCACGTAAACAGGTCTCATCTTTGTGGAGCTAAAACCATTTCAAACGTATACAAATTGTACCATAATTTTGCAGAGTAAACATAGATATATAGTAGATTTCGATTTTATTAATATCTTTTAAATGTCAAGTTGATTTTTAGCAGATTTCTTGAGGTCATTGATTCAAATAAGAATAAGTCGTTTAAGAAGGTATACGAGTCCTAAAACATCATCAATCTTCAGAAACCTTAATGCTCTTAAAATTTTGTCCGATTCATGACAAATATTTTGTTGTGCCAGCAGATAAGGCCCATAACAACATTATTTTTAGTTGTAAAAACATTACATAGAGTGTTTAATTAATGAATTAGGCATGGACAGTTCACTTGGCAATCCTACTTACACATTCACTGCGTTTTCAAACGAGAAGATTATTGACAATCACAAATCGGTATTGACATCCTTTAGTATCAAAATCTAAGTCGAAGATTGTGATCTCCCTTTATTGTATTGGATACCAAAACTTCCCCAAAATCCATACAAACAGCCTTTCATAGCAGGATCGTCTAAGTGTACTATCAAAACACTATCGCAACTCCTGACCACTATTTCAACAATAGTAAAAACGAGACTTTAAAAATACACTGACTCTTTCTACTCCAGGAGTGAAATAAATGAAATGTGGATATTAAAATATTCAAAAGACCTGAAGCATGTACTAGACATCTTGAGGTTTGGTTCTCTTTCCCATTGAAACAGCAGTAAAACATTGGATTTTTCGACGCTCTTTACGGCCATCCCTCAATTGCAGCTTAAAACCATTAAAGATCTGTTCAAACGCTGCTTTTTCAAGAAAAACGGAAAGAGACCTGGTAATTAGGCATGACAGAACATACTTTGTCATCAATGACTCTAAATATATCAAAGAATAAATCTGTCACATGTTAGGTTTTCGGATTGATAACATATTTGGTATGTTTGCAGGACATGTTTTTCAACAGACTGTTGGTATTCGTATGGGTACTAAATGTGCTCTTCTCCTCGCCGACATGTTTTTGAAATCTTATGAGGCTGAGATCCTAGAAGGACTGCTGAAGAAGAAAAAAAACACTGGCCCATACCTTTAATTTCACATCCCGCTATATTGATGATGTTGTGTCCCTCAACATACTTTTAGAAGTAGACTCAGGAAAACTAAAAACAAAACTAGACTCTACGATACACTTGATGACTTAAACTTTCTAATTGTCCCGCTTCCCGCTCATCGACAGCAACATTCCAGCAGCTCCAGTGTATTTTGTGTACATTTTACAACTTATACGTTATTCTAGATCCTGCGATCGGTATTCCGATTTTCTAGACTGATCACTGCTGTTGACTGCTAAACTACTCAAAAAGGGTTGGTTGTACCTAGGTTGATGTTATCTCTCTAGAAGTTCTATGGTGGCCACCAAGACTTAAATGGTCGTTATAGGAAATCAGTGTCTCAAATACGATCTGACATTTTCGCTGAGTCATAGGTAGTGTTTCCTTTTCTTGATTTGACCTTTCCCTAGACATGACAATGAGTAACTCGACGGGTGTCTAATTACAGTCTAATTACTCGTCCGAAGCACCTGAGTGCACTCATGGATTTTATTGGGTTCGGGTTATTCTCTTTCTAGTTTATATGTTTTTGTTTTTGTGTTGCATTTGTCAATGTCGGCTTTGTAACTGTCCCTTGACTTTTGGCTCCTGTTGTCGTTTATTTTTGTTGCTATTTTTCTTCTAATCTAGTTAGTTACTTTTAACTGATTTTGACTGTTTCCTACTTTCCTCTGATATTCATCTTGAGATCTACTTATCAGTTAAATCTTTTGGCATTACTGTTTTCAGAGGTGACATTGGAGCGACTTATTTATTATTGCTAGCTGAGAACAAATTAACTTCTTTTAAGCTTAACAACCAAAAACTGACAATTGTTTCAAAATTTCTTGCATAACATTTGTGATTATTTATTTTATACACAAAGCTCGACAATGAATCCAGTTTCACTGGTTCTCGAGCAGCAACACCAACGCCATCTGGTAGATTGTCTGGAACACCCAAACGAAGCGGTACGCTATATTACAGACAGAGAACTCCACATCAATACTTGTCTGCAACAGAATTACCACAGGTTGCCCAGACAGATCCGTCGCCTATTCTGGGAAGACCTACAAGAACCACGTGAGTTAGTTTGTTATTCGTTATGAACTAGAAAACAATGACTAATTTATTTTCATAAAAATGTAGTGATGTTAGCTAAAGAAAAATAAAAGGAACTTGTATTACTATCTTTAATGGTTTAAATATATAAAGCAGAGATAAAACAGAACAAAAAAGTCACAAAAAACTAAGGAAAAAGAAATAACAGAAAAGACAAAAACTAGACCATAAACTGCTAGCTTGAAACAATCACTTAACCGATATTGTGGCTGGGGTAAACCGATTAAAGCGACCACTCCCCCATACCATAATAAGACAGAGATACAGAAACATTTCCTAAAAACGAATCTAAAATCTACACATTACAGAACCAATACATCTATATAACATGTGAAGGCAAACACATACAAATTATCTGGAATAAATATTTAAACAAAGAAACAAACAATAAAATAGTTTAATTTCACTCCACATGAGGGGCAAGTAATTATGTATTATAGATAGGCAAATGAAATATAGAACCATGCTTACTGACTTCACTATAATGTAATTCTGTCCCTTTTTTGTTGAGCGAATTAGGTATTCAGTTGGTTTTGCAAGACGAATCCGAAACTTTTATATTTCCTCAAAATTTGTACGGGAAGGACCTTAAAGAATGAGGTGCTTATGCGTCGTATTGTATTTAATAGTCAGCGTTTGTATCTTTGATAGAACTGAATGAAAGTTTTAAACAATTTATGAAGTCGCTTGGTTGAATTATTTATCAGTTAGAACTTAATGTTCTCTAATTTAAGTGTGTTTTCCTACCAGCAGAGTAAGCATGAAAGCAACACATAATTGATGCACTTAATACTGTTAAAATGTTAAAAAGAATACAAAATAAATTATGAAAACACTTCAAAGTTTGTTAGTGTAAAAGTGCTGATGTCACGAAACACATAACTAATATTTTATTTTAAAAACGAATTGCTTAGATAAATTATCTTAATAAATTTATATTTCAGGATAATTGTAAGTTAAAACAAATACACAGAAGAAAGATAATGTAAAATGCACTAGCATATATAACAACTGTCTCAAAATAATACGAAACTGTAATAGTATCAGCAAATTGTAGTATTTTGAGACATTCTAGACATGCATGTATGGGCACCAAAGCATGCATAAATTTATGGCTGTAAAATGTTAAGCATGAGTATAATAGTAGTATGAATTGTAAAGCAGCAAATTAAATGTAATACATGTAGTCCTTGTTATAATGTTCCCTGGTAAGTCAATAAGCGAAATCATTTGTGTTGCCACTGACTGCATATTGGGCTGTATATATTGATCTCAGACTTATTATACGTTTGCATCATGTACTCTGCTGTCGTGTATTTTCTATATTGTATATTATTTTAATACTATTTTTTTCGCTTTTACAATAACAATTAAATTTACTGTCATGTAAAGAAGGAGAAATTTAAGAAATCTGTAGGCGTTTTCAATGTTAGTTTTATTTCAATATTTTGATTCTTTTTATTGTTGCGCACTACATGTATATTAAGTATCATAATGACACTTGTGTTATCGTTTGCTCACTAAATATCGTTTCATGATGACACGTGTTTTCATCGTTGCATACTATATATTGTGTTATAATGACACGTTGTGTTGTTATCACTACATACATGTGGTATCATAGTGACATTCTTTCATAGTTGCACACTTTATATCGTCTTACAATGACATCTGTGTTTTTATTGTTCACACTATCGCATCATAATGACATCAGAGACATATTTATGTGCCATGGTAGGGTTTTTGTAGTCCTGGAATTGACTTTTTCAGCTAGTGACATACGTTACTCAACTGTTACGTAACTGGAGGGAGACATTGCTTCCTCGCTTGGAGCATTATTCAGTTTTGGTATCGGTTCTGTTTTTCTTTTTTTTTGGTTTCTTCTTTTGTTGTGTTTCTGGATTGTGTCACTGTCCTTTGGTTTTAAATACTTGCTGACAGTTCATGTAACTTATATTTTACTTAATGATAAATATTTCCGCGCGTTTCTTTATTTATATGCGGGAGCAATCTTTAACATCTACTATCACACTTTACTACAGCATTTGTCGTTATTGATCTCTGTTGTCAACATACTATAAGATCTATTTGAACAATAATTTAAATAACCATAATAAGTTCATATGTAGCATGTTCTTTAATAGACGAGTGAATCTAACTGTTTTGTCTTATTTCCTTTACACAGTATAGAATAGGATTATAAGGTAAAGTCTTTTCAGTGGAACGGTTGCAATGGTCATAGTGTTGTAGCCAGGTGAAAGGGTACACTAAATAAATATTTTACAATTTGTGAGCACGGTAAAACATTGACATAATCCCTTTGAACACCTTAGATCTGATATTTCAGTATGCTTCATTTGTAAACATGTTTACTTCATTATGGTTTACTTGCATAAATATATATGATATATCTGAAATAAAAGATTTGTCACTTTATATGTAATATTCTTTTAACATTCTGGTATATATGCTTCCTTTATTTTCGTCCGCATAGAGTGGATTAAACTAAACGATCAGTTTGCAGCATAACAAACACTATGTAGGAAATATTATATATGGCTCATAACACGTATCAGTTTATATGAAATATGACTTTGCAACCTTATCACAGTTGCTTAGTTGCTTTTGCGTCCTAACAGTAAGTAAAATAACGCCCTTTCTATGCTTTTCTAATAAATGCAATGCCATTTATTAATTCTCAGATTACTAAGAGCGCGACAAAGATGCAATTCAGCACCAGTTAATGCCTACCAGAAAAGACGAGAAATTTCTGCCAAAAGTAAGTAAATTCTCCAAAATAACTAAAATTACCACAAAACAGGGACGACATCAACGGCATAGAAACATATAATAATCTAAAATTAACAAAACTGACAATAAAAGAGATGTAACTAACTCTCCTCAAACCATTGGTGAACTCGGAACGGTAGGCATTTCTGACATTTTAATGCACCACAGTTCTGTTCAGACTTAAAAACGAATAAAAAAATTTGATGGGAAAAAAGCATAGCTGATTATGACTCGGAAAATATTAGACCAAAAAGTGACAGAATAATATAACAATGATGACACTATTTGCCATACAATGTAAATTATATTGCAGACCCATATTTCAACAATTCATAAATCTACTATAATGCACTTTGTAAATCTACAAGAGAAATATTTAATCGTGATTATTGACCATGAGGTAGGGTTTTATGGAATATTATCTTCACAAATAGATCTATTATAGACCTAGTAAATCAACTTCTTCATGGCATATATCAAATTAATGACCAATGTCATCATAAAAATTGCATAACAAACGTAATAACCACAACACAGTCAATAATGCACTATAAATCATCATCCAGACAAGTTGTAAATTGTGCTTATGATACAGATGGTTAATGCACCTATGTACGTTAGCTAAGTGTTTTTATTAAAACATTATTTAAAAAAATAACGTACTCAAAACAAATTCCATAGGAAATAAAAATGTATTACGATAGCCAGACGCACGTTTTAAACAAAAAATATAGAAGGACGAAATAGTTGAAATATTCTAAAAAGGCATGCTATGCAAAATAAAGAATTGATAGCACGAGCGTGTTACTATTGGCTATTACGACCCATGTTTGCTAACAAGCCACAAGCATATTAAGACAAACTAGAGCAAGAAGGTTGAAATCAATAAACGATTACCAATCCCGAACCAACGCTGTAAAGTTTACTATGTGACATTTGTAGAATCAAGACTTTTCAGTGTCGACCGAAGCAAAAACATTGAATGAAGAGATTAAAGAGATGAGTAATAAAATAATATATGAGACATTTGAAACTTTTAGTTATCAACATACTTTAAAACTATATTAAAGGCAAACTATCTAGTATTCTATTCTTTTCTATTCTATTCTATTCTATTATATTCTTACTACAATTAATAAAGGTTAATAATGAAATTCTTTGGAACCAACAAAATGACCTATGAAAATAGAATTGTTTAGGTCATTAAACATTGACGGTTAAACAAAAACACATGTTAATACAAAATTAAAGTAGCACAGTGTCACGTCTAACGCAATATGGCAACTGCATGGCATGGTAAGTGTAATTAAAAAGAAGCAATGCAATTTTAATATTTACAAAATATATATATATTACATTGTTGTTTTGAGTTGGGTTCTATTTATATTGTAGCACAATATGGTAATCCTAGTCTCAGCAGAGAGTAAGTATACCATTTAATAAAGAATAGGACCATCCTAATTTTCAACAAACATCGTTTAACTATATAAAACTATAATATACACTGCATGTACGTTTCAGAACTTTTTAGTTCTACCTTTTATTAAATTGTTTAATAAGTTGTAAGGCAATCATTAACTCTTTTATATTTTTATAAAAATTCAGTTTGAGTTAATATTATACTTGCATAATCACGCTTATTTTAGCATTAAGTATGCATTTTTTATTCAGACAAACTACAGTTAGTCTGTCGATGGAAGGGGAGACAAACCACGCTTTCTTAACAGGAGCCCGATACAACAGGTACAAACTATCACGAGGCTTTGATCAAAGAAATACAGCCAAAGCAGCTTTGATTAAAGAACATCTTGCAAAGTTTAAAATCATTTGCTTCTTTGCAGTGTTTAATATAGAGCTAGATCATATTGTTTTCATATTTTGTTGGGGTTTTTTTTATTTTCTTGTTTGTCGGCGATTAATTTGTATACTATGTTACAATATGATCTGTGTTATGTTGATACCTTTACACGTATCTTCATGGAAGGAAGGTGAAACAATTTACGAAGTTGAAGGATATAACTTTGACTTGTAGGCTATAATTGTTTCCTTTTTTATTTTCTGCAACAAGCACCAGATGCGTAAGTGTTTGCGACTAATTTAAAACGTGCTGAAAAAGTGAGGAGTGAATACCAATCACGACTGAAGTTAATTTTCTATGACATGGATTTTTATATAGCTTATATGTTTGTTATTTATTTCAGAGCACGCTTGATGGACGTAAAAAGTTTTAATGTGTATGGAGTTTATATGCCACGTAGCAACCCTTTAGAATGTTTTATGAGTGGTCCTGTGGCATCCAGATCACGTGATCGAAGCGAGGAATCACCTGGTGCTCCTCCTGGTAAAGTATTGACGAATATATTGTCAGTTAAATTAATGTTAAAATCTGCAAGTACATGTGTACATCGAATTTATTTTTGCTGTAACCTATTACAATTAAAAAATATTTTATTTTATTGATTCACTGGAAATCCTTATTCCCTACAATTACACGGCAATGTTATTACAACATTAATGACAGCATGTTTAACCATTCGTTAAAAACAAATGAAAAGGTACACTTTAATTTTACAAAATTAGGAAGCACAAAAACTAGATCACCCGTTTATTCAGTTAATACAATGACATACTATATTGATGACAAAACAAAAAAAACGGTCAGTAATAAGTAAAGATAAGTTAATTTATGTTATAAGAATTAACTGAGTATTCTATTGCATAATCTAGAGCCAGTTTAACATTTTTTAAAACATTATTTAACAACGATTAACGTCAAAGGTTTTCAACAGGTTCTTTGGCTAATGCTCGCTCAATCAGAAACTTTACACCAAGGTATATCTGAAACATTGCCGAAGGCGGCACGCATGCTTATGCATTTAACAACAAATATCGTAGTTTTTTTTACCTACAGATGGATACTGTAGAAAGTTTTAGTAAATGCTAGAAAATGTTGGTGCTCATAAATTTTAAATCTTATGATAAAATATTGATCCTTTTTGCTAAATGTAATCTTTATAAATAATAATCTATATTATTAGACACTCCTAGATCAGATATTCAGGAGACAAATGCAAATGCAGTGCAAGACAAAGAATCAAAGAGACCTTCAACTGCACCTTCTAAAAGGTTACTATCTTCATCAACGCCACCAGGCGGTCGTCCCCGAAGTGCAAGAATCGATTCCGTCAGTCCTTCCATAAATATAATGAAAGATGAAAGTGAGAACAAAGAAAATGTTAACAACACTTTGGTTGAAAAACTAATATTTTTGCAAAATGGGTTGTTTATAACAGGTAACCCGTCTGACGTGTAGGCTAGCGCTGACATGTAATATTTAGTTTAGCTTTGTGCTTCAGGTATTTATTCGTATCTACACTTTATATTATTTGGATGCTTTACGCTACGCTTAAGTAAAAGTTAACATCCCTGCTAACACATGTTGTTCAATACTACTCAATATATATTCATATTCCATCTCCGCTACCGCCTTTCTTCCATCTGTATATTTTCCACTTGCAGAATGCTGTTGAGATGATAAATTATTCGAAACATTTAAAGAAACGTGTACATAATAAAGACTTTGGCACCATGAACTGAAATTTGAATATTTTGACCAACAAAGTTTACTTACTAACCTATTTAGAACTAAGAAGTCATTAATGGTTGTCTAGCGGAGAATACAATTTATATGTTTGTATTTTTAGAGACTTGATGTTTTGAAAAATTTGTGTTGTCATCGTTGTTTGATTTTTCAACAATGCGTTCATTCTTTGTATACGTTGTTTAGTAGTTATATAGTAAAACATGTAAAAGCCTTACATATATTTCTAATCCTAACCTTGCTAACAATGTATGTAGAAAAATGGCAGATGTAATATATGCAATTACAAGCGTTTTTGAACTTTGTTTTGTTTTTAACGTAAAGTTTTAGTCTTTAAATATGAAACTGTTTACATTAGTTATCATAAACTATATGTATTATATTACCCTTGAAAATAATGAAAATATATGTGAAAAAATAAAGGCAATTATAGTATAACATAATTATATATTTGTTTCGATTTTATCTATGAATTAACTAACTTTACAACTATTTTATTTTAGGGAAAGGTGTTATCGTAACTTTAAAAGGTTTTAAAACACCACCGCCTCAGAAAAAAGAATCGGTTCTTCCAAGTGTGACCGGTGTTTCAGTGCCAACAATGAGATACAAAAAGACACGTGATTTGATAGAGGAATCTTCAATAATAAACCAACCTCCACCAACACCAGTAGGACAATTATCAATTAAAGGTGATAATGATCATGTTCATTTTCTAGAAAACTCTAAATCTCCAATGCCAGAAGAAACCTCAGATAACAGACCGGAAAATACGCAAACTGACGACAATGCAATTGTAAAGACTGATACTAATTCGACAAATATGGAAATGACAGTGAAAATCATACAATTATCTGGAAACCCAAATGAAACAGTTGTTGTTTATGACAAAACTAAAACTGGTGCCGCAGAGGACACTGAAGCAATAAATAATGACTTATTTATTGAGCATAATGGTGATTTAAATAATGATGAAAGCAATTCTCTCAAAGATTTTGAATCTTCTACAAAGAAAAATGCAGATACAAAAATTAATTCTAATGAAGTGGTTAATGACACAAATTTTAAAGAAAATGAAAAAGAAAACAATATTGAAAGCACCACATTTATTACAGAGAAAGAAAATGGTAAGACACAAGAAAATACTCGTGAAAGTAAAAATGTATTAAGTTTTCCAAATGCCAAACTTGACCCTAAAATTTAAGTTGTTAATTCATATTGTCAACTAGACACAATACTTGTGTAATTATGGTTGAGCCAGAAACTGTAAAAAACTGTAAAACATCTTTTCTACAATTCAGTTGTTGTTTTAAAAAAAAATAAAATAAATTTATATTTGCTTGTTTTGATTCAGTTTTGTCTGACAACGTAACCATACATTACATAATATCTGAAAAAAATTGTTAGGATAAGAATATTAACATACAAGGTAGATAGTGTCTATTTTCATCACATGAATATGCTCCCTTATTTATTATCTACATACAAATATATGCCATGTTTTTCTTCACAATAGGAAAATGAGTTTCAAAATTGTTATACCTTACATCAATATGTCCAAGCTTCCTATGGTAGCTGGCAAATCTAGATTTATTATATTAGTTGTTACATGTCTTAATTATTTCACAACTAAATAATGATATAAGACAAAATTGAAGCTAGTGAAGGAGACGACTGTAGAGAAAATAAATACAAGCACAATATTGGAAACAATACTGCAAAGAATCTGACCATATTGTAACAGATTCCTATGTATTTGTTTTCATTATTATTTTTAAATGTGATAACGTTGTTATATGATCAATAAAATGGCACACTACAAGTGGAAAACGCCTCAGTCTAATACATAAACGTTAGTACTTTGATAATTTTACTCACAAAATGTAAGTTTGAATAAAATATATAGTGGAATTACTGTTATGTTATATTATGTGCTTTGTATGACAGAATTATTAGGTTCTACTTTAGCATCAACAGATTATCCATAAACTGAGAAATGGCAAATTGCTTTTCACTAACTTCAGCCTAGTATAAATCACATGACACTAGTCATTAAAAAAGTTAACGTAAAAGTTATCATTTTCTGTTCAAATTGTTTGTACTCATCAATATAGATATATTCATAGGATCATTGATTTTTCATTTTCTTAGCAAAAGTGAACTTATCATCTTAAAATTTGACAGTTTTCGGTAAAGTGAGTTGTGTTTAGTGAAAGCTGTACTAATTAATGATTAGCTATAGTTGTGTCAGCTTCTTATTAGATACCAACTTTATAATACTGCATTCACAACAGAAGGCATTAAATTTAAAATGTTATTGCTAGAGTTCAGATATTAGTATTAATCTGTTTATTTACAATACATGTCTAATGTAACCATTTCATTATTTTAAATTTGCTCAATTTAAAGAGTTTAGCATGTGATAACTTGATTTATGTTGAATTACTAATAATAAAATGATTTTGTATTTGTTATTATTTTCTTCAAGGCCAAGTTAGTTTGTGATACCAACATTTAAGTATTTTGCCACCCATTATCCTAATTAATGCTATATAGTAATATGGTTTGTTTAATTGTGCTGTTGTTTGCCGCTGAATTGGTTACATGTTGTACGTTGTAAGGAATTTCGATATTTTATTTCTTGAATCCATGACGAGCGTTTTGTTCTGGATCTAGACCTATTGGTTTTAGTTTTTTAGTCCAAGGAATTACTCCTAGGTATTCAAGGTATTAATCATATAAATAATTAAGTATATTAAGTATTGACATTTTGCTAGATCTTTATTTTTTAATAACAGGATAATAAAGATATACTGCGTATTTGTAATGTGGATTGGCGGTTGTATTTTCTTTGATTAATATGTGGGTATTGTTTTATATCTCTTATTTTTCCATTGCTAACTGGACGTTAAACATAACATGTTAATTTAATGATTATTATTGGAGCTACTTATAAGACCAAAACTCAATCCTCTGACCATACCGATAGGGTCCCAATGGCTCCACCCATGGAGCTGCCCAGCGCGTCCCCATTTGGAGGATAGAAACCACCCTCTGGTTGTGGATGAGGGGGTATCAGGTCAGAATACGGAAAGATTGGTCACGGATTATCGTGTGCGACGTGTTTGGAGAGTGCCACTCTCCTTACACGTGCACGATAAAGACCTATTTTGTAGATTTCGAAAAAAATACCCTCAATGTGGCCGCTACAAAAAACATAAATTTTCCGCCCATACATTTTTCAAGTGGCAGTCGTAATGTTGGTCCCATTACCCAATTCTCTGTCCCCGTTGGTTTATTATTATTAATTTGTTCATGTCCTGACTATAGCTTGCAAACATTTATCAATGAAACCAAAACATGATCCAAGATTTAAAGAATAATAAGTTTAACGTTTAAGAAATAAAGTTGTAAAATTCACATAAAAACGTAATATCATAATTTATTATAACTCCCCTAATGTGAGTACAACAAACATATTTTATAAGTTTGACAATTAAAAAATAAAAATGCATACTTAAGCACATACACAAATTAAAAAGATAATATTGTGTCGTGTTAAGTTCGGAGATATTCCAGCCAGCCAGCAAAACTAACAAGCTACTTTATATCCTGAAATAAATGATATTAAATTAATGTGTGATAACTCAGCAATTATCAACGTGCTTTCTTTTGATACACCCCAGGTTCGGATAACTGTTCTAAAAACCCAAACATTTAACTATTATGATCAAATTTAAACCGGATTGGCGACATTTTTTATACACAAGTTTGAAGTTTGAAGATGTTTGAAGGATGGATATGGTACAGTTAGCGTTATTAAATGTTTCTTGCTCGGAGGAGATTTCAACGTCAAACGATAAGCTAATGCCCTTTGACGGTTGGCTAAATAAAAGTACTTTGGTATAGGTTTCAGTTAACAGTTATCTCTCTTTAACAGCATTTGAGCAATTATAAATGCTGTATAGGTTTGTTTAAGTCCGGCAATTTACTGTAACTACCATATTTCAACATATTAAATATATTCTTTACAAGGATGTAATCCTGTGACAATAAAATATTCCACAGTATTAAAAATGACAAATATACCAGCATTGTTACAGACTAAATTTATTAAATTACCAACACTGAAATTGAATATAATACCGTATATAGATTTAATTTTGTTTAGCTTTAACGTTTTTTTAACTGCACAAATAATAAAAAATTAAACTCGCAGCATTAACTCCATATTTTAATACACTTACACATTTCATTTTTAGAATTGCTAGTAAAATAGCGTCTTGTCACTTCGGCTGGTGAGTTACTGAACGTTGTATTCACACGCGGTGCTAACACATAGCATTAACTAAATAATCCGTCCAAGCAATAGTTTGTCAGATTGTGCCAAACAGGCTAAATTATAATATATATTATTTTTTGCCTTTTATGCCCTTTTTTTAAAGATACTATCTTATTGCTATTTTGCAGTATTTTCCTTTGATCTTTATGTGCGATATTATTCCATCTCACTCTACTAGCGTGAGATGGGCCCATCTCAGCTCGCAGTCAAGTAAACACTGTGACGTCACAATGCTACGAATCATACGAAGTAAACGGGGAACCAAATAGATTATTTACGTTTTTTGAAACTCGATGCACTTTCTCGCAAAATATAAATGTCGCCCTTCGAAGAGATACGACGAGAAAATGCATCTCGTTTCAAAAAAACGTAAATAATCTATAAATATCAGGACTACCTCTATTTGGTTCCCCGTTTACTTAGTATAATTTGTGCAGAATGTTTAATGATACTTTAAGGTCTTTTTTTCAAGAATCTCTAATAAAATAGCCTTAAATTTGGAGCACTCCAGAGTTAATGTAAAAAGTTATTTTGCTACATATTTCTTTTTATCCAGTATGGAAATTTTGTGACACTAGGAAGCCACCATTCTGTCTTCTGATTCATATAATGTCTCGTTTATTTTTTCATAATCAAGATCTTTTGCCTTAGGTTCATCTAACACTTTGGGCAGGTTTTCTAATGGATATTCGTTGTTGACGCTAGTCAGTGACATGAGTTTGCACCGTTTAACTCTAGAGCAATAGGGAGTGTGGCCTTTAGTTTTATATAAACACATGTAAAGAACTTAGTAACATTAGTGATCTCAAAATTTTTCGAACGGGCAATATGTTAATCAAATTGTAAAATATTTTGAGAACAAATTTAGTGTATTCCTATCTGCATTTATATCAGGTTATATAGCTGCCTTGATACTTTAGTTAAAATGGTTTCTAGATGAAAATAAGTTAGTTGCTGCTATACTGACGTGTCGCTCGGGATTAAATAATGCAACATAAATGGTCATCCCGTTGTAAAACAATCTACTTTCTTTGGATTGTCAAGGATCTAGCCCAATTGATCATGCCTTTTTCTGGAAGTTACCCAATGATACATTCTGTGCAACTTCTGATATAGATGGAGCGCAACTAATGTACAATGCAAGATAAGTAGCAATACTCTTGATGTTCAGGCAGACATTAATAAATGTAGTCCTCACAAGTCTGGCTGCCATTCCTTCCTTCTATAACTTTTGAGCTTTAATCATTGATCTGAGGCTGTCGAAAGTCTGTTTCGCTTACATATTACGATCTATCTATGAAGAAAGAAATATTTTCTAGTAGTGTCTTAGGTTCTGCGTGGGCGGTCATAAAAACTTTGTAGAAGACCATCCAATTAACTTTCATATACAGTTCAGCTTCAATAAGCTTTGCTGGTCTGACGAAAAACTATTTAAATACTTAAAAATAGGGTCCTTTGTAAGACATTTGTTAATTTCCGGGTCATACTAAAAGACCAGCAATCCAAAGAACATTGTGACGTTTGGTTTGAATTTTCTAAAGGGTTTTAGAGAAGAACATAGAAATATAATGTGTCTACAGCCAACGACAACGCGGACGACGGTTGACCAAAGCTCACAAGACCATTCGTGTCAGGTGAACTGAAAATAAAAGGGGCAATTAAAATATCTGAGGTGGAATAATTTGGGATCAAACTCCCTTCATTCGTGCAGCAATTTTATGTGGATGGTAATAAGAACATTAAATATAAAACCACAATTCAAACAATTTATTTCATAATATAAACAATGAGTAACAAAAATGCACCGTGACCGCTAATCACACAACTTCAACAATACTGACAAAGCACACAACTAACTTGCTGACTAAAATACTCTTTCATAACACATTTCAGGTGATATAATTTAAAATTTGACATTAATTTGAAAAAAAAATCTTCTGTTAGAAAATGTCAATGCCATTCACGAATAGGGCATAACATGTAACATTATACACACTATACAAATCTTCCAGAGAGAATATACAATAATTGGACCATGGATGTCACATCTCCGACACAACATACAGAATAAATGTCATAGGATTAACATTTTGAAAATATTTTCTAAACATTGTACACCATTTCGTGAATTAAAATAAACATTTATCCTAGAATGCTTCACTTAAACTTATCTTGAATGAACTTACTTGATATGTTGTGTGATATACCAGGCTTCAGTCTGTCATGAGACAAAATCAATCTATATTCAATGTTTTAAAGTTACACACAATTAACTCAAACAGAAGTAGCAATGTGTAGATTGTATCTTGCTCCCGTGTTTTTGTTATTGTCGCTGTGAAAGATTTGATTTGAATTAAATAGATGTAGAACGTACATTTTAATATAAATTGAATCGGAGGTCTTATATATTCAGCTCGACAGAGATCTTGTTCATTTGCAATTTTAACAAAATACAACTGCTGTAAACTTCGTAAGCAGAATAATGTATCCATTACTTGTACGTGTACAAAAACAGGCTTACTTACAACAGGCCTTGTCAGAAGCATTATACATCCAAAAAATGCTAAAACTTAAAAAATTACTTTGACTTTGTCCAAGTAATTAAAGAACTGGCTCTTTCACCATATTATGCCAAAAATTTTCAAAATAAGAGTTTCCATTATTTTAATATATTATGACTACAGATTTGTGCAGTTAGTGTTGTGCAGTGTACAAAGATCCTATATTATCCACGTGGTATTATCTGTAAAAATGTCAGAATATTCAATCGTTACACCACAGATGTTCTGACAGTACATCATTAAATAAAACTGAAAAATGAACAATAATATTTCAACCCAATTTACAAATAACCATTAAGCAGTAACAGGAAACTCGTCCAGCGAGTCTAAACAACAAGCGATGTGCAAACACAATTCTCTAAATAATTACATATGACATTGTTGTACTTGCAACCACACAGTACGTTAACTATCTATCATACAATGCTGATTAACAATACATAAATAGATATAAACAATTTTACAGATAGATTATTGACTGTACGATCATACCAAATATTTCTATATTCCTATCTTAACGTTGTTCAATTTTCTCAAATTCAGTTACACAAAGTCTATAAAACTGTAACGTGATAATATTGACAGGAAATAAGATCAATAATACGTTTACCAAGCATCAACAACTTTTAAAAAGCGTGATGATGTAAACTGGAATTTAAACATTTTAAAATGATATAAATTTTGACATTTAACGATAATTTAATGCTTCACTGTACATTCAGTTTAAATGCAGACGTCATTTATTCATTTAAGGTTTCCCTGAGACGCTGACTGCTGGCAATGTGCCAACCAAGTGCAAAATTGTATGCTCCATAGTTTTAGGCAAGACAAACATGAGAATCTAATTTACAGACTTTTAGGCACATAATATTCTGTCATTTATATAATCAATAAAATTATCACGGTTAAAATTACATGGACACAAAAATATCTTTATCAGGGTGTATTTCCACTACTAAAAATCAATTTATAAAATATACACTTGCAAATCTATCGTGCATGTTATAGGATTTCAAAAGTCGTAAACTGAACGCGAACTACATGTTTTGTGTTTAGGACTTTTTGTAATTGCTATGGCACTTTTTTCAGTTGTTCCACTTCCATTATCTGACAACTTTATTTGTTTCTTTTCTTTATCAATTGTTATTTTGTTTTCAAATCTAGAAAACACAAGTTGAATATCTTTTGTTGGTAGCAGACGACAGTTTGTATCAATCACGCTTAATATTCTCTCATAGTAATAACTACAGTCAGACGAAATTTGTGTGGCGTCTTTACAGTCTTCAATCAAAACAGCTTTAATTGATTTGTCCTTCAATATGTCACTAGATTTGACGTGTAAAAAGTCCGATACATCCTTTAACAACACAGCCGGATATCTGAAAGAAAAAAGGCCAAGATAAAGTACAAAACTTAATGTATGATGTAACAATTTAAGCACATTCTAGAATATCAATCAAAAGCTTAAATCAAGAGTAGATATTATAAAGCATCGGATATGAATAACAAGATTTTGCGCGACACTAGAAACCTAGTAAATTTTTTAAGGGCGTTTTTTTTAAGTAACAGTAAAATGTGAAACGCAAAAATTGAACTCAACAAAAAATGGGAATTTGTTTAAAAATCAAATATCGATTTGTTTTCAACAACAAAACAATAGATAACATCGTTAGAAATTAACACGAAACTTAGGACAAATGCCACACCTCACACCATTTCTTATATGAAAATGACTCATCGCTTGTTGTTTTGAGTACAAGACCAAAACAAAAATACTCAACACATAAATCTCTGATTTTATAAGTTCGTGGGCTTTACTCGGTACTCGTCTACTAATAAAAACTGGACGCAATGCTACAACTGAAAATTTCCGCGTAGTTTTATAACCCCTTATTAAATAAACAAATTCATTTTATAAATGTTACTATGCGGTTTGAACAAAGTCAAAAATCACATAATTTTAATAACCGTTGCTCTTAGAAACGGTTTATTCCAATATGCAGAACCTTGAATATTTACGTGATAAAGGTAAGTTCTTGTAAGACAATTTAATAGAAAAGTATAATTGTTTCCGTTATATTTAATTTACTTTTTTTCAGTGTTAATCTTTAGTGTATCTTCACAATTGGTTGTGAAAGCGGTAAGTAACTTAAAGTTTTTAAGGTGGAACATTTTTCACAAAGTAAGGACTGGTATCATGAATAAAGTCTCGTGTCATTCCAGTTATCTGGAGAATTGCAATATGGAATCATATCCTTATCAACCGTTCTAGAATGTGTTCTTAAAGATAGTCAGGATTGTTTTAAACATATGTAAAAGTACCTAGATTTTAACAGGTCACATATTACAGCTATGAACAAAGACGACACATTACTCTTGTGAGCTTAATTCAAGATTCTAGGGATAATAATAACCCATTTTAAGTTCTGGAACAAAATTTCAACATTTATTCTATAGATTTGAAAGCAAAACGTGACTGATTAAGACCAGTATACTTATATAACTATGTATCCTTAATCTTTAAAATTATAACAATTGTACTGATGTTCCGACATAAACGCTTTTCATTATCTGTGTATAAATTTCACTACTTGAATTAAAATTTCTTGCGAAATAATTGTTTCGGCGCCCTGTCCGTTTCAGGATAATTTCCTCTTCCAGCAGCGAGTACTTAACCTCCTCAAGAATAAAAACTAATATACAAAACAAGCTGTCATGAGAATTATGTTGCGGTATAATCAATAGATATAATACTCTGCCATTTATACGAGGACAATAATCGAAGGATATTTAATAAACATTATAGTGATGCATCTTGTATTTACGTTTATTTAATACGGTTTATTGGCATTAAGTTTTGTTAAAACACGTTGTACTATTAATATAAAACTATAACTGATCGATTTACGCAAATAAAATGCCTCAGACACAGTTATAATTAAACGTTTGGCAGAATGCCAAGATGTTTTGTACTTTTACATAATGATAAACACGTTAAGGAAATACAATTTAAAAATCGTTTTAAAGAACAATATTCATCACATTTAATCACATAGGTGATAAATCAATCAAATATAATAAATAACAATCATAATAACGCAAATGATATACCAATATTAAGTATACTAATTAGAAAAAATAACTTGAGTAACACAAATTTTTAAATTGAATTTAGTTTCATCACATTGATAGTTTTTTGTATTAATGACGGTTATTACCCCTTTTATTTTAGTCTTTATTGTCTTAGTCTTTCTTCACCTTTGATTTTTGGATTTTCTTTTTGACAGACTCCTTGGTTATCGTTATTTCGTTATTACCTTCAGTGATAAAATATCTTGCAAATTGAAATAAATGCTGATAACACAACTCTTGTTTTTTAGGGTACTTTATCTATTCAATCATTTTAGAGAGAGAAAAATGCTTTCAAATTAACCTTATAAACAACTGATAAACAAGTATTCATAACCTTTTATACTACTACTACACCCATATTCGCATACCTTCTGTGAATCATGTACATGTGCTAAACCCAAATATACTAATTAATAGTAATCTGCAATCCATGTTCAATAAAGATTAGAGTCGAGCAGACCATACCATAAGTGAGTGTGGACTCCGTAACCTCCGTATTAAATCGTAAATGACTATGATCAATTGTAAATGACTACCTAAGTGTAGTTGGATTTGATTATACAAAATAGGCAATGTCTTCTGCAAATGTTTTGAATCAAAGTGCTGTATAGGTATACATAATGTACACACGGGCACTATTTGTGAAAGTTCAATGACCTGAAGTGTCTGATCATGACAAGTATACAAGTATATATTCGTCAATAAACATTAACTATCGGATTACATTTGCAATCAAAGTTATAAAAGTAATCAGTGACAGTTACTCGACAATAAGAAAGGGGCGCATAATAAAGCTGTTCAAAATTAATTACACTTTGTAAGGGACTTGGGGGTAACGCTCAAAATGGTGGGATGGCGCAGATTAAGGGCTGACAAACAAAAACACATCAGCTTCCATTGCTACATTTTATCCATACACAAATTACGTCACAAATACAAATACAGATAGCGGGGAAAAGGGGAACACTCTATCACAACAAAGTGTTCATGTAATTAATAGGTTCTCACAATCTGAACTAATTTTCACAAGCGCAAATTGACCGGTACACGGTTTGGGTATACATATTGAGTAAATTTTTGATCAAAATATATTTTCTTTGTAACTTAAGCCTATGACCATAATAGGACTATGGTATTTTTTGTGCGTTTCGAGTATATACTTGTATATTTAATATTCATTTTCAAGATAAAAAGGCAAGAGGTCATATAACACGAATACGGATAAATTATTTTGATGAGTTGATTTAAATCGCTACTAACTTAGTTTCATAATACTGTGTAAAAGAACACTAGTTGTCATTGTTGATAGTGTAAAAGTGTTATGTTTTATACGAGTGCAGCTGTATTTTCCGTTTCAATTTACTAACGTTCTCAGAGTCTACTACATTTGCCTAAACGTTGTTCAGTAAGACTGCCACCTAGAACTTCTTACCTTCTAAGCTTTTTTTAAAGAGATCTAAATACCGTGCCAGGGGGGTAGATTTTGCTCCCAAATATGAATGCATCATTTAAATATGATGACATGTGTTCCAAAAAAATTCTGATTTACTTTTGTAGCAAAGTCACGTGTTCAAAGAACATGACATTGAAAATCTTTTAATTTATTTCATATATAAGGCTGACTGATTTTACTACTTAAAATATAATAACCTACATGTTATTTGATAAGGGCTCCTTAAGGGTAATTTCATGGAAGAGTGGATTAATGCTTTCTTCAAAACAATCCTCCTCCTCTTCTATTTCTGGATCAGACGGAATGTCACAAAATATACCATTTTCTTCACCGGTTTCTAAACAAAAATAAAAGTTGTATTAATACAAATTTAAAATATTTACTGTAAATGATTATGTATAACAAATGAATGATTATGTATAACAAATGAATGCTGGCGTTTAGTTAATTGTTTTCACGTTGCCTTCCGCAGTCTTTATCGCAGACAACGACATATATCGACAGTGGAATCTGTTGAATGGGGCAGAGGAAGCTGTTGAATCGGCGACAACCGGAAACTCTTGAACATTATCATATCAGTCAGCATAACCAAACTGCACAGGTAATAAACGAATTAGCATGTCCATAGATTACTAGATCACCTTTAAATTATAATAATAATTGAAAATTTCTGAGCCAATTTAAATATATCCTTACAAATTATTTGTTCTTGGTGCGCATTTTCAATAGTAATTATTGCAATGACACTATAAAAATATAAGTGTCATTACGATTATCATTATTAAAAGCAATTTAAAATGTGTACTGTGTACCATATAATAATAAGTGAAATAGAACATTATTATGCTTGTCTTTATGACATAGATTTGGAATTAAAGCCTTATAATATACTATCATAAAAATTTTAATGGAATTACATAATAGAAAACAATAAAATATCTGATTCATCTATCAGACTTACCTTATAAAATGACTAATTATTATCATTGCATTCAAGTATCATGGAGAATTATATAAAATAATGTCTTACCATTTTCGACTGTGTGGAATTCCCAAACAATCTGCTCACTTTCCTGATTAAAACCGTTTATATCTCCTAAATAACCTGTACAGATTAGACAAAAAATTTATACATCATTTCAGGCATTACTGAAATTCTGTTTACAAAACTACATTCTTTATATACAAAAACATTGCAAAACGAAAATAACAATATAATATTTCTACAAACACAACTGATGTTTCAAAAAAATCATGTACATGTTGACTGTATTTCTATTCAAAACGTTTGTCAATAAAATGAAAACAGTATAACAAAATCCTTGTCAACTACACTTTGGTTTGACTAATGTTCCATTTTAATTTTTTTTGAAAGACACCTTTAAAAATTACCTTGTATCAGAGATCTCATTTTCTTGGAATGGGCAATCTTAAGCGGTGTTTTACCGCCGTATGTGGATATTGTTGGATCAGCTCCGTATGACAGCAATAGTCTAACCAATGTAACAAAGTCATTGTCAACTGCATCATGGATTGGCCTAAACGACATAAAGAAATGTATGTAAGATAACAGTTAAATCATCCATTTTTCCTTCAGTTTGTATGTTTGCATAATATTAGCCCGTCCTACTGTTTCGAGTTCGGAACGGAAGACATTTACGTGAGTTGAAAAGCACAAAAATTGTCTAACTATATTATTGCCACAATATAAAAGGATAAATTTTAATTAAGTTTGTAGCATTCAATACACGGTACTGCATGGTACAATTATATATTACTTTGTATGTGGAATAAAGTACAGTTTAACAATTAATAGATAATTATTGTTTGTTTTATGGACAACGGATTTTTTTAAGAAAATTATAACTATTCAAGAGTTTTATTAACAAGACTTGATTTTAGACTCTTCACTAGATATGTAATTACACAGACAACCAAATTTAAATATTGTATTACCTGATTATCTGACGCCCACAAATATATTAAACCTCACGTAGTTAACATGTATTGTGTACCATTTACGTCATACATATACCAAAATTTAAATGTTTAAACCCTTTACAAAAGCTCACCTGTAGATGCGGTAAAAGTAAAAACGATTATAATAAAACAAATATGGTATCTAGTAGTCGCCCGAAAATCCCATAGTTACGTATTTGAACTGTAATAAGCATACTTTGCTTATATACTGAGAAATATGCAATACATAATCAAAATGTTTTAAGGTTAGGTAGTCACTGCAAAGAAGATCACAATTTGAAGTTAGCTACTCGCTGTAGAAAATATCTGTCGATGCACGTGTCAAGTGTCTCCTAAGCAATCACACTTGCTCACGCATATGAAACAAGCGTATACAATAAAAATCAACAAACCTTATTCCATCCTGTGATGCACAGTTTACCAAAGCTCCGTAAGACAACAACATGCGTGCAATCGCCATATTGCCACTAACACAACTCTCATGTAATGGTGTATACCCGGCATTGTCCCGTACATTTACATCTATAATACCAGTCTGAAGATATGACAGTGCAACATCCTGCAAAAAATATTTTACTATTATTATTTCTGATTGCAATTATTTCTGGATAAACAACTATTAGTGACTAGTTCTCGCCAGAAACGAATTTAAAATAGCTTATCTTATGATGTTACTTCATACTAACCTTGCATCTCTACTTTATTTCCTGACACTGATAAGCAAACGTTCATTCGTAGTAGCTATATACATCTTTGAATGTGGTTATTTAACAGTGAATAGATTTTTCAGAGAATTGAAATGAATTTGGTTTTACATACGTATGTCCAACCTACCCAATCGGCTAATGTTTTGAGAACCATTTCAATTGGTAACGGTCGAAGTCTTTTAATTGATAGCAGAATTCGTAGAAATTTTCAATAGTTTTGCAATTTAAAAATCTATTAATTTATAAGGATATGGGTTAAAGGCTGTAGAAGGAGTTCAAAACACAAAATAGGTTCCCTCTTCTGAAAAATGACTAAGATCCCAATTCTGGAAAATCAAGGAATAAATTCTCGAACAATTCCATAATAGCAGGTGCATAACTTCAATACAATGTGCAATCTTTCTGTGAAGTTTCAGCGATCTGGGTTGAAAACTGTAGGAGGAGTTGATAAGACAAAATAGATACCATATTTTCCTCTCCCGGCTGACTCCACCATAATATAACCCGGGATTGCACACCAGCCAAATTTTGAGTTTAAATGTACACATGATGGTTATCCCGATTTAGCATTGTCATTTGTTGCGAAAGTTTGCATGTAGTTTTGATTTTATATGTACTAGAAAGTCAAAACTCAAAAGGATGTACAAACCGACCATACATTCAAACCGATCACGATCTATAATCTAATGTCTTGAATGTCATGCAAGTTTAATTGATATAGTAAGATTAAGTGGTTTCTTGACGACTTTAATAAAATATGATGTGACTAGGTTAACTATTTCAAAAGGAACTATAATAATCTAGATCTGTCATCATTTTAAAAGGTCATTAATCCCTACATACTAGACGTGTGCTCAAATATACTTAATAGAATTATTGAGGAAAATTTATTCTGCTTAGCATACAGTCAACATACTTTCTTATCGATTTTATTACGATTCATTACAGTATCTCTAGTCTGAACATGATCTCTCTGTAATCATTAAAAATGCTATTTAGACGATCAGCGTTATCCTGCAGACGTCAATATACATAGTGCAAGTAGTACATATCACTTATTAAGTATCACTTATATATACAACTATGAACAAACCTTACAGGCATAGGTCAATAAGTACATTTTATGATATATATTGAATACGCATACTGTTGACCTAGATGTTTTTGAATTCGGATAAGATATGCTAAGAAATCTAAGCATCTTTAGGTATAATAAGAAAAAAGCCGGATTTAGATACTGTTGTGTCACTCAGCAACTTTTATTTAGTAACAATATATAGCAATATGTATTGCCGTAAATGAACACTGGAGAATAAGTGACATTTTATGATATATTTTGTATGTCTGTTAAGAAATTACATAACTAAACGCATAGACCTTTTGATTGTCTGTTAAGCTTATTAAAGAAGTTTCTAGTCCATGTAAGACGGTTGGGTCCTTAAATTTTTAAAAAGTTATTCAGATTTACAGTTAATTAACTAATTGTAAATAGGTTATAAACTTTATTCTCTATTGGTAACCTCATTTCAAAACACTTTAAAAATTTGATCATCTTTAATTTCACATTTTAGATCAATCATTAGATATGAATTGGAATAATTCAAAATAGACGATGCAGAGCACCTCAATGGTTTTCAAAGATTTACAAAATTAGTTTTTAGTTAAATGGATCAAAAAGCAGTCTAATTATGACATTATTTATGCCTATTTGTATTAACTTTTCCTCGTTTAGATTGATTCAAAAATTTCCAGTGAAACTAACAAATTACCCATTTATCCTGCACCTAGATAATTTAACCACAACAGGTTAAGAAAAAAGTACAAATATAAATATGTTACACAGATGTTATGTAAAGCCTTGAAGTATCTTTGTCAATAAGCTGCCGAGTTTTTTTATCTATAAGGAATAGCATATAGTATAACTTATCATTTATAAGGAATACACAAATTTAAATTAATTTCTGTAGGAAGCATTTCTGTTATGGAACGCACGACCGGACAAAAATAATTCGATAAACAATATTTAGGGACTTTCAACATGTTTGTATGTTAGACCGAGATGGATTTTGATAAGGATATATAATTTTTCCATAATAACTTAGGTAGACTTCAGCACGAAAAACCTAATATATAGGTGAATTATGAATTATTTGATGATAAAAATTCGAATCTTGTCTCATTATAGACAGTTTGTGATATGCTTAAATAGGACAAATATTGAGAAAACCTGAAAAAATCCATATCTTCATATCTCAATACATAAATAAACATACATAAAACACGAACTAATTACATGTAGAAAGCAAATGCTGCAATCATCATCAGGGGCGGATACAGGATTTTCGAAAGGGGGCGTAAAAACGGGATATCGGAAAAGGAGGGCCACAAAGTGGTCCTCCCGCGCCTCGCAGAGGCGCATTTACGGAAAGGGATCTCGAAAAAATGGTGCAAAATCCTGCATTATCGCAATTTCCATGCATCCAAATGAATTTATTTAACACAAGGTTTTTATAGTGTTCAGTAACCTTTATTTGGTACAGTATATAACAGAGATATCATAATAAACGAATTAGTACCGTTAATGCATTAATTAATATCGAGGACTAGCGGGGATTACATTTTTGCCTTTGGCGCTGGTTGTTACCCTCCCTGTTCTTTTTTTTTCCTTTCTTTTTTTTAAAGGGGGGGGGGGTCCTGGATCCGCCACTGATCATTTAGATTTTTATCAGAACAAAACCACAATTACACAGAATTTGACTCAAAAATAAATACATTGTGCCCATTCTCTTCTTACCGAAACTAGTGCCTATTCTTTAGTACCTTTAGTGTTTTGCCCTTATAATGAACAGATGCCTTAAAAAGTCATGCTTGTTATGGAAAATTTTGTAAATCAAATATAAATTCAATTCTTACTTCATAGCCCATTCGTGCAGCTCTATGGAGTACAGTCTCTCCTGTATCTTTGCAGACACTTAACTTTTTAACTTCTGGTAGTAATGGAATGAATGGCACAGGCGGGGGTGGGTGATTAGAATCCGACACATCAAAATCGTACTGTGAATAATTCTCTGAGTGTAACTGTAAATAATATACACTTTGACAATTAACTTTGATATGTGCATGCAAAATTCAATAAATATATACTTAAATGACATCGTAAAAATCAACACGCCATATTGCACAGACACAAAACCTGTTACATCGAAAATTATATTAAGATCAACTTGTTTTGTATTTCTCTGTGAACAGATGTTCAAATATCTCATATAATGTCTTATTGTATAACTAACTTTGTTTGTAAGACTTAAAAATAAATAAAACCTCGAATACGTTTACGTCATTTCCTTGAGCTAAGAATAACTCTAAATATTCAATGCAATCGCGAATAGTATTTAACAATAACCATTTTACATAACTTAAACAGGTTAAAAAGATACTGATCGATTTTCAAGTCACTGAAAGCAATATTAATGGCTTGTTGCTGACAAAACTGGGTCGCCATGACATTAATGTTAGACCTCCCAATGATTCAGCACATATAACAATTGTTTTATAAATTGAAGAAAGAGATAAAACATAAAGGTAACACCTGATTAAATGTACTGAAAACATGAAAATGTATTCAGAGGACACGTTCTGATATATTATGACTTGGAACTATGGAAAAACTTTCGTAATAGTCAAAATAACCATGTATCATTTCGCTCCTGTTTAAATTACATAATGCAAATATTATTCCAAGGCCAAATTGGCACTAAAATAACAACTGCTGCTTTATTGATATGTGCTCTTTTAAATAGTTATCACAGTATACGTACATCAATTCCTTGTGGATAGGACTTAACTCTCTTCATCGATGTAGTGCTACTTGTAGTGAATTTAAATTCATCTTCAGGAGCTTGAGTATGCACCATTATTTTTGATGCAGAAGATACAGCTTTTCGTAAGCCGTATCGGATTTTCCCTCGTTTTCTTATTCTTCGTCTGAACCTCCTTTCTTGAGGATGGAACAATAATTTCATACTTAATGCGCCTTTACTTTTACCATTACGCAACATAGTACTTGTATTCTTCACCACCCATGTTCCGTTGTTGTCTGCGTCTGTAGATTCTGCTTCCTCCACCACTGTTTCAACTTTTTTAGCAGTGGGTTCAACATCGTACTGAACAATTGTGGCAATTTTATTGACGTACGATTTTGCTTTCAACCTTTTGTTAAATCTACGGACCCGTTGTCGATGCCGGACTGCCTTTCGTTTTTCCTCTCTCCACAGCTCATTTTCGTATGCTGCATTTCTATGGTAACCGCGTCGTCCAGCTGTAAATTTAAGCAATACACTGTTATACCTAAGACGCCAATTAAAAATACCATAAGCTGAATGCCATTTTTATTGTGATGTTTGTTTACCTGTGTGTGTTTGTGTATTTAAAATAGACTATTATAAGGGGCAAGGTCGAATGTAGACAATTGGTTGTAACCAAGTTGCCATCCTCACAAGTCAGGGTTTCTGTGTCCACGAAACTTCCACGAAACCCTGACAAACTTAGCTAGGAAATTCCCGGGCTAGAAGTCACTATTTTGATTGGCTACATCATATCTTAATGCAGCCAATCAAAAGCTCGCTTTCATTCACGACTTGGTTATGGGATATCCCGATGTCGATTGTAAATAAACCAAACGGATGTGTTGCATAGATCATGTGAAAATCAACGTATTTTGTACAGTCGTATTAATAGTGTTTTTATTACCGCCTTATTTTTTAGTTGGGTTACGTTTTCTTCCCACTCAAGAATGAGTAAGAATGACTACTGCCAAACACTTGCTTCTTTCAAGCAATTTCATTAGTTTATATTTCGAAGGTTTGACGTCATATGAAAATCTTCTAGCCCGGGAATTTCCTAGCTATGTTTGTCAGGGGACACAGAAACACTGACTTGTGAGGATGCCAATTTGCTAAAAATATTTTTTGTTAAACAGTTTCTTCATAATAAAATATAGCTTTATATGATATTTACTGAAAATTACAGTTGTGAATATTACTAAATATCCGGATTTTTCTTTGTTCGTTGAATTTACTATTAAGCATTTTAAGTGCAACTGTACAAAAATCAATTATATTTCAAAGAAGAAGGTTATTATGAAAACACTCCACATATAACAATACTCTACTTGTTTTAGTTTCTTTTTTTCTTTGTTTCAGCCATGGTTTGTGACAGCTGGAATACAGACAGTAATGATGTGAACTCAAAGTATTATACTTAACGTACTGACCCGATTTTCTTCTGGTTCTGGTTTCTAAAACTTCTGGTTGAAAGTCGATGAAACCTCGGGGCTTGACCATTCGTAATCTTTTGCGAAGGCGACCAAATTTTATAGGACTACATCCTGTAAGTATAGATAATTTACATAATGCCCAAATGAAACAAAGTTCTTTATTTTTATTTTCAAAGTGATGCGTAGCTTGTTTTCAGAAACAATGCAAAATTTATATTTAAGCTGTTAAGTTGTACATTATATTCTTAATACAAAATGAAAAATGCATATCTAATAAGGATACTACACCGTGAATGTTATCAAACAAAGTTCTACAACAATTATGTTATCAAACAACAAATAACGTAAATATATCATTTGTTTGTTTGATAACATTATTGGTGTATAATGATCTCTATGTGTAATAATGTAATTGTAGATGTGTAAATAAAAAGCATTGTACACCAACAATAGTATCATAAAGACTAAAACTATTGCTGACTATTGCTGTGGACAATTTAATTTTTGTAGATGACAACATTAAGATGACACTATTCGAAAAAAAGTACCTGGAGCAATCATTTTGGTCTTTCGTTCTCTTGCTTTTCTTCGAATTTCGTCAGCCTGTTGACATTTAAATAAAAAAAATATATACATATATCCAGCTTTTCTTTGGTTTACTTTTTTAAATCACACTTTATGAACTAGAGAAATAAATATGAACATCTTTTAACTATTCATGCAGAATGCTACAGGTTTGCTCACCACAAATTAAAATGCGATATACTGATTACTAATAGTTTACATATAAAATACATATGAAAAACTGTGTACATGTGTGTATGTAAAATATGTAGTAAATTTAATAGTGTGAAAGTAATTTAATTATCCTGTTCTATATAAGATAATGCAACACTACAATTCATTCATTTTGTTCTGCACAGCGAGCTAACATAAAGCTACAGTATTATACATAAATGAGTAGCACATACTTTTCGCTTGGTATTTGAAATTATTCTAGTTTTCCTTTTAGAGTATTTAACTTCTTTTCTTGTTACCAGTTTCTAAAATAAAATGGTAAAATTAAACAGTCTGTTTGTTTGATATTGAAATTTGTTTTACAAAATAAATTACTTAAATATTGGTAAGACAAACGAAATTATACCATGTTGTTAAGAATGAAACAGAAACTAAAAATATACATGTTTCTTTCACAATGTTGTTTTACAGGATGACATTGTATTGATAAAAAACACGTATCAAATGTATTTTGTACGCTTTTAAATGCAATAGAAAGTGATAGTGAATTTCGAACAGGTTTTTAATGAAATTTGATCTTGATTGCTGATAGTAGTCTAAAGCATACGTACACATTTTATTTTATCGTTGGCGAAGTTCCGTTCTTCTTTTTGTTTCCGCTCTATATCTATTGATAAACTTACTCCAGTTTCTTTTATTTCCAACTCTGAATCTCTCACCCCCTGTTTTGAATGTTTGGTTGTTGGCGACTTACGTGTCCTTTTATTAGCAGGCTTGTTTCTATGCATATTCGTTAAATTATCGCTGACAACACTTGCGTCCTCCTTTTTAGATATTGAATGCTTCACAACGTCGTGGTCTTCTGTACTCTTTTTATTTACAATTGCGGTGTTTAGTCTAAATGCCTGTATAGGCTGGGGTGTTGGAATAGAAACAAATTGTTTTACATCTGGATTCGTTTTGTTGGAGTCTTCCTCGGTAGTATTACACTTGCCGTGTATCATTGGGGCCACATTAGCAATGGGAATTTTTTTGTAAGGCATTGGTCTGTGAGGAAAACTAGATTGGGGTTGTATAGAATAGTCCTGTTTGTCGTTGTTGTGCTCTCCTTCTATTGACTGTTTCTGTTGAGGTTTTCTGTTTGGTGAAACTTTGTTATGTTTTCTACGATGTCCTTGTGACGCCGCTAAATCGAGTGTAGGTGGTTCAACCATTAATGGCGAAACCTTTGGCGCAGGAAGTTTTTGTTGCGGACTCAACGTCGGCATTTTTGGAGATTCTGGAGAAATAAAACTTACATAGTCTTGTGAACGACCTATTTTATCCTGTGGAATACTTGCATTTCGTTGCAATTCTTTTGTTTGTGGGGCCTTAACAGGAGGCTGCTCTTCAAGAATATGTTTCATAGATTCGTCATTCATAAAAGCATTCATTATAATATGTTTTTTTGAGAACGGTTTAGGTTTACTTTCTGTTGTCGTTTCTAAATGTTTGGATGTTGGAATTGCTATTTCTAAAGGATTATTTAATTGTATTTTGGAAGCAACACTAGTTTCAGTTTCATGTTTTCTTTCGTCTATTCTCAAACTAAGATCGTCTAATGTTGAGTTATTTGAAGTTATTGTCGAGTTATTGTCGTTTGATTCAAGTTTGTCTATTTTTATTTCCTCTTGAGGCTTCCATGTATTCAACTTGGTCTGATCTGGATTCCAAAGACGTGGTCGTGGATTTCGTATTATTCTTTCACTATGAACATCAATTAGTTTTGATCCACTAGTACCCATTATAACAGAGCCATGAGGACTCGAGTGTTGTATCATCACTGACGATTCAGAGTTATTAGACCCAGGAGAGGATAATCTTGATAAAAAGTTGGACGGAGATTTTAAACTTGAGATCGTGTTTGGTGAATTCGGAAAGCAAATGGATCTAGGAGAAGATGATGGTGTATAGCTCGTACTTGAGACTCTACTTCCTTTTGGAAATTCGCTTTTCTCGACAACCCTACCAGGCTGAATATCACATGTTATTACAGGGCTGTGTCTTGAAGAAGCATGTGGTGAATAATTAGGGTAAGATAACGGCTCCGCGGAAGGCGTCATCACAAACGTACTATCTGGGCTGCAACATTCTTGTGTTTGCTTGAAGTGCAGTCCTCCTGATAATACACTGGGACGATTCTGATTAAATGACGGTGATCGTGATGAAACACAAGCTTGAGTCTGATTAAATGATATGCTTGGACTAGTTCGAACGTAACTATATGAATCGTGTGTAGAATGACCACTTGAATACCTTGAAGAGGAATGAGCAGATGGCAGAGTCTTCTGTACCTGAGGCATCATGTGATAATTGTTACTCCTAACTGCAGGAGGAACTGTTGTGTTTGACGGAATAACTTCTTGATGGTTGAAATACTTCAAATGTCCTTGACCGACACATTCCTGTTCCTTACGAGTATTTGTTTGGTAATTAGAATATTTTGATATTTCACTCTTCTGCTGCAAGTGGCTTACCTTCTGCAGGGGATTAGACAAATGATGGTGGGAAACGTTGGATAATTGTTGGTTACTATTTTTAGGATAGTCCCGACTAATTGTCTGGCTATATGGTGGCCTGCCATCAGAATAATCTTGTGGGTACACCTTATTACCATGCTGAATAGTCGGAATATTTTGGATAAGCTGTTTGGAATTATAATCATGTTTTAGTGCAATATTATCCGTATGATGCATTTGTTGTCTTGACGGATATGTGTCACGTGACATACTAGCAGGATGATAATCCTGCGGCAAGCTGCCCATATTATGATGCTTCGCATCTGGATTTTGCATGTAGTTTTGACTAGGTATAACGTCAACACTGTGATGTGTAACTGTGCGCTGTTTTTCATGCGCAGATAAACATAATTTCTTTCCCACTTGTCCATATTGCTGGCAAAAGTTAGTTGAATCCGCGCAACGCTTCCTGGTTTTTAATGATAAATCAAGAGGGCTTTCCGCTTGCCTCGAATGTGATCCAGGAGATTTGAAAGTTGATAAATCCAGGGGATAACCGTTGGCTATAGCCTCTTCCAAGCTTTCGTCGCTAGCGTCATCGATATCACTACGGGTAAGAGGGCTTGGAGGTGGAGGTGCAGCTTTCGGCTGCCACACCTTTCCTCGTGCGATACCAGGTGGATTTTGTGCAGCCCATTGATCTTGTACATTGGTAACCGTTGGCGTCCATCTTTGTCCGTTCCAATTACAGGATATCCCGGGTGGAATGTTGTTATTCATCTAAAATAAAGAAAATACAGTACAGTACCTCTCTTGTATTTCGCATGTATATTCCCGTGCTTACATAAAATACACGAAGTATGCTCAAGTCGCTTTTAAATACCATTTATATATTAATGGTGAATTGTATTGTTTGTTTATTGTAAATATGCGAAATTGTCGAATTAAGACGCGAATAGTGTTCATTGTAATAATGATTTGTTTCGCTCTTGTTGGTATTTATCAGTAATTTGTCATTTGTTGGTTTGCTGCGAATCGGAAATCAATAAACTACTATCGTGACATAAAATGAAAAACCGTTAAAATTAAAGAACTTATACAACTGTCCTTTTAAATTATTTAAAAAAAAACAGTTACGATTTCACAACTTATAACAAGAGTATTATCTAGCATCGCTTGATCTATACGAAATATTCGTTACCATCTCTCCCACTTTTAACATTTAGTTGTCATATTGATTTATTCAGATAAGTATAATGAAATGATTAATGACGCTTTCCGTTTTTTAAATTCAGTTATAATTGTTAATTTTTGTAAAATACACATTCACGAAACATACTTCAGTTACATAAATATCCTATGTAATTCAGGTTACTTTTTATTCAATTTCAAAGCTAAGAAAATATTTATTCTATACTATTTAAACTAATCAGTATACACATATTGTAAGCATATTCGGCGTATGCAAATTCTAGGTGAACAAAAATTTAATAAACGATATCCGATTTAAAAACCCATTCGTTTTCATTTTGTTTACGTAAATGTAAATTATACGTGTAGCGACTTGAAACAGTAACTGAAATAAATTCACGTGGCACGATCTCGCAATCGTGTTAATTAGGTGCCATCTTGCGATCAATATTAAATAAGATATATTCAGTTCTTATTACAAATGTAACACTATAGTTTTCAGTAACGATACATTTAGCAATGACATGCTTTCCAATTTTAATTTTAAAAAATATCGTGTTTAAACAGTACATGGTCTTAAAACATAGGTAAATGCTACTTAGTGGACGTTAATCAGCCATTCATTCAATTAACAAGTACATGTAAACAAAATATATAATACAGGCGTTAGTACGGCTTGCTACGTCCTTTAAATACGACTGACAAAAATAATGTATGGAACGATAGAGTAATAAAAGTAGACAAAAATCTGGGATAAAAAGCAATAAAAACATCGCTCTAAACGAACCACAGTCTTAAAATACTACAAAAAGTTTCGCTAATGACAAATTTATGAAGAAGCAAAATAGTTCGCTGTACTCCATAGTCGCGCCAAACTCATTGTAAAAGAGTAATTGCATAAAACTATTTCAATTTTAACGATTTCAAACAAAGAAGTATACCACATCTTGTCCAAATATAGGACTTATCTGTCACAAACTAACATCTTACGACTGCTATACAATGTACACGGCAAAAATATGATAGTGAAAAGTAAACGTAGTAACTACATACATTTTGTACCTTTAAAATATTACCCCACGCACATATTTGTTACGATTTAAATACCACAATTACCTCGTATCAGTCACACACGTTTACGTGTGTTGAGACACTGGTCATATTTCAACATGATAACATATAATATCTAACCACACAACCAATCTTTTATTTAATACATATATTTACAACCGCTTACCCGCACATACGAAACAATTACCATCACACTTACCTTCAGCCGAGTTAAAATAACATGATGGGAAAATCGATTCACCAGTGTTTAGATATTGTCTGTTGACGTCATCACAGGGCAGTGCACTACACACTTATAACACTTCCTTATATAAATTATTATGTATTTAACGCCTTGTTTTCTTCTCGTGTAAGGCATACAGCGAATGCGGTTTTTGCACATTAATATATAATGCGATGGCGGAACTGAATCTAATATTACATTCAGTGCATTTAGGTCAAATGTACTACGACGAACAATAGGTCTGATTTGTCCTATTACTAGAATTTAATGTTGACATCATATATGTACTTTTTTACATGAATATCTCCTAATTAAAATGTATTAATAACTTACAGGTCGCCCTGCATCGTTGGTGCATTATTGAAAAACCTAATGAAACTTTAAATGATCTTAAATGTTCATACTTTTGCAGCGTAAGTGCATGTGTACGTTTATTACAAGTTTTGCAATTGATGTCCTAATTTGTCGCACTTGAGAATAGTCATCACTTTTGGTAACATATGATAGTTTTTGCTGCATTATAGATATTCCAATATGCAAGCCATAATTATTGATTTTAAAAATATACAATTAACATCGTTTGCAGGTGATCAAAAGGGGTCATTAAAGCAAAATGGGATCCTTAGGGTGGCATGATAACATTTTTAAAGTTACGGCGATGAACACCTTTAACATCAACTATACATAGTGAAATATTTCGTTAACTACAATTTTGGACAAGAAAACACAATGTGACACTCTGTCTATTGATTGATGTTTATTTTCATAATAAAGCGTCGTAAGAACAAATAATCGTACCCTGGATTTTTTTAATCCGTCAAATCTCAAAACTAACATCGGATTATTACAGCTGTAAAATTCCGCGTAAAGCGTCGTTTGTTCATTGTTCATCTTCGTTTCTTGCCCTTCCTTTTTATTTACAGGTTGTTAGATGGATTAATTATTGTCTATAGAGAGCATTATTTCAGCTGTATACTCAAGACAAAACAAATTAAACAACAAATAAACGGAATGAAGGGGTAGCACAAAAGTTTGACGGCCACCGTAAAAGTATAGAATTTTGGATAGGGACACAAAAATGGCGTCCGGTTTTTATTTATGGAAAACGACGGAGTACCTGGTATAAAACCCCCGACCTTCTGTAAAACTTAACGCATTAAATCGGGATTACAAACAATGCGGTTACTATACTTTGTTTGAGGCTGTAATTTCAGAAATAACTTGTGTTCGAAGATCAATCGGCGTCAATTGAACATTTGACGATCGCGAATTGTGTAAGCTGGAAATGCGTTTGCAAAGCCGCCAGTAATTTGGTATTTGCGACCACCAAGACATCAACTGATGTCTAAAAATAGTCATTACGTTGTCTTCACAGCAAAGACAATAAGAATCTTACAAAGATTACTTACACATTTTCTATTTGTCGGAAATAACATTTGCGCTTGTGTTTACGCCCGAAACTCGTCCCACGAATAATACTGTCGGCGAAAGTATTAATTGTGTGATTTAATGTCATGTAATCATTCACTGTCCAATCAGAATGGAAGTTATCTCCAGCATTGTATTAGAGTTATGATTATTTCACCGCAAACTAATGCTTACATAATAGAAAAGGGATGGTGCTTCGGTGGTTGTGTGGTTAAGGTATAGTGATCGACTTGTATACAAGCGTGTCAATATTGGAGTTCACAGTGCTAACCTCACTTCGGGAAGAGTTAGTTCGAATAAATCCTTAATTGTAAAAGATTGCCAGTTTTCTTCCCACAGGTCGAAAATTTTCAAAGGTCCCTCAACAAAAATTGAACGCCATCATATTGCTGAAAGTGGAGTAAACCCACATTAAAATAAAGAACGGGAATGACGACAGAGAGCTTCAAACGATGATGAAATAGTACTGTTAAATATAATCAATCAAGGCGATAGTTTTCAGACAAAGGTAATAGTTAAATGACAAACAACTAATTCTGTTAATGAAGAAAAGGTAAAAGCCAGCAATCTATTTCAGAATTATTATTATTATATGTTGTCACACGTTGTAAGAGTCACATGTCCGTATTAATGAATCGGATGACTACGCGAAAAACACTGATAGTATAAAATTAATAACTTTATTAAAACAATGACAACAAATATATCGACTTGTCGAGTTAAATCTGTATACACACCGCCCGGTAATTTCTACGTGTATTATATGTTCCGGTACAAATTAAAAGAATACCTTCCTCCAATAATAAAACTGTTCGGATTCATATAAAACATCGCAACATTACATGCAGGTAAATAATTGATTTATTTTATTTTTAATGTGATATAGTATAACTGCGTATCAGTCAAATTTACGACTATCTGATGCAAAACAGCTGCAGACTCCTCTACCCGTATAATTATCGTAATATTGTAAGAAAAATGTTTTATTTTAGTAGAAATAAATGGGGTTTTTTTAATAATTTTCGGCGTTTCTGAAAATGAAAATATTTTGTTCCCTTCACCGCCTGCGTTAAAGGTGTTATATTCAGAATTTTAACCTCTGTTCGTAATTTACACATAAAACACATAGAGCGCGTGAATTTTTTATCAATGACCACGCGGTGTCCTGCTACCTTGTATTGCTCGATATATTCATGCATAACAGTTGACAGTTACGATTCCATTTGGTAACACTGTCAACAAGTTATAAAACATAGGTGAGTTTGAAGCCCGATTTGTTTATTTTTTCTCCTTATAATCAAGCCACCAGTGCTGTACACAGGAAGGTCTTAAATTTGTGTATTTAGTATTGAAGTATTACATTGCATACTTGCTTTATTTGTTTAGTTACTTAATCGTGTCTGTTGAACCTCGCTGAAGTTAATCAATAGATTTTTGACCAAAAGTTTAAAAGTTTATCGAATTTGACCATTGAGCAGAGGAATAGGCCGAGTTTGACTGCCGTAATAATCCGATTTTAGTTTTGTGAAAAACAGGGAGAGAATGAATTTTAGTTATATGAGAGGAAAAGATCTTGACAATATTTAAACGACTATACGTATTAATGTGCAGTTCAGTGCGGATTTAGAATTAGTTGAAGGTACCAGTTTTTTATGGTAGTAAGCGTGTCGTATATTGCAGACTCGTTCATTCTCTATGACCCCGGGGAATAGAAATAGGATCCAGCCCGGTTGTAGGTGACTACCTGCGACAATAAATTTTCCTATTCCATGCATCAAACACTCCTTTCCCTCTGACAATAAAAAACGTCCTTATTAATGGCCCAATACGTTCCATTGTTTGTTAACCTGCCATCTGAATAATTATTGTTTAAGCTTTCTTTCGTCCTCCACTGTTGGTTGCTGAACATTTAACATCAATCCGATTAATGTCGAGTCACGACGGTTTACAATGTACCACAATTGGGGACTGGTAAACTCTTGTTTGTTGAGGGAAACAAGATTAGGTAGCCGAGTTTACAGACTGGTCGATTTGAACATCGGTGTATTTACGTTTTTAATATAGTGCAATTAATAATAATTATAGTCGCAAATCAAAATTTTAAACAAAGATCATCGACAGAACAATTATTTGGACTAGTTTTTAACCATAAAAACATTAACTAACGAGTAAACAAATCGCAAATCTATTGTCTAACAACTACTTACCTTGTACGACAAAATGTAATTTTGACATCACAGTGACCTAGACGATCGACTGGACAACGACCCAATTCTTTTACGAAATTAATCACTTTCTGGCGTTCAGCAGTGTCGGTATCGATCTCATGAGAAACTGATTAGACGAAAATACGCCATTTAAGATTACGCAGTATGTTTTATTGAAAGAACGTTTTATAGTAACTTACGATAGTTTTAATATTTATATTATATAGCTGACAAACATTGGATGTGTTAAATATTTTTCTACACATATGTAGATATATGTGTTTATATGTTGTCGCACTGAACGGTAATTATTCCCAGCTATTTTAGATTATTTTTAAAATCGGATATTCGTGCCAATCTGTTAATCATGTCAGATACATATACACGTGTCATACGCTTACATGAAATTAAACATAGACTGAATGTAATTATACAAAACTTACGTTTTACGCTGGTTTATTATTGCACAGTTAATGGTCGTATATTACACACACGTGTCTACGTTTAATCCCCTAAACAAACACACAAAGGACTTATAGCCAGCCGACATTTTTGTTACGGTTGTAAACACTCGCAAGTTATTAACCTCGTAGTTTATGGTTCCGCTTCGCTTGTTTATTTCACACTGCGATATACAGCTGTTCTTCCTGTATCCATAATGAATGCAGAATCGTAAATATCACGATATAGAATTAAAAATATATAGGTTAAAGATATAAAAATCGATAACTGAGAAGGCATTAATATTTCTGACAGGCGTCGAACTGTTTTATAAATAGTATATTATAGTTTATCGCGTCATTCTGATAGATACACATAAGTAATATTCCCCGGGGGTTAAGACAGTCATTATGAGATTACATATTATTATTCACTTTTAATTTGGCATTGAATAGATAACAGTCATTATTAACTTGAGGAATTATTTAAACATGCCTGCATTGTATTTTTATCTAATTACACAACTGACCGAATTTTCGTGAGTAAAATAAAAATTCATCCTACATTTTATAACTTACAAAGGTGTAAATTGTTTCGTCTTTTTTCTGGTATGAAAAATAAAATTTACAATTATTTTTACTAAATTCTACTCAGTATTATATGTGTCCTGTACATTGGATCAGTCCTGAATCAGAGACGTACCTTGACTTAATCAATATATATTGAAGGTTGTACAGTCCCTACAGAAATTTGTTTAGGCAAAGATGTTATTAACCGGTTAAATAGGAAGGAAGTATATTTTTCTTAAAAATTTTTATATTTGTCATCTAGTGTTTATGAAACCCCAGAAATAGATGTTGACGGAAAAATTTATTTTGGCGTCGAAGATGAATTTTCTTACTCAATCCATTCAACCGTTCTTCAAGAAATGGAAATCATTTTGAAATTTTCTTCCATGACCTCCGTTATTAAATAGTCTCGTCATGACTATAGCTCCGTGCACGTTGAACCTCATTCAAATAATCAGTCAATGGACTTTATATAATTTACTATTATTTGTACTGTAAAGTCGACATTTTTCAGCAATTCCCGTATTGTGACGGTAAATATTGCAATGACAATCGCTATTCGAATACACTAAATTAATATACAAAAACAGTTTATACGGTGGTCTAGTGCAAGTCATCTATCATTTATTTGTATCCCATTTATGTACATGAACAATAGATGTCCGCTTCTTCCGTACTTATCTGAAAAAGATAACTTATTGGTTGTTTGTTTTAATGGTGTTTAATGCAACTTTCGGCAGTTTTTATCTGTATCGTGGCGTCCATTTTTTATTGAGAGGGGGAGGCGGGGAGGAATCCTGCGTATCAAGAGGAAACCCTGACCATTGGTAGGAAAACAGGCAATCCTTGTAAATTAGGATTATAATTGAGCACACCTTGACCGTGGTGAAACTCGAACCCGTAATTTAAGTGATGAGAGGCACGTAGTCAAGAAATATTCACGGAGGCTGTGGTTAGTCATTGTTTTACAACGGGATGGAATAGTATATCGCATTATTTCATCCAGCGCGACAGCCAGCGATAATATAACGACACAAATGACCATCACGTTGTAAAACAATGATAAACCATAGCATTCGTTAATTATATCTTTTCTAAAAAGACGATTATGGTACATTTAGACTACTTTTGTACCTAAAGCCAACGCCATTTTCAATAAAGTGGCTGTTCCGTAAATTAAACACATAATACATTTCAACGGATAATTATAGTGCGTTTTGCTATTTATAAGATTAACACGTCATTCGCGCCCGCTTTCCGGGGAAAGGTACAGTTTTGTAATTGGATCAGCCCTTCTAGGCACGCCCTCCTCGTCGCGCTTGTTTATGCATAAATTCGTTTTTTAATAATGGTTGTGGTCAAAGCGTTTTAAGCACGTCATATAATAATGGTAGATGGCTTACAATAACCAATCAACCACCGGGGCCCAGTTTTAACTGCTTCATACGTAGTTGCCCAATCGGTAACAGTTTGTCTTAATATCACCATCTCGATCTCCTGTGAAATATATCAACATAAAGCTTTTAATTATTCATTGTAAAACAATTCATTATAAATTTACTGTCTGCCGCCTGTAACTTTTTTTGAGTTTCCAATAAAAATATATCAAATACCGATACTTTATTACGGAAGCTTAATCGGGCCACTTTGTGGGAACAATTTTTATGCCCCCGCGACGACATGTCGGGGGGCATTAAGTTTTACTCATGTCCGTCCGTCCGTACGTACGTACGTACGTACGTACGTCCGAACAAATTTCCGTCAAGCTTTTCTCAGAAACCGTACATGAGAACAATTTTAAATTTGGCAGAGTGGTTCAGTATCACAAGTTGTACGTCCCAAGCGAATTTCAGACCTGTCGGACAACTACTTCCTGTTTGGGACTTCATTTGTACGTAAATATGTCCGTCTGTATGTACAAATTTCCGTCAAGCTTTTCTCAGAAACCGTACATCAGAACAATTTGAAATTTGGCAGGGTGGTTCAGTATCACAAGTTGTACGTCCTAAGCGACTTTCAGACCTGTCGGACAACTACTTCCTGTTTGCGACTGGGCCGATATGAAAATGTGTTAACATGAGTATGAAAATTTCCGTCAAGCCTTTTCTCAGAAACCGTACATCAGAACAATTTGAAATTTGGCAGGGTGGTTCAGTATCACAATTTGTACGTCCTAAGCGACTTTCAGACCTGTCGGACAACTACTTCCTGTTTGCGACTGGGCCGATATGAAAATGTGTTAACAGGAGTATGAAAATTTCCGTCAAGCTTTTCTCAGAAACCGTACATCAGAACAATTTGAAATTTGGCAGGGTGGTTCAGTATCACAAGTTGTACGTCCTAAGCGACTTTCAGACCTGTCGGACAACTACTTCCTGTTTGCGACTGGGCCGATATGAAAATGTGTTAACATGAGTATGAAAATTTCCGTCAAGCTTTTCTCAGAAACCGTACATCAGCACAATTTGAAATTTGGCAGGGTGGTTCAGTATCACAAGTTGTACGTCCTAAGCGACTTTCAGACCTGTCGGACAACTACTTCCTGTTTGGGACTTCATTTAGCGGGGGCATCCGTGTCCCATGGACACACTCTTCAATTTTTTTTGTTGCGTTTAAAACAATAATATTGCAATTTAATGCAAAACTTATAGCGATTTAACGCAATAATGAATAATGTGCGTGATAAAAAGACAAAACGTTGCGTTTAAACGAAAAACTTATTGAGAATAAACGCAATACTTATTGCGAATAAACGCAAAACAAAATTGTTATATTAAACAAAAATAAATATCAAATATTTAGATAATAGTACACTTGCTGTTGCTGTAGTACGTACCCCATATAACACCCATGAATCTATATCGGAACTTTACTCTATATTGCATACATCAACCTTAACATTGTGTGGTTGATATATGATATAATCAACATAACATGCCGAATCTAGAACTATATCACTCACTTGGGATGATATAGGAAGTGGGTGATATAGGGTTATCTTGTGATATAGATTCCTAAATGTAATATTAAGTTTATATTTTGTAGTTCACGGTGTTTATTCCATATCGTGCACCCCTTTATCTGACCTTCTTTTATCATATTACACCTCCTTTTATCATATCACACCTAATTACTTGCGTTAAATAGAAATAATTAATGCATTTAATAACACTATTATTGCGTTTAAACCCTATAGTATTGCGGTTTTTTTGCAAACCTTTGTGAAAACGCAAACAATTGCGAATGTTTGCAATGATTGCGTTTTATTCGCAATGATTGCATTTAAACTCAATACGTTTTTTATTTGATCGAAATAACTTGTGCGTTTAAACGCAGATTTTTGCGTTTAATCGCAAAAGCTTGCGTTTTAGGCTGAAATCGATTGCCGTTATAATCCGATGTTAGTCGGATTAACCTCGCCAAAACAAAGCGGGGGTACGATTATTCGTTTTATTTGCGTTTAAAAAATAATAAAAATATTGTTTCCAACAAAGTGGACCGAATAAGCTTCTGTACATTATAGAGGTATAATGAAGATTGTTACTCAGAAAAAAACTGTCAATCTCTCAGCTGTGCATTTTTTATGAAATATCCATATTTAGGATTATAGGGTACTAGAACAATAAAACATGTATGTACAGTTAACTCCGCCTAAATGAAGAAATTTCCCAGAGTAATTCATTAACGGTGTTTGTATCTGTTCCAGTACAAATGCATTCCATACATATATACCTATATTATGAACGTTAGCGTATATTGAGTACAAATTTGACATGTTTTATCTTCGGCGATAATAGTCAAAGCAGATCGCATGTGAATAAAAGTAAAGTAAATTTTATTTATAACTGGTACATATATAAAGGACAACACGACAAACATAATCTTGGCTTTAATAAACGACTTACATAGATTATAATATAGTGAAGTGCCTTTGACCAATCAAAAGCTTGATTTCGTAGATCTAATTATTAAGAAAATAACAAATTATGTTCTAAGTTAAGGATTTAAAAGGTTATTTGTACTGAATCTATAAATACAATAAACAAATTACAACCTTCCAGTCCCAGGACATGTACTGATACACAAGTAAACGCAGTTAATAAATAAAACACAAAAACTGTCAAATTCAACCAAAGAAAAAAATACTTGAAATATTTTTAAAATGTGATGAATGTTTACTGCTTTTAACACCGCAATAGAAAAAAATAGTTTTCATCGAAAAGAAACCCCCAAAAAGAAACTTCGATCAAAACACAACATGTTTTACGCATATTCTAGTTTTGTTATGTATGTCTTATGTGTCTATAAAATAGTGTGTTGTGTGTTCTGATTATGTAAGAAGCTCTAAAGAGCTTGTGTGATATTGTTGTATATTGTGCCGAATGAAAATAAAGCTTTCTTATCTCATCTCATCTTATCTTATCTTACAACAAATGCGTCTTGACCCCAAAAACATTTTTTTCCTGACTTGACTTTTAGTCTATATTTTAGTTTGTTTTTGAGATGTCTTGATAACAAGGATCCACGTCAAAGGTCAAGGTCAACATTTTGACCTTGACAGTATTTTCAATGCCATGTCTTTACGATTTACCACTAGTAAGTTTTGATCCGGAGTCGCACATCAGAAAAACACTCTATTATAAAATGTGGTAAATGTCTGATGCTATATCACTAAAATGTTTTAAATTACAAATAGTTGTAACACCACAATAGAAAAACTAATTTTCATTGAAAAAACCACCAAAATTTGTCCGGTCAAAACTGACAACAAAGGTGAGTCTTGACGCAACAAACAATTTTCCTCATTTCACTTTAAGTTTATTTTTTTATTTTTTGAGTTGCCTTAATAACAATGACCCATATCAAAAGTCAAGGTTACCATTTTGACCTTACACTTTTTAAGGACATGTCTCAGAATGAGCAATTGCGAAGAACCTAGGTGATTACGACTTACGGCTCGTAAGTTTTGATATAATAACGGAGTCGTTAAATTATCTAAGGGAAATAACCCGCCTTCGTTCCACCTAAAATTGTTTCACCAATATGTAACTAAGTTGTCCCATCCGCCCATTACCAGTTTCTCTGTTTCTATTATTGTTACAGAGATAACACGAGAACAACAAGTTTTTGGTGAGGTAACTCCGTAATAAAACGTAATAAAAACTGTTATTGTCTCACTGGGTAAATTTCGAAAGTCCTTGTCATGAAAATCCGTTTGATATGTCACGTACTTCTTTTACATTTGTGTTTTTAAAATGTGTCGGAAAAACAAGATTAATAATCGGAAGAAAAACAGCAAGTTCTTCCTATTGGAAATAGGAAAGAACTTAGTAATAAAAAACTCATTTTCTTCCCAAAACAAATGAAAATTAATCAAACACACAAATTTACTTAAATGTAGAAAACAAACCTTTCGAAAAAATTATATTTTGAAACAGAAACATTTACCCACAAGAGAACAAAAAAGCATTTGAACCTTGTGGAGTTACAAGGTTAAAAGATTCATGGTTTACTAGTATTGCTGCAAAACTAAATGAAACAACAACAAAATCTACTGAAAAAGAATAAAATGTTAAGGTTGATGAAACTATTTTAGATTGACTCTTTTCAATCTGTGAAAGGGAAATTTTGTTGCATATTAACGAAAACATGTGTTTCGGGAACTTTCTGAACAATAAATTTTCTTCTCATAAAAGCTTCATTTTTGCTGAAACGGTAGTGCCAGGGAGACATTATTGATCACAACCTTCATCTTGCCTAAGGATCATATTGGCAACACAAAGTGTGGAGTCAGGAATCTCAACTCTCAAAAATCTGCGGGTTTTAAAAGATAACATAGATACCTATTAGGAAAATGTATGACGTTTTAACACATATATATTTAAAATCAACACATAAGTCGTCCTTTTAACTGTCAAGTGAAATCTTAAGATTTTCAACCATTATGGTTACATACAATGGCTACATACTTAACTAATTGGAACAGGATCGTTACAGGTCACGTGTTACAGGTATATTGATCCACATTTAAATTGGCACGGTTGGATGACTATACCTAACGTCACGATACTTGAACAGAAGAATCACCCTGGGACTGGGTTGTACTAGATGTTGGACAGTAGGCAGCGTGTCTATGTTGTGAACAACACAGTCTACATTGACATTTACTTGACGTGTTAGCTGATATCTGTTGACGCAGACACTCCACAACAACCATTCATGCCAAATTTTATGGTTTAATAAAAATTTTAAAAAGTGAACATTTAAATAAATTTTAAACGCAGATTTTATATATAAGTCTGCTTAATGTGTACATGTTACGCCATTAAAAAAGAAAGAGTAATTTCAAACATTAACAGTACTAGGCTCCCAGTGACGTCATAAATGCCCTTTATCATTCAAGTGGCGCAAAAGGTTACACAAGTTGTCAACATGTATTGCTATCGGTTGATGTAAGAACCAGACATTATTTATCTGGTAGGGGGTATAACTTTTTTAAACAAATAATTGCAAAAGTATATTAATGATATTGGCTCGTTTGCCCGCTGCTGCCTGGGTTACAAGTTCTGGAATGTCGTGAGATACAACATTGATTAAGAAAAACATTTATCAAAATTTCGCACACAGCATTAGAATAAACAAAGGTTGATCGACCTTTATATGAAAATATACATAATTTTTACCTTAATATAGCTGCAAATTGATCCATTATCAACACATATACACACCTATATCTTGTCACGTACTCACTATATCGTGTTTTGATATACTAGTAATTGCTAGATTTATTCGTGAATATCGTGTCCATAAGTTGTGTTTGAACATATTACATTTAACTTGTTCAATATACAATATAGTGGCGGATCCAAGGGGGTGGGGGTAATGGGATTACGCCTAAAAAAAAAGAAGGAAAAAAGAGAACAGGAAGGGTAACAACCAGCGTCAAAGGCAAAAATGTAATCCCCGCTCGTCCTCGCCATAAATTAATGCATTAACGGTACTAATTCGTTTATTATGATATCTCTGTTGTATACTGTACCAAATAAAGGTTACTGAACACTTTAAAAACCTTGTGTTAAATAAATTCATTTTAATGCTTGGAAATTGCGAGAATGCAGGATTTTGGACAATTGTTTCGAGAGCTTCTGGGGGCTTTAAGCGCCCCCCCCCCAGACCTCCTGCCGTAAATGCGCCTCTGCGAGGCGCGGGGGGGGGGACCACTTCGTGGGCGTCCTTTTCCGATATCCCCTTTTTATGCCCCTTTCGAAAATCCTTATCCGCCCCTGTATACCCGATTAAACTGTTTGTAATGGTTGATAAAGTAGCGAATTACCGGTTGCTAATAGTTTAAATAAAAACTTGTTACAAAATTTACACCCACAAAGTTCAACTTGTACGATTCGTAAAACGTATTACGCCACACCTTGTGTTGATATATTATCAGTACTGAACAAATATAAAGTAGATATTAATAAAAGTCGCTTATGAACAACAGTGAGACCTGAAACTTGAAAGTGGGGTGGTCGTGATGGGGTTGTAATTCCGTCCGACTGTCCGTTACATTTGGGGGTACATTCTTTGGCATATGGGTAGCCCTCTCTTATCTGCAACTCCACATACCCCTTTAAATGGAGTTTGATAAAACTTCAAGTAAATATTGTCACATCGTGCCATATTGCACCTGATATTTTACATTTTGATCAAAATGATATTTGCTGTGGAGCGGGGAATCAATTACATGTAGCAAAAATTACACACTGTTTCTTATGGTGGCATATATCTGCCCCTTCTTGTCACATAATTAAGTCAAAATATTTTGTGAAATTAGTCGACTTTTCACTTAATTAGGATATATACCACCATAGTTTCTTTTCTCGTTTATATACAGAATGATTTTATGCAAAACGTTACACTATATATGGACTACGGGTCTCTTTTGCCACTCATGTTAACATGATTGAAACACATACAAAAGAAAACGCACTAAAAGCATGTCTACAAACATGATATCAATGCATTTATACAACAAATTTATGTTAGTGTTAAGTGTGTTCATCGTACCTTAAATACCATCGAGCATTCATGAACTGTTTAATTCTTCTCTACTTGAACCATATAAATTTAAACTTGTAATAATAACTGTTGCCGATTGTATTAGTTTCTAATGAGTACTAACATCTTTCTTTAACATTCTTGCTATACATAATTTGCATTCGACAGCCAATCAATACTATTAGAAGTGGCCTGCACGCAATTCTGGATCGACTATTAATGATGAAAATATTGGTTAACCAACTCGCCATGAAAGAGACCGCGTGTTTGGCTAGAAAAACACAAAATATATATATTATTCTAAATTTGAGCAACGCAACAGTGTCTGTCTTTCAAAATACTAGAAATACCATTTGTCCCGTCTACTGTACTTAGTAAGGGGATTTTTTGTTTAATTTCAAATCGCAAAAAGCGGCTTTGTTTTTATAAGTTGCGTGAAAGAAGGCTTTTTGTTGCAAAACCAGGTCAAAATTCTTTTAAAAAATAATAGTTTATACAATTGTTGGACACTTTCCAAACACTTGTATTTTTTAAATTATTAACGTTTATTCAATTGAATATTAATATTAATTCCGCCAATGTTACATGTTTCTTTATTCCACCCCTATTACATGTTTTACGCATGTCCTTTGTCCCAGGCCATTCATTAAAAACCATTTTTGTGGTCGTGCTTTGCTTGTAAAGTGACACGATAAGCTTATACACTTTAAGCTCGGCTTATAACAAGTGTATATTCTTTAGAACAGCTGTGACGATGACAAAAATTTGCTACCGTATGCACATACAGGCCTCACAGATCTAACAAAGCAACCACACTAGATAAGTACGAACTTGGAAGCCATTACAGTTGCTATAAAAAAAACGTTTGGTTAATACGAAATGCGTCTTACAGAGGCACGTTGCTTCGTGTTCTAATTATAGGTAAAACGTGATTTTTCTTGGAAAGAAAAAAGGAAATGGACAGTAAACAATGACGAATGTAAGCTTTTAATGATCTGACTTGTAACTCATAGAGATTATCGCAAAATGAGACCGAATACACCTTAAAAGGGAAGGAAGCTGTAATATAAGTATATTATACTGTTTATATAACTGAAAACGCAGATGTAAGGGAACATACAACAATGTCTCGTGAAGTGATAAAAACGTTTAACCCACAGGGAAACGTAACACAATAATATCTCGGAGTATCTCAGTATTTATCCTCATTGATTTTTCTCGGCGTTTGCTTTAGAAATACAACACAATGTAAACAGATTAACGTTGTCCGCCAGCAGGTCATTGTTCGCATGTAGACATTATACCCACTAAAAGCCAATACATTCTTATTTTATCTAATTTTATCGCCAATAAAGACGTAGCAGAAATGTTTACTGGTCTTTTGTTTTAACCGCGGGAATCACATTTCTTGCGTTTAGAATACATATTAATATTCGTCTAGAAATTGAAACCAACAACACTGCTAATTAGATTTTGATTATTGTCAAATATTGCCTACCCTCAGCATGATTCGTCACCATTGACGCACTCTCAGCCTTTGACCCCTAGGCCAAATCTTGATATTCTTAACCAAAATGTAATATTCGGACAGTAATCTAATTTAACAATTTTGTACATACATGTATATTAAGCGATGAGATATTTATAAATATATCGACAACCATATTACTGTCCTGTGGATTCCTGAATAACAGTGATATTAATTAATCAAAAATGCCAAATCATGCTCAAGAAATAGTCAGTTTTTTTAAATACTAAAATAACATAATAACAAATTATAATACAAAAAATCACATAATGCAAGGAGGTATACCAGTACCAATAACACACGTAAACGGCAGGAAGGACAATGTGGACTCCGGACAGCATCAAACCAATCAAACAGTGGTCAGCAGGCAGGAGGGACAAAATGTATTCCGAACAGCATCTAATTAATTCAACAGTGGTCAACAGGAAGGAGGGACAAAATGTATTCCGAACAGAATCGAACCAATTCAACAGTGGTCAACAGACAGAAGGTACAAAGCTGACTCCGGACAGCATCAAACCAAGTCAACAGTGGTCAACTGGCAGGAGGGACAAAGTGGACTCCGCACAGCATCAAAGCAATTCAATAGTGGTCAGCAGGCAGGAGGGACAAAAGTAGACTACGGACAGCATGAAACCGATTCAACAGTGGTCAGCAGGCAGGAAGGACAAAGTGAACTACGAACAGCATCAAACCAATCTAACAAAGGTCAACAGGCAGGAGGGAAAAGTAAATTCCGGACAGCATCAAACCAATTCATGATTGGTCAGCAGGCAGGAGGGACAAAGTGGACTTAATTAAGTTAATTTTCGGTTTAATGTGTCAAGTTATCAGATAACTATATGTATCGTGTCCTAGTATAACTCCGATCGGTTTTGTTCCCAATCAGACCTGGAAATGTGATGCAATATATTTTAACACAAATTAGCAAATTCTTATGCACTTGTCCAAGGTTTTTTTGTAAAGGGAAAACAAAATCGTTGTTTCCCAAAAAGTTCTTTAATTTAACTGATGCTATTTACAATTGCCAACCATTGCACAATTTAATGTTGTTTTCTCAGGTGATGTAACAAAAGGACGCTGAACGAGATGTTGGTTTTGGTGTGGAGTGTTTTACATCATATGGTTCTCAATAACATCTTGTGGCTAGCAATAAAATGGCAACTACTTGTCTCTAAGTATAGTTATTTTAATTTCCTCCTGCTGTCATACTGTGTGATAAAATACTGCATTCAAATTAGGATTGACATGTTTGTGAAAAAATTGTCGTCAATATACACGTCATTTCGTAATTTAATTACAGTTAAAGGATTGTTTATCAAAGATATAAGCTTCTAACGATCCTCAACGTGACACTGAAAACACATGTACCGGCAATGTATAGGAAAATCAAAGGAACATACTGTTGTGGACTATCACGATAGATCTCTTTGCTTTTTTTGTTTATTTTTTTAATGTACAGTCAAACCTCGATAATTCGTCGTTTGTGGGACCGTAAAAAATATATCGAGCTATCCAAAGTTCGAGTCAACCGAGTTTAGGGTGTGACGTCATTTTCACTATGCGATGTTTAGAAATCTTAGGGTATTTATTTCATGTATACTAGGTTTCGAACTTTCGGCATCGTTTGTATTTGTAGCGTGCGATATATCATATATTTTTGCTTGATGTCCGGTCAAATGGTGATGTATATGTACAAATTCGCTTGTATGTTTTGGAGTTGTCGGTTTCTCTGACTGATTTGAGGATTGTCTGTTTTGACAGTTTCATCGATGTTCGGTATTTTGTAATTACCTTCATTGTACATGTAGGCAATAAGTACCTACGTGGGTTTTATTGTCTCTTGCATTAATGAAGTTCTGTGGACCGTGATATTTTAAACTCTGTTGCTAGATTTCATTTTGAATGTATGCCTTGATAATTAAATTGTAAAACAGTACATTTAATCATAGTTCTGACCATATCAAATGATTTTTTTGTTACTGTATTGCTTTGTACTATGTTAAGTTTCTGTCCCTTAATCAAGCAGCCTCGTCTCACTTATATTGACGAGTTTTGTATTTTCTCTACATGCCTCTTGTGGGCTCTTAATTAGAAATAAATCGATTTGAATTCAAATTATTTCTATTTGTCGTATTTGCGAGACACTTTAAGACTTTATGTTCTAAGTCGTTCATATCGTTTCCCGATCGGTTAATAATGATTTCCCAACAGGGAAACGACGCGTGTAACAGAATATGTAACTACATATGTCAATATCCAGATCGATTTGTGGTCAGTGAGTGCAGGTTTTATCGTGAAACGATTATATTTATGCAGCTTTGTCACCATGTTGAAACTGTTACGCATGCTTTAATCTAGCTCATTAGAACGCTTCACTGAACAGAAAACCCTAATCACTTTTTTGTAAGGTGATGTTTTAATCTTCATGTTTGATAACCTTCATCCCACTAATGCTGAGTGATAAAGTATTAAGTGTAAACTTTAAAGCCCTTTAAACCTTAGAAACGAATTAAAAATACATGTAATAGTGAATAATTAATCTATAGCGGCTCATCCTTCAATATCAGGTGTTTTGTGGATGGAGCGAACTTGTTCGTCTTTCCGTCCGTGTGTCCGTGTCCTGGTGGTTTCCATATTACTTGAATACGCGTCAACGGGTTTTGTTTCCGCAGCTGATAAGTAATATAAAATGAAGACCAAGTTCAATTTTCAGCACAATCCAATTTGTAGTTTTCGACTTAGGCCAATTTATTTTTTGGTCAACACTTGACGGTTTCCAAATGATAACTTATCTTCCCGTTTTGTAACTTCAGTACCCTAATATGTTGCATTATTTAATGAGTCGCAATCAGTGGCGGATCCAGGGGGGGGGGCGTAGGGGCGTACGCCCCCCTTTAAAAAAAGGAAAGGAAAAAAAGAGAACAGAGAGCGCGCCAAAGAAAAATATTTAATACCCGCTCGTCCTCGCCATAAATTAATGCATCAACGGTACTAATTCGTTTATTATGATATCTATGTTGTATATACTGTACCAAATAAAGGCTACTGAACACTATAAAAACCTTGTTCGTGGCCTTCCTTTTCCGATATCCCCCTTTTACGCCCCCCCCCCCCTTTTCGAAAATCCTGTATCCGCCCCTGGCAATAACTATTCTTCAGTGTACATTATTTTGTATTTAACGAGATCAAAATAAAAACTTCCGGAAAGCAATTTACAATTTTTGGTTGACAATGAAATAAAATAGCCACCTGAAATGAACATAGTAACCATAAATTACAGTTATTTGGATTCGCTTTCCGGAAATGTTCGATACGCGAACACAATATTTATATTGATGTGTTTCATTACTTGCATATCGATTAAAAACCACACGTTTAGATTTGGATTTAGATAATGACATGCCACGTTCTGACTTGTTTATTTGATTTAATTCGAACCATTTGACTTTAGGTGAATACTTAAACCAGTAAAGATGTCAATTTATCCTAAAAGAAATGTTCAAAGAATCGAGGAAACAGTGAGAGGAAAAACATGGTGGAATATATTGACTACCAAATGTTTTCGATCATCTCAGGAAACGTCTTTAAATCTAAATAGCCGTACTTGACGTATTAATTAATTAGAGATCAACTAGATGATCCCTACTGTTGTGTCTGTCAATTAAACAACCTCTGTATGTAAACTATCTTTGGGTACATATATATAAGTTTATATCGAACTTAACGTTTGCTCTGCAGAGTATAATCCCTTTTAAGATAAACCTTGTTTAAATTGAAAAATACACTCTGAATTTATTGGAACGGCATTGGTACACTTTCAGACGTCGGTCTTATACCTCAGGTGTGTATCATGTTGTTTTGGCCTATCAGGTATAGCATACTTTACATTAGACGCTACTTGAGATATATGATTTTAAAAAAATATATCCATTACAGTAGTTGTTATATTTTCATGCATGTTACTTTGTATTGTGTTACTTTTCAGTAAGGTGTTATTATTGGCACACATTTATACTGCCAGTGTTTACAAGGATGACCATCCTCACAAGTCAGGGTTTCTGTGTCCACATGTTCGTGGACACATGTGGACACAGAAAACCTGACTTGTGAGGAGGAAGGATGACATGATATGACTTTATAAAATATTGGCTATTCTAAGAAACTATATTCAAAGGGGAGTAATGCAAATTTATAGTTGATAGTCAAGTTAGAATTAAATGCCCTTTTTAGTATATTGCTTATGTTTATACAAAAATAATGTCTTTGTCATGTATGTAAACATATGTCCCAAGGTTAAACGGCATAAGGTACGACACAAAGGAGAGTCATGTTATATGCGAAATATTTCCCAAGGTTAGAAGGCATATTTTCGCATATGACCTAACAAAGACATTCTTGTTACTATGAATATTCAATTTTTTTTTACAACATACTCAAGAACCTCTGCCAACATGCATATGGCATCTAAAAGGCCGTGTCATAAGGCATGCATAATACTACCAATATATTTGTTCCTTGTTAGAATATGCCAAAAAAATACAACTGCAATTGTAATGAAAGTTTCCTACATGAACAGTAATAAATTGCATTTATAGCTTTTATAATATGGTTATTTGTTTCCATTATATTATTTTCTTGACTAGAACGTACAAAAAAGAAAATATACACAAATCAAATAGTATTAGGCACAATATGAGAAATTACTTACATGTACTTCGTTTTTAAAGTAAAGAGATACACGCCTACCGAATGTCACGCAGTATCAACATAGAATTTTCTAGTTACCGGTAGCTAATACCTTAAAATATTCTGTATATTTGTTAAAATTTAATATTAGTCCCACAATATTAATTTTGTCGAAATACAACAGACAGTGTCTTGGCATTAAAATGTTGTTGGTATAAGCTGGTGGGTTTTGTTTTTTGTTTGGGTTCTAAACAAATTTATCAAAAATACCAAGATTATAAAATTTACTAACCCAGACACGCGTTTCTTCCTATATAACCAGTGAAAACAACCTAGGACCATCTTCAAGACTTAGACTGTGGACTCGAATGACGATTAATGAGCTAAAAGGTTTTCTGGCCGTTATATTTAAGAGATTTCTTCACATGGTCGACAATACAAAAACCCCTCAAAGAAATTCACAGTTTTATAATCCGGCGGCTTGGTTTAAACCGTTAGTGGAGCATGCAAACATGGTTTTTAAGCGACATTATATTCCCAAAAGAGAGTTATCAATTGATGAATCACTTGTTGGCACGAAGGCTAGGACTGTAATGACTCAGTATATTCCGATTAAGGCTCATAAATTTGGAATTAAATTATGGATGTTGGTTGAAGCCGCTACTGGTTATATAATCCATATTTTGCCCTATCGCGGTAAAAGGTACGACCCAGTCCCAGCCGGGGAGACTCAAGGAACTCATGTCGTATTAAAACGCGAATCCAATATTTTAAACATTAAGTACCACGTTTTTTGCGAAAATTTTTTGGCATCCCTACCCCTGGCTATAAAACTGTTGAACGCTGGAACATTTATGACAGGAACTCTTAGAGCTAACAGAGAAATGCCTAATTTAATCAAGAATGCAAACCCCAGGGAACATGAGTGCGTGTATGCTCGAAAAAACCGTATACTTTGCGCGGCGTACAAAGACAGAAAAAATCGTAAAATAGTTCGTTTTATTTCAACTGCAGTTAAGGCAACTAACTTTGCAGAGGACAAACCTTTGGTTGCGAAAGTGTACAGTAAGAGTATGGGAGGAGTCGATTTGAATGACATGATGTCAGGAATATACGAGGACAAACGAAAAACAAAAACTATGTGGAAAAGACTCGCCATAAATATATTTCACCGCATTATGCTAAACGCATACATTTTGTACTCACAAAATACAGACGAGAAAGTACTATCCAGACTCGACTTCATACAGGAAATAATCCAATCTTTGTCCGAAGAAAATCTGAATAATGATGAGCGGCGGCTTGTACGAAACCGAGGAAATAATCCTGCAAGATTAGAAAAACGTATGCGCGGTAAACAAAAGCAGTGTTGCGTATGCTCACGGCCGCAGCGTAGACGTAGGACAAGTACATACTGTACAGCGTGTCTTAAAGGTGTACATGTCATGTGTTGGCACCACCACCAGTGTGAAGAGTTGTAACAGTAGGCTTGATCTCAGTATAAATTAAAAGTGTAAAATTAAAGGATTTTTTTGTAATAGAATAGAATAAGAATAGAATAATTTTATTGACGCAAGCACATTATAATAATTGCACAGGCCCAATGAACAATCTATAATAATAACAGTGGTTTACAAAAGAATATATGATCATACATAATGACTAGAAATTTACACAGAGTATACAATAAACTAGTTATATACAAAGTGACTGGTTACGAGTGGAAAAACATTTACTAATAAAGGATGAAGTAATTTTTAATACTTTAAAAGAGCTGCTATCTAAACAATTTATCAATTTTTTATTATCAATATTATTAGATATTCCCGGATAATTTATTATTTCATTTTGAAAAGACTGTCTAAATTCTGTATATTTTTCACATTGTGTTAAAAAATGAACTTCATCTTCTATTACACTTTTGTCACACATTTTACAAAATCTATTATTCAAAGGTATTGAGTTGTGTCTGCCCTTTTATTAACAGAGTAAATTTTCTTTTTAAAAGATATCTTAATGCAAAGTGTCATAAAAAATATTGAGTTTTAAGTCGTTTGAACTTACATGTTTGAAGGATATAAACAGAATTATAAAACAGCGATTGTTAAGCATACAAAAATTAAAAAAAAATCTTTGGACTCTATACGTACACATGAGAGAACGAAAATAATAACAACCAACGACCTAAAAGAAACAAAAAAAAACTAAATAACAGGGAAAACATGAAACAAAACAAAAAGAAACAAACAAACAAAAAACAAAACAACCCTTCGAATTCCTCAACGATAAGTGATACATAAAAAGAAAAGACATTAATTCAAATTTTAAATTTAAAACTGAAAAAAAAAGTAAAAATATCATTGAAATGATTTTTTTAATCACGATTTCCTATCTTTTTATTTTCTAAAGACGTCGTTTTCCCTTTATTGGTTCTCTTTCTTGTAACGTTACGCTATTGTTAACGTCACTGACGTAGCAGTTGTATTTGAATAGTCAAATGTTTGTCTGGCAAAATAAAGAAAAAGGCTCGGCACTGAAAGGGTTAATATTGATGATGATGATTGGTGGCTTTTAACGTCCTACACTGGTAATTTAATACCTTCGGTCGGACGGTATTATTTAATATTAAACACATTGATGTTTATATAGCAGAGTTGGAACAATTCTTATCCCCGTATCGGTATTATTCGTGGAATTTGATTGGTCGGTTGTACACACGTCTTTACAAAACCAATATACCCGGCTCGTTGCTAAGTCATATACCCGGGTGTTGCTAAGCGTTAGTTGCACTAAAGTACTTAAGATGCCTATATTATAAATGGTTATCGGTTTGTTTCATATATATGATGATCAAATCTTTAACAAAAGGTTCAAAATGTGCTTTATTATTTTTTAACAGAAAAAGAAACAAAAGATATGCAGCTTGACAAACAACGACGTCACACTATTATGACGTCTCTGCAAGACATTCAGCGCCAAAAATTATTTCTTAAACATATGTCTGAATCCAACAAAAAACTGTTCTTTTTCAGGAACTGTAGGGTTCTACCAAAGGTAGTACCCCACACTTTGTAAAAAAGCCTCATTTTTATCAAATTTCAATCAAACTTACTTTGATAATGATGAAAACGTCACTTTAACATCCGCCATTGCCTTGACAAAGTACCTAAAATGCATTATTTCAAACTAATACCGGGGATAAATTCGTTATACACGTTCATATCCGTAATATGGAGTTTTGAACACCTTCAGCACCCCTGTACACCCTTCGGCTTCGCCTCAGGGCGTACTTGGGACACTTCAGGTGTTAAAATCTCCATATCTACGGATATGAACGTATATAACTTATATTGTAAATGATATAAAAAGCAGTATTAATAAATTGTACTAATTGATATCATATCATAAAATGATATGAATCATGTGACCTAACCTTGGAGTAGAAATAATGGTACTCGCCGATTGCTCTTACCTGGCCTCGGTAATGGGTACAACAAAAGTTTAGATTCTTGCTGTATTTCATTCGTTTAAAAATAAACATCACAAGTTAATAAAATAAGTCATCAAAGATAACCAAGGTTATAAAATTTACTATTCAAACAACTTTGTAGGCCTTTTAAGTTTCTGAAGGTTCTTAAACGTAATAGTGATAGAACATGCGATATAAAAATTATTGAAGACAAGTTGGTTTTCATGATTTGACGCGTCATTTCGCCCTGTAATATTAAGGTATGAAAATTTATTAAAAATGAATTGTGAAATTAAAACAAATAAAACAAATTTAAACGTATAATTTGTCCTTTTTGTTTCACTTTTGTTTCACACATATTGGTAATAATTGATTGATTGACAGCAGTATTTCAGCTGTATTAAGAACGAGAATATAAAACAAGTACTATCTTTAAAAAAGATAACCGACGCATTAAAGATATAAATTGAGTTATGCATTAAACTACGAATCGTCATTATTGTCATACAAATTCCCCGTTTCAATAGACCAGAAATGTTTGATGGAAATTTTTTTGGGGAAGTACTGACGGACAATTATTACTACGTGAAAGAAATAATGAACCTATAAATTAACATTAGTCCCGGGTGAAACGAGTTGGAAATTATTAATTTATACATGTGTTCGCCCCCCCCTTTTTTTACGTGTTTTCAATATTAACAGATTTACCAAGCATACAGTTAACTCAAAATTGATAATTTGTTGTACATGTACATGTATTCCAGAACGTTTATTGCTATTATGTATTGAAACCCACTGCCTAAGATACAGAAATGAAATTTTTCTGCAAGCACCAAAAGCTGTTATACAATTATGTCAACAAATTGAATATAAGAATTGTTTAATAAAATGTTTATAGTTTAAAATTTACTGATTAAGCAAAGTATACTTTACAATTAGAGCCACAACTCTCTATCTATGTGTGTACTACGACGGACGCCCAAGAACGATAATAACACATTTGATTTACTATCGACATGAATATATAATGATTGTTAATTTGTATTTTTTAAAGAAATTAATTAAAATTTCTTCTCTTCGTTTCTTTTACACTCTATTAAATCCCGGAAAAATCCAGGGTGTTAATATGCGTTTTAATTTGCGCTGTACTTCAAATAAAAAATATTTAACATTTTTGTACAAGTCGCTCAATATAAAATTGTACAAACTGCAGCTCGTTGTTAATACTTAAATTGCACTATGAAATTGTTTTATAAACAAACAGACGGCTAAATCTAATAATAATAGTACACAATTTGAAAGGAGAATTGCCAATTTACCATCCTGTTCCGAACCCCTGTCCAATTCATTACCCTGTTTCGAACCCCCGTCCAAATTGGTTTTTGACTAATCAAGAAACAGAATTAGGCTCACGTTACTTGCTTTTCGAGAGGTGAAGTGTCATGAGGTCAAAGGGTAAAAAGTGAATATAATACCGACTGCGTCGGAAAAAATATATATGTTTGATGTTACCATGGTGAGGATATTTATAGGCTTCACTCCTGCTATCCAATCCAATTCATGTCTTTTATGAATGAAATATGTTTAAATCATAAATCATTAATATATTCATCCAAGATGGACCAAACGGCAATGTCAGTAAAAATGTATTACGTATGGGTAGGGACGGAAAATTGGACCTTTTGTACCGGCTACAACGAACATCTCTTTTTGACATCTAGAAAAGAAGATCGTGAAGAAAGCGTGGCACTCTTTAAACATGTTACCCACTATCGTCCGCGGCCAGCTTTTCCGTATTGGGACTTGACAACCCCAATGAGAGGGCATCAATTATCCACCACCTAGGTACGAGCTGGGCAGCTCCATGAAACAAATCGTTGTAATAACACTGTGACGTATGACTGGTTTGTAAAGATTTACAAGTAATTTACAAAGCATTTAATGATCAAGACAGCAATAAGCGAATCCAGACAGTACATACCATAAAATACTAAATTAGTGGTGCTACGGCAGACTGAAAAATCTGTGCTATTCTTGTCAATAATCTTGTGTATGTTTCTATTTGAATCATCATTCAAATTATCATTTGAGCAAAACAATGTAACATTACAGAAAATGTGCATTTTTATTAATTGAAAGCATAATTAAAACAACACAGCTATTTCTCTAGATGTCAAAGTCTGTGTAGGAGGATCATTTAAAGATACAAAAACTTTGTCCATAACGAGACCGGCAGCACCAGCCACGTGCAATACACAACAATTACAAGGTGTAATACCAATACATGTCACTTTGTTATGGTACTTGTCACTTCCTTCAATGCGCATTTCAAGCTTTGTGGTAGAGGACGCACAGGCATAATCAATTTTCACTTGATATCGTTCAAACGGCTGAGGATCTCTAGGTTCGACACTAAATCCAATGAATCTTGGTTTTGGGCGACTATCAGTTATCATTTTTGTCGGAGCTACATATGGTGAATTTTCCTTCACTTGTAAATAAATCGTGTCAGAGTAAACGGAGTAGTTTCCCGGAAACGTTGCGGTTATTACAACAGAAACATTTCCAGGAACAAAGGAGTCATAGAATATGACATTATCTCTATTGCAACTATTTTCAACACTTTCGAAATATTCTGTACAAAATGAAACAAGAGTTTGAAAACTCGACTCGCATGTAGTAATGACGTCACTGATATATGCGTATGAGATTTCTGTCATTACTTTCATTGAAGATCTTATTTTATTGCATATGTTATGCTGAAGTTTATTGTAGTTCGACATAACGTATTTACACACATGAGTAGTTGTTTTAGTGAGTGACGAGCACACATTATTTTCGTCATCGCGATTTAAAATAGCAGGTTTTGCCGGTAGCTTAATATAGTAAAGTCCCGGATATTCGGTCAGTGATCCAATGTAGTAATTTCTTTTATTGTTATAGGTTTCATTCGTCGAAACTACTGATGCAGATACAACTGCTGAGGAATCAGGTTCGTTACAACTCTTTATATCAACTGGAAGTTTTATGAAGTCGCCATTATGAACGTTTGTCGGTATTCGTTTTGATCGCGATTGTTTTTCGTTTGTTGAAGTTGGCAATAAATTTATCTTGTCATCACCATCAAGAGGGATCGGTCGCTTCTTTGGTTTGTAGTTGCACAAAATGACATCCTGGTCAACCTGGCCTTTTCCTTGGTTAAATATAACTGTCACGTGAACATTGCATTTATTTCTCCAATCAAAGGATATCGCTGTACCTGAGGACGACGTTACTTTCGACACTCTCCTTAACTTTCCCATTAATATATTAATTGACCTGTCAAATTGGTCACGTGATTGAAAGCTTTTTAATGATTTGACACTTCCGTTTACATCTCTTTTGCCATAAGCTGTAATATTCAGATTTGACGAAAGGTGTAGGTGGACAATTCTTTGATCTACAGGGTTTATGTATACTGTGTGTCTTGGTACTATCTTCATTTCTGTAAGAAAATTTTGAATATTCGTGTAATGCAAATTATACTGGCTGTACATATACGATATATCGAATCATTTGCCAACGTACCTCTGACTAGAAACTTTTGCACAAATGCATTTTTGTTTTCGAATGTTTGGTAAGTTTTATACAACATTAAACATTTTACAGTTTCCAATTTCAAGATTTAATAGATCTTTCATTAAAATCTATCGAAACGCACAACGTCCAAGGCATTTCAAATAAAAATCGATTAAAATGTTTATATCTTCGTGCGCTAACTTGCAGTTATGAAGCGGTTACGTGACAATGACGGCATATGGTCGTGCTCCATAAATCATTTTTATTTTTAAAAAGAATTCATTAAACATCGATTATATATTATAACTTAACACAAATTTAGTATACATTCGCTTTTGAAGTAACTACTTTTTGTATATAGAAGAAACATTCATTCCTTCAATTATTGATAACTCTTCCATGTGCATGATCATAGGTATATATTATTAACACGAAAAGACAAACAGCAATTATTTATACTATTTCAAATATACAACTTACTACAGTTGGTCCTATCGTCATATCCTTTATCACAGTAACATTTGTTTCCATTTTTACACACACCGTTCCCATGACAACATAAAATACACCCTAAAACATTTATACACTCATAAACAACAATAATTGGGTAACAAAACATATATGAGATAAACAAGTTATTATTTATCTTATCTCGTGGACTCATCATGTTTTGAATATTAAGTAAAACTTCGCTTTACATTATTTACATTACCGCAAATATAAAGGGTACATTAAAAAATAAAATTGTCAGTTTCAAATGTGTCAAATTGTCATCATACTCTTTTGTTGTATGAATACATTTGAAATTAAACAATAATGTTTTCAGATCCTATTTTGCAGGATTGAACATAAAAAATACTTTTTCTAATGGATTTTATAAGACAAATGACATTTATAAATAAAATGTCATCAAAGATACCAAGGTTAATAGAATTTACTACGCCAGACGCGCGTTTCGTCTAATTAAGACTCGATCATCAGCGGCGCTTAAACCCAAACAATATTTAAAACACAAATCGTCAAGATGTAGAGCTTTTTTCACCAATATTTTCAAACGTTATTGCATGAAAGTAAAATTAGACAATGATTATATCACTTAAACAATCAATGATATTCCTGTCCACACCGAAGTGATACCCTCGGAGAATAACAGTTCTTCACAAAGGCATGGTCCAGTGGTTGCAATTAAAATGATGTAATGAACCTCTTAGAAAACGCTTCTTTTGCTTCAGAAAAACCAACTAGTGTCAACTTACGTATTTTGCATAAAAATGTTCTCTCTGTATGTTAGAGTGATATTTACAGTTTCATTTTATGGTCTACGTTTGTGTGATCGTGAATTAGAGGTGACGTCTGAGTCCTTGGTAACAACCTTGACCTTCCTTACCTGTATCAATGGAAAACCTGCCCGCAGTACAGGAAACCTCAGACTTTTTCTAAACTGGTAACAACTTTGACATTTACCTGTATCATTAGATGACCTGTCTGTAGCACACGTGACCTCTGTGTCTTTGGACTCGGGCATTGATGTGATATTACCGTCCTTCATATAAAGTGTAATCTTCTGGAAGTGTACGTTTCTACAATAACGAATAATATTGGGTTTTTACAGTTAGGGTCAGCGTATTTTTGTTGGTTATGTGTTGTTATAGTGTGTTCTTTATTATAGAATCGTTTGTTTTGCACTTAAATATTCTATTACAATTTCTTTGTTATAAAAAGTTTAAAATGTCATCAGGCGGTCGCATTGTTCTGGAACACAATTTATACTTTCCAACACGACTTAAATTGCTCTAATAAAACTTACTCAGGATATTCAATGATGATGTCAATTCTTGTAATATTATACAGGCACATATCTGCAAACGTAAATACTGTCAACAACAGCATGCTGTAAGTCACTGCTGCCTTGAAACCGTGCACTGAAGTCATAATACACAACGTCAATATGTAGCTATACAGCAAGACAAATCCACCATTTCTTTGGTAATTGGTTGCAACCGGTTGCTGCATCTTGGGAAATATTCTGACAGTTACTCGCCCGTTCTTTACTTGAGTATCAATTTTGCAAGTTGTAAGTGGCATCTGTGAGTCCTCTAATGGATTGTTAATATGTTGATTGTAGATCTTTGCCTTGGCGACAATACTCAGAGATTTGTTGGAACTCTTCCATATAATGCTTCCCTTCAAAGTAAAGATCTTGTTATGCTTATAGTTCTTATGTTCTTATAGTTTAGCCATTGCAGGATGTAGATAAACTACAGTGATAAACTATATGACCCACAAATGTTTCTATAACACTGATTGCAGTATAAATGTTTTGTAGAAGCGATGCCTAATTGTATTAGTTACAGAGGCAGTTGCTGACCTAATACAAGATAAACATGGTTAGTAAATTTTAATTTGGCGAGCCTGAGCGCGCGGTCAGTCTCCATATGAATCGTGTTCATTTTGTATCAGGTCATCAACTGCCCCTGTTACGAATATATCCTATCGAATGTTCTAAAACATCAGAATTGAGGCAAAATTATTTTATTCTGTGTGTTGAAATGTACCAACTAACCATGTATATAAAATACGGGATCACCACGTGAGTGTCAATCAGCCAATCAAGAACGCGGATTATGACAGGAAGTAATAAATTTTAACTTATTATGATTGTACTTGTACTAGCGAGAAAAATTAGCTCACTTGAATGTTACCTTAAGTGAGTTAATATAATAGTATCGTATGTTGCATTTTCCACGTGAATTTTACATGATTTTTTTTAAAATGTTCAATAAATAATTTTTCAGTCTTTGACAGACTTCATCAAATTTCAGTGAAGACAAAATATGTTATTTCAAATTAAGTAAATTCGACATTAAATGCTATGAAATTCGTTTTAATCTTGTGATTTTTTACCATGAAACTCAATTATAAGCACGTGTTAGGTACTTGAAAACAATATTTTAATCGAATAACAAATGTTCGTCGTTCTTATTTTTTAAATCTTACACTTTCATTGTTTTTTGTTATGCTTGTATACTTGTTTATTTGTGTCCATTAGCGATTTTATATAATTAATTTTATGTGTAGATTGTATTTGGTATTGTTAGTAACAAACCTCAAAATTTGCTAAAAATGTACATTCAGTTTCCTCAGTGAACTATAGCAAGTACTTACTGGGATTTCTGAATATATGGATAACTGTAGATCATTTCTATTCTCCAAGGAAAAAAGTTCCTCCCAGTTTTCATCACTATAGACAGTAACTATCATCATTGAGACCAGTAAAACCTAAAAATATGTATACAACTATATCTTTATATATCAGTTTTGATCATATAATAAGTTTAATATATTTTTTATTAGGACGCCCTATAGTGATCAGTCTGTCCGTTCGTACGCAACTAATCGTGTCTGGGCTGTAAATTTTTTATCTTTTGAGGAAGGCTTTTGATATTTGGAATGTGGGTAGATAATATCAAGGCAATGTGTTGCTTACCGAGGATGATCACCTTTGACCTTGAACTTTGACCTTAAGGTCACATTATTGCTTTTTGCATGACAAATTCATGTCCGGGATGTAACTTTTTTATCTTTTGAGGTAGGCTTTTGATTTTTAGAATGTTAGTAGATAATATCAAGGCAATGTGTCGCATATCATGGTGTATGACCTTTAACCTTGACCTTAAGGTCGGCAGGGCCCACACAGGTACCATCTCACTGATATCTAGTTTACAACTGTATGGGTTACTTACACAATAACAGGAAGGAGAACATCAAAAATGAACTATATTATCAGCAAAACGATAACTCAATGGTTTTTCTTCTAACTTTTATTTCAAGAGATAAAATAGTATCCATCAAGGAAACCACTTTTTGTTGTTGAAAAATCGTTATTGATATGACAAATGACTCGTCCAGATTGATAAATCTTACGTTTACATTTTATAAATCTGCCGTAAACATTTGATAATTTTTTCGTTAACATTAGATAAATCTGTCGTTAACATTTGATAAATCTGAAGTTTACCTTTATTAATTCTGTCGTTAACCTTTATTGATAAATCTTTCATTAACACTACATTGATCTTTCGTTACATTTGATAAATCTTTAATTAACATTTAATAAATCTCTCGTTAACACTTGAAAATCTTTCATTAACATTTGATAAATCTTTTAACATTTGTTTTATCTGTCGTTGACATTCGATAAGTCTTTAGTTAACAGTTGATAAATCTGTCGTTGACATTAAATAAATTCCTTACCATTTGATAAGTCGATCGTTAACACTGTCAGAAAAGTGTGTGAGAAGAAATGAGAGCAAATGAGTACAAGTGGTTAAACCTGGAGAGACTGGCACAGAACAGAAAGAGATATAGAAGTACTATTAATGGCCTTTAAAGTCCAGTAACTGAATAATATTTTTAGTGATAAAATTTAAATGTCGTATCTACATATTTAGATAATTCAACACAGTTACTTCAAAGAATACACCATATGGTTTATATACACATTTCAAGTTGCACACACAGCATCATGTACATACTTTGAATTATCATTTTACTAAAGGTTTGCTGTACATTTTTGCAGCTTACTTTTAAGTATTTATCTTTAAAGATAAATGTACTTTAAATGTGTCAGATTCTATACTATTTGAAACACATTGACAGATGTTCGTGGTATGTACACCTTCATTCTGGGACCAGTATAATTCCTTTATAGGTTTCTCCTGCATTTCTTTATAAATGTCATTAATCCTTCTTGGAAGAAGGCGGAGTTTGAAAAAAGGAAAACGTGATTAAATTTATGGTTTTTTAATGGGCATTTAGAAAAAAATTTAATGGGGGACTTTTTATTGGACACATGTATTATTGTAAATGAGTTTACTATATAATATTTCTCAAATATCAAATAAGAATAACTGTTTGCTCATAATTTGTCTTTTCAATCTCGGGGAAATGCTGCTAGTTTGCTTTGCTATTTAATCAATGTTTTAATTTCTGTGAAAAAGTTAAAGGAAGTAAAGAAGGAATGTGTTTCTCAGAAAACGACAAAGTGAATCGTAGATTTCATTTAACAATTACCACTAAATATTAATCTTCTATAAATTTTCTCTCGACTGACACCCAAGTACAGAATCGTAGAAAAGATTTTTCATAGAACTAACTGCATTGTTGATTCCATTTTCCATTTAGAAGTATATAAAATTCTTTTCTACTTTTTCTATCGTTTAGAAGGAATACTCTTTCCAGGCAGAAGAATTACAAGTATAGAGAGGAATATCATGAACAATTTTGTTCAGAAAACAACACATCGAATTAGAGATACCATAGTAAAAGCTTATTTAAATATTCCAGAATTCTACATAACTTTTATATTTGTTAGGAGGAATACGCTCTAGCTTCAGGCCGACATTGAAATTCTAACATATCAATAACAGTTATGTATTAGTTTTTGGTTAGTTTTGAATCAATTGCTTCGAAGTCCCTAACTTTGTCTCATTGTCAGATGCACAAATTTTATTGCCATTATTATACGATGATCGAAACGTAATGTTATATAATTTTCTATATTTAATTTATGAGTACGATAGTCATAATTTAAGAAATTTAAACATTGAAAAATATTCCTACGTTACTATACCTTTACATTTAGATTCCCCATCTTGCTCAGGAAGTTCCAAACTAGATTGTGCGTGTTTGTTGGTTACATGTAAACGGCAAGTAGTTCTATTTTTGCTGAAGAATTTCTTTACCCGAGTGAAAGTCAAATTGATTTCTATAGAATTTTTCCTCGATGAGCTGTTTTATGGGCAAATAAACACACAGTTTATGTCGTCATGATTTTAATGGAGGCTAATTAAATCGTACCTAACGTGTCGTGGGTTTTATGATTTCTGATAAATTGATACTAGGGGTGTAATTACCCGCTAAAGAAATGTACATTTGTAAAAGGAAATAGAGGTTTGTCATGGATCAGCTATTTAATACCGTTTTTCAATAACCGCTGGAATCCTGCAGTTTATGACCGCCAGTTAAATGTGTTCTAGTGGACCGAGAGTGTTTTTCTATTGCAAGAGGATATTAGATGCGAGATAATCCTTTATAATTGTCATTATTACTATTATAATGATGTTTGCCCTATAGAAGGACAGATGTATTCACTGTGGGTCACTATTTATCTGGACAATCACACAGTACTTAGGGTATTAAATATTGTTCAGTAGAAGATGAACGCACCAATGCGCAGGCTTAGCAAATGACCACGGTCCAGTAATAGATCACTTAAAAATCCTGCTATATTAATTGTTCTAATAGCTGTCAGGATCGAGTCACCTACACAATTATGCCGTAAGCTAGATTTTGTTGACCTTATTAAATAAAACTTGTTCAAATTTTTTTCAAACTAGAATATCGCATTCCTGCTTTTTAGAAGTGGTATCAATTTTCAAACCGAGCTGCCCAGCGCACACACAAGTGACGGATGCCATCACAATGAAAAGGATGGGGGTCAGGTTATGGTATAGAAAAACTGGCTACGCTCCTTGCTTTTTATAGACTTCTTAAAGAACGTCTAAAAAGATTATTTTTATTGTTATTTCTACAAATGGATAAATTATCCGTCCATACTCTTTCCAGTGCCCGTCAGTCCACCATTTTTCCTTCACGCCCCAAATATAGCTGAAATGTTGCTCGACTTATGTTTATTACATACTGATGCACTAGTTTCACTTATTTACAGCTGTTTTATGTTCCGCTACATGTAACCAATTGGCAATAGAATTTGACCTGAAATGGCTCCGTTTGCGCCTTTCTTTGGGACAGGTCAATATTAATTTGGAGGGGGATCGTTGCAAAATAAATTAGGGGGACATACTTTGTTATGCCTGCATATTAATGAGGCTCCAAGTCGTATTGTTTTTCGCAATCATAGGACAACATGTGTTTTTTTAAATTATCATCAATGAAAAAAGAATTTCTTATTCAAAACCGATATACTGTAACCCAACATTGTATTCAACAAACATAATACTGCATTGTAATCATGTTTTATATAAGACTGGACACCCACTTTTTTATAACACATAATGTTAGACAGTAACTGTTCACACCTTTGGTTGTTAAACCTTAAATACATATATCTTTTCAAGTACGAAGCTGAAGGAATATTGGGAAAGGGTCTGGCCGCATAAATCCCCTAGAAGCTTTGGCAAAAAATGGTGCAAAATCACTGTATCTAACCTATTTCCTGTCAATAAATTAATGTAATTTTAGACAACTTAAGAGGTATTGCTTCTTCTTTTGGCACTAGATACCATCATGATATCAGCATTAAAGATACGGGGTGTATTGGATATCGCAAGAAAATGTGCAACTAGTTGTATGAGATCAGTGTTTTGACTAGTACTATAAGAACAAACAAAATATTTTAATCGAACTTTAATTTGGCTCAGATATTCCTATGTACAACGATAAAGTTTAATCGAAAATAACAACTGAGCGACTTTTCAAACGGTAGGACTATAAAATTATTTCGGGCACAAATATATTAAAAGAGTTAATTTGCCATTTAGATACAATACACTTTGCATATGTTTCACTACGTCTTTTATAAGGAAATGTTACATTTGAAATGTAACATAGGTTTTGCGCGAATAAACATTGTTTCGAATAAAACATTAAACAATTAAAGAACCAATTTAAAACGCATTATTTTATGTTGCATCCATATTGCTCCGAGTTTTAATAATTGAATATGTTTTAACACCTGCTAAGCTTTTGGTGGAATGACTTATCAAAAGTCAGACAGGTAATAAAATAAATAACTGAAAATTAAATATTTACTTTTTGCCAAATTAAAAATCATTTATACACGATCAAAGATATGGCCAATAACAGAAATTGTGACATCAATGTTTCGAGGTCGACTCAATGTCGATAAAGCGCGACAAGTAGTCCCAACAAATGAAAAACAATATATACATTCCCATGCCTTAAAAAGCATTTAAATAGACTATCAAAATCTGAAAACGATTGAAATTCATGCACGTATGGTTAACATAACATGCATACGTGTATTCGATTTTACTTTGCTTGAATAAAAATTATTGTCCTATGTTTGAAATTAATATTGAATTATTTTACATATTTTTATTGAAAACCATGTAAAATTGTTTACTTTTTATTGGTACTTTATAAATGAAAAATTTTAAAATTTTAAGAGTTTTTTGGATCGTAGAATTCAATAGAGAATTGCGAATAATAAATTTTCACATTAAACATGTATGTTTGCTGTTAACTCTTTGTTGAAAGTGATCAAATATTTTCAAGATTAGTTTTATTTATTTTCACTTTTATCTTGTTTCAATTCATTTAACTCAAACGGTCCATTGATTAAAAAATTACAATTTCACTCTAAGTGGGGACCAATACGTCGTTAAAGTAATCAAATTTTAACACTTCTCTGTGAGTAAACTGGGATTTAATTTTCTCTTACGTAAAGTTGTGAAAAATTTGTCCAACTATTTGATGACATTTGTGTCATAAAATTTGTTATTATTTTGTTATGAGATTTAATCTTTTCAACAATTTTGATAGTTTTTCACTGAGCGTTTTTTTTGCCCAAGGACAGTTACAGAAAAAGATTTATTGGTGAATATGCTGTAGAAGACTCTAATTAAAAGGGAGCCTGTCTTTTGAGTTCCGATAAAATTAAAACACATGCTAATTTTTTTTACATGCTCCCCTTAAGTGTTTTAAGTGGTTTTCATGCCACTTTCGAACATTTTTAAGTTATAATGTGGCGTCCATGTATTATTGGGGAAGGAAGCCACAGTACCCGGTGAAAATCCCCGAATAACCTTAGTGTTGATAGGCACGTGATCAATGGTAGATGACTAACTATTAACCACTCGGCCACCGAGCCCCTTTTAAATTGTATTCTTTAGGTACTGGTGACAAGTCCCAAACTATACAGTGCTGCCTAACTTGCCCACAGTTGGTGGACCAAGAGAAGCCTTCCTGTTTGCAGGTTTCAGTGCTTAGCATGGGGCATAGTGGGTACATGCAACATGCTGTGTACATTGATATTCTCCTATTAAGCAAGCGGCCATTTGTATTCGTGTAACTCTGTTGTAATTAACTTTTTGTTATAAGCCTTCTGTTTAATAATTAAATGACATTTCATCACATACAATAAAGTTTCCTGAACTAAAGCCGCTTTTCCAAATATTTTTGCTACTGTCGCCGTGAACACAATAGCAAAAAGAGGGGAGCCAAGTGAAGATATAATTTTAATAAGATTGTTTTTTTTCTTTGTGAATATTCGACTAGGTCCAACCTCTATCTATGTGTCACAGTTGACTAATTAAGTCTGGTTCTAAGAAAGTCTTTTTTATACTGAAATCTCACTGAGTTTGTTCACATCCAAATACTATGGTTTGTCAAGATCCATGAGGCTTGTCGCACTGATATATAAATACATTTTGATGAGTCCAATTACAGCAGAAATTTACTGGCCAATGTGTATTAAACGATTTTTTTTATATTTGCAATTTAATACTAGTACTAGTATCTAACAGAACAACATTGATATAATTAGAGAAGCAAAATTCGGCGAAACACACTATAATTCCTAAAATAAAAAAATGTGTTACCAATGTATTATTCAAGTGGACTGGATAATTGGTTGAATTGTAACAACTTCAACTCCTGCTTTATAATAGTTTAAGATGGGTGCACTCGACGATCAGATTTACGAATTATTCCGCTTCTTTAGCTTAATTCCAACGAAACTATGCTATGCTGCCAGGCTAATAGGCTATAGTTTGGTATCAGAATAAGGCGCGAACAATACCGAATAAAACACTTTCTCAAGACAACATTTAAACATATGTATAACTTTATAAACCAATTGATATTTATATGTAGTAACGGACTGACTTGTATCATCACATCAAAAGTATCATAGCTGGTCTGTCATGGATTTGACAGTCCATTAATCCCTTATAGATTTTTGTCGATTTTATTTCCAACATTACGTTTTTTTTTCAAAATAAAGTTACGTAATTTTTAATGCATGTTATAAACTTCATAGAGGTAATAAAAATATAAATGTGAAAGACAAAGGTAAAAAATTAGTTTGAACATAATTTTAACAATAATGTCATACATACTAACAAGCAGATATATACATACATAAACATAAAGGATTCGGAAAAAAGCTAATTTATATCAGGTCCGTCTCCTTATTATTGAAGTAATACTTTATCAGGATATTTCAACATGCTGGAATGTAACCCTTATTTGACAATATATAACAAAGGAACGAAAGAAATGACATGAATTATGAAACAAATACCTGTGAAGTTATTATGAAATTCAAGAAAAATATATTTCTCAGAATCCTTTACTTCTAATGATGAATGTTTAGATTTTGTTCAAGCGTTAGACTTTTTGAGATATACATTAACAGTTACTTGCAGTCAATAAAAAATGGAATTGTCTTATGTATATATCGCAATCAAATAAGAAAGGGGCAAATTGACTCATTGTGTCCACATAGACAGCTGACTGACTATATTACGTGAGAAAAGGTGTTCGTTTAGAGAAGAACAGTTCATGACATGGCCGTACATTGCATAGTCCTGCAAGCGGTTGCCTCCTATATTGCGGACTGGTAAAACAATATGGAACACAAAAAATAGATATAGATTCAGAAATAGCATTTGCTGTCTCATTAAATCAATCGTAGTTTACGCCATGATCTGTAATCTAGTATGAAGTATTTGTCTTTGTCTGGAGACAGCATAACATTTTGGAGGTGAATGATTATCTTAATCGTTTAAACTGTTTTTAAAAATATAAGTAGACGAAGAATTTCGAATGTAAATTGAAAGCTTGTTCAGGGAGTTTTATCTTAGAAGGTAGAAAGTAGTCTTCGTGTGCACATTTCAGATAAATCATTTGACTGTCGAGTAAAATGGACATGCACAGACGCCACAGAATTCGGAACTATGTTTCGTCGGTATTTTGGTGTCTGTTGAACCATTACTCTATGTTTTCCCTCTTCACGTATTTTACATGGATTTTTAATGGATTATTAAAACATGGCTGTAAGATACAAGTACAACTCCGATAAAGATGTTCAACGGGAATCATGCAAATCAATGTTAGCAGGTTTAAAATTCAAAAAGTTTATTCGGAAAAAATATTTAAAAATATTAAAGTAAAAACCCAGATTTCATAAGAGTGAAAGTTTATGTACATAAAATTTAACTTACCTTTCTCAGCATATCTGGGAATAGTTATACACAATTAGTAAAGAATTCCGAAAAACATCAGACACTTTCCTGTCCTGGATGACAGATTCAAATCACAGTTTAAGCACGCCTGATTTGTCAGGGAGGCGGAAACTTTAACTATATGAACGCGTATTGTATACTCATTTTAATATTGAACTTTTCTTGGTGGTCGATTTAGATTTCCAATACAACAGACTTGTAAAGATCAACGGTAAATTTGTCTATCGATAATACATTAAGTCTAAATTCGTTCCGCTTCAATGAATCATGTACAGATTAAAATTGGAAATGAAAAAATAGCATCGTAAAATACGAATTAGTAGATAAAGCATTATTTTTCTGCACGAAGATATCGACGACCAAAATGTTTATATTGAAAATTTCAACCATTTTATCGAGAGAAGAAAGTAGACAGGGGACTTTCAAACAGATGTATTTATTGAACGTTTTATGACGTTCAGCTATCAAATTTACATTTGTCATAAAAAATATCAAAAATGAAGGTTAAGTGAAATCTGCCCTTAAGAACCCACATTCATAAATTTTCACGAGATCAAAAGAAATGACACCATTAGTAGGTGAACAAAAATAGCAATATCAAGTTGTAATATAATTATATTCAAACAAAGTAATGTTTAATGTACTCGAGGTATTTCGCAAGCTTGTACAAACTTACTTATTTCTTAATAGAAAAGTTCTTAAATTAAAACATAGTAGTGAATGATTTATAGGCCAAGATTAATATCAGGAGAGTTTAAAGTGAAACCTTTATACAAATGTCAAGTCTTCTTCAAATAACATCAAGTAAATCATATGTTTCCAAGTGTTTCTTTATAGAGAATACCAGCCTTTTTTCAAATGTAATTAAAATTAAATCTGTCACTTGTTCCCCCTTTTTTCAAAAATTCAAAAAGTGTGTGTGTGGGGGGGGGGGAGCAAGTGAAAGATTTAATTATAATTAATTGGCCTTTTCCATATCTTACTGAAAGGTCTGAATCATTGTGTTCTCCCATTTCGAACTAAAACATTGCTCTGGTGCCCTTGACAGAAGAATTGATGATGTGTTGTTTTACGTCCATCATGCAATATTTCAGCTATATTTAAGACGTTTGACAGCAGAATCCTCCATTTAAGATGTGGTCAACTTTAATAGAAAAATTAACATATTACAATACATTCTTGTACATTACTTTTGGTTAAATTTAAAACTTTTTAATTATAGAAAAATTGAATACAGTGCATTTTGCTAAATCTTTCATCGTTCCTTGTTTTAGAAAAAGAATTTGAAACAAACTTTGTGGAAAACGTAGAAATTTGTCGACGTCTAACAAGTCCACAATTAAGAAAGCAGTAAAGAATGTATTTAATAAAATAAATTTCTTACAAAACCAGTTAGTGATTTAACATGGCATAGACAGTGTCAACTAACAGGGACAAGATAAGTAGTAATATAACTACATAAGCTGATAATGCAACTAATTATATTGATAGCAAAATAAATCGGGCAGGCTGTCGCGGGGGCAAGCACCGAATGGGACTGATTTAGGATTTAAATGCAAGAAAATGTCTTAAAGTGTTAGATACCAACAATCTCCTTATCTGGGAGTGGGTACGATGGATTGGTGGTGTTTTTTTTTGTTAAAACATGGTCCCAAATTTAAAACATATACACTCTTGCAAGTATATTAATTGTATATATCTATTAATTATACAATACTGTACAATACATCACACATAATGTAAATACAAATGTTCTACCGGGCTGGAAGATGACATTTTACAGTGACAGAAGATGAAGTATACATGTGGAAGTATTATGTGACCCATTTTCTTTGTTTTGTGTTTATGCACTCACTGTAGTTCTTAATACTGTCCAATCCTTTGATATTTTAGTCAATTAGTCAAATTTTAGAAATATATTTATAAACATATTCTTGGGTCATATCTGGCTGTACCAGTATATGACCTATTGTGCGAACTTGAGGCATCACTACTAGTAGTGTAGTGACAAATTAAGGTTGTTTAACGCCATGTTCAGCAATTTTTCAGCTATGGCAGCCAGTTTTTAATGGGGAGGAAGCTGAAGTACCTGAGGAAAACCAACAACCTACAGTAGGAAAACGGCCATCTTTGTAAATTAAGATTGGGGTCTAGCACACCCTTCATGCAGTGAGACTCAAACCTGGAACCTCAGTGCTGACAGGCACGTGATAAATAGTAGATGACTAACTACTTTAACCACTTAGTCCACTGAGGTCCCAGATTCTAGTTCAGACTCTACCTTATAAAGACATAGTATATAAATGATTTACACCATATCACCAAAGAATTAAACACTATATAGAATATATATCACTCTTTATTTATCAACTAATAACAAGACCATAAATCTAATCAGATAATCAACATAATTGATTGAATCAACAACAAAAGATATCACAGATTATTCTAAGATTTAAATATCAATCAACTCCTTGGATGTAAAAAGTATTTCAATTCAGTGATTAACTGACAAAAGCTTATAACCGAAATTGTGTTGAATATGTGTTTAGATCTGTTGCCAAATTTAAACTGCTTGTAGAAAAAATCCACTTAATTTGAAATTTAAAATATAACAAAAGGACAGCCTTAAATATGTTTACACTGAATCTAAACAATCGTCACAAAGATAAAAAAAATCTTTAATCTGATGACAGAAGATTCAGCCAAATTCCATAACTGATCACAGTGAAAATCAAACCCAATTCTTGTCTCATCACAGGAGATCTAGCCAAATCCTATAACTGATCACAGAAGATCTAGCCAAATCCTATAACTGATCACATAAGATCTAGCCAAATCCTTTAACTAATCCCAGAAGATCCAGCCAAAATCTTTAACTGATCACAGAAGATCAAACCTAATTCTTGTCTCATCACAGAAGATCTAACCAAATCATATAACTGATCCCATAAGATCTAGCCAAATCCTATAACTGATCACAGATGATCTAGTCCCAGAAGATCCAGCCAAAATCTTTAACTGATCACAGAAGATCAAGCCAAATCCTATAGCTTGACTATAAGTATGGACATATCACAAATAACTTTTTGACCATTTCTTAAAATTGTAGAAATGTACTTTAACTTACAAATAATGTTGTACATTGATATTTCCTTCAAAATTTTAATAACTCTTTTTTGACATTTGCAAAATATTAGTAACTTTTTGTCCTACATCTAATTTTTTCTAAAATTTATTCTTGATTTACATTTATTGGACTCGTTATCTTTTCTTGCAGACTTCCTTCACATAAACTTTAAACAATTGAGACATCTAAGCATTAAAGACATTGAAGACAGATATTTATGCAATTTTACATAAATGTACATATATAATTCCACAGAGATGATTATATAAAATCTAACACAATACTTTTTAGCCATATAAGTAACTATAAAACACTGCTGATTCATTGACAATTATCTGTAAAGAGAGATAACTCAAATCCTAAAAAAATATAACCACATTGCAATTCTGATTATCTCCCTTATTTACTTGGACACATACAGAATCATACCTTGTTATAAACAACTACATCACCAGGTATAACTGTTAGCACCATAGTCAAATTGCCTTTCAAATTCTTTAATGAATAAATTCAGAAACAAACAAAAAATGCAGAAACAAACAAATTACATGTATAATTAATTTCAAACAAGCTGTAAAATGTATACCTTGTCTAAAAAATTCACTCAAAATAAAAATATTAAAATGCAACATTTGAAAGGTTTGATTGTTTCGAAAACTATAAATCAAAGCAAAAAATATTTTTGTACAAATATATTGAAACATCACAAGGCATTCATGACTATATGTTTAATATGAAAAAAAAGAAAATCAAAATGACAACTCAAAAGGAATATACTCAAGAAAATTATCCCAAAATATTATCTGTGATTAAATTTAAAGCAGTGTATTATACATGTAATACTTTGCCACCATTAGTCTCCTTAATCATTTTTCATTGGTTGACATACCAAATGTTGCAATTATTTTAACATGACAGTGGATGCTTCAATCAGCTTTTTTATGACTATTTAAAGTCTTAGGAAATCTTAATGATATTGAAGCTGATACAAATATGACCCAATGGGCAATGAAGTGAGGAACATCAGAATCAGGAGTGTGTTGCCAATGATTATTATAGCATACTTTTAACAAAATCAAACAATTTTATGTATTTTTAAATATGAAGTAACTTAATAGCAAATCTAGATTACATTTATATAGTTGTTGACAGGTGCAAAAATATGAAGTGGCTTTAAAAGCATTGAAATAAACAGTACAATTATAATATATGACCCTGCTATCTACAGGCAGTGAAACAATAAATAAATAATAAATAAATGCATATTAAGTGTGTGATGTTTGTAAAAAAAAACACAATGTAGCATACATTTTGTGATCAATGTTAACAGTTAACAGATAAGTGGTTGAGACAGAAAATAACTAAAAAAATAACAAGTGTGGACTGTGAGCTAATGCTTACTAGTGATACCCATGCTTTCACAATTATGACTGAAGATCAACTTACACAGTGTTGGTTCACCTTTTCCTCTGCTAATAATTATGAATTTTATAAGTATTTGGTAAACAGGAAGTAGATTACCAAGGAGCATTAAATCGCTATACACCATATGTTACTATAGGATGAAGCAATATGCAAAATAACAGGCTTCTGCATACTCTAGTTGCTTAGAAAACTGCTATGGAAATTTTGCATGCATGCCAACTATTTCTAAAAATCTAAGTATTCTGTAAACAGGAAGTAGATGACCAAGGACCATAAAATCGCTATACACCATGTGGTTCTAGAGGATAAAGCAATATCCAAAATATCAGGTTTCTGCATCCTATAGAAAAATGACAGAAATTTTTGTTCTGGATGGACAAACTAAAAAACAAGGGTAAAACATAATACCCCATCTTCTTTGAAGCTGGAGTATAAATATAGGTAGAGTAAATGGTTCTTGTGCACTACACTTCTACTTATCACAAAGTAACTATGTATACCAAGTCTGAAGTGAGTCCATTCTGTATTTGGTCAGTTATTTTACAGATAGGAAAAATAAACTGATTGAGACAATTCAGTAAATACTATAGGTAGAGTTATTATCCATTAAGATCTACCCAACCTCTAAGTTTAAAGTCAATAGATCAGTTTTGGATATATGCTTGTAAAAACAATAACATAGTTAGGAAGAGACTGAAAAAGCTGCGACTACATTTTGAACAGAAAGAAAAAGAAATCTTACAACAAAAAACTTGGCTTTGGAAATTCTTAATACATGTATATAAATAAAAGGTTCACAGCTACAGAATATTCTTTTCATTTTCGTTTATATGGAAAATTTAGTTACTTCAACACACTCCTTTTTATAATTTGTGTCGTATTGAAATTTATAATTAAAAAATATGTGCTAGACAAGAAACATACACAAATTATTGTTTTTAAATCTGACAAAAATTTTAATTTATAAATATAAAGCAGAAGAGTCAACCATCATTTTTAACTCCTGAAATGTACTTCTACAAACAGTCTATTGAAACAATTACATGATAAGTCTTATAAACAATCTAACAGCTAGGGGGGGGGGGGGGGGCTGTCAATCATGATTGAGTTGATTGAGTATATTTTATTGTTGTTCAAACTCATTAAACAATGACTAGATGTCAAACAAGATGGGTACTGTAGATAGAAGTTTTACCCATACTACAGGGTAAAATGAACATGACAACAATATGGCTTTATACGTTACAGCAGAACTCTAGCAAATCATGACTGTCTAATGAACATGGCTGTCTTGAAGTGATCAACAAATTAAGTGACCTTCCAATCAATAAAAATAAGGAGTACCATTCCAGTTCACGGCTGCACCATACCATCTGAAGAGAAAAATATGTTATAATTTAGTTAAATAATAAAAAAAAAACTAAACAGCAATAGATAAAAGTTTCAGCCATTGAGGATTCATAGTATGACTGAAAAACAAAGGGTAATTGAGTATTAACAAATCATCTGAGGATAAAAGATGTTATTTTCAGCCCAGATTGATTACACACATATTAAATCTGTGCTCCTGCTATTGTTTTGAAGAATTTTTCTATACATAAAAACTTTTTATTTTTCCAGTAAATTTTACAGAAGTACCTTGTTTTGTAATGAACTACAATTACAGCTTTTAACTTAGATCCCTGAAACTTCAGAGAAAGATACAGACAAATTTGAATTGTGTATATACTATTATGTAATTGTTCTAGGAATTTTTCCATTTTTCAAGATGGTACTAAGCTTAAACCTAATAATAGAGCTAGTGGTTTCCAGGCAGATGGTACAATACCTAAACCTAATAATAGAGCTAGTGGTTTCCAGGCAGATGGTACTAAGCCTAAACCTAATAATAGAGCTAGTGGTTTCCAGGCAGATGGTACAATACCTAAACCTAATAATAGAACTAGTGGTTTCCAGGCAGATGGTACAATACCTAAACCTAATAATAGAGCTAATGGTTTCCAGGCAGATGGTACAATACCTAAACCTAATAATAGAGCTAATGGTTTCCAGGCAGATGGTACTAAGCCTAAACCTAATATTAATGCTAATGGTTTCCAGGCAAGTGGTACCAAGCCTAAACCTAATATTAATGCTAATGGTTTCCAGGCCACTGGTACTGAGCCTAAACCTAATAATAATGCTAGTGGTTTCCAGATAGATGGAACTGAGCCTAAATCTAATAATAATGCTAGTGGTTTCCAGGCCAACGGTACTAAGCCTAAATCTAATAATAATGCTAGTGGTTTCCAGGCAGACGGTACTAAGCCTAAATCTAATAATAATGCTAGTGGTTTCCAGGCAGACGGTACTAAGCCTAAATCTAATAATAATGCTAATGGTTTCCAAGCAGATGGTACAATACCTAAACCTAATAATAATGCTAGAGGTTTCCAGGCAGATGGTACAATACCTAAACCTAATAATAATGCTAATGGTTTCCAGGCAGATGGTACAATACCTAAACCTAATAATAATGCTAGAGGTTTCCAGGCAGATGGTACAATACCTAAACCTAATAATAATGCTAATGGTTTCCAGGCAGATGGTACAATACCTAAACCTAATAATAGAGCTAGTGGTTTCCAGGCAGATGGTACTAAGCCTAAACCTAATATTAATGCTAATGGTTTCCAGGCCACTGGTACTGAGCCTAAACCTAATAATAATGCTAGTGGTTTCCAGATAGATGGAACTGAGCCTAAATCTAATAATAATGCTAGTGGCTTCCAGGCAGACGGTACTAAGCCTAAATCTTATAATAATGCTAATGGTTTCCAGGCAGACGGTACTAAGCCTAAATCTAATAATAATGCTAGTGGTTTCCAGGCAGACGGTACTAAGCCTAAATCTAATAATAATGCTAATGGTTTCCAGGCAGACGGTACTAAGCCCAAACCTAACAATAATGCTAATGGTTTCCAGATAGATGGAACTGAGCCTAAATCTAATAATAATACTAGTGGTTTCCAGTCAGACAATACTAAGCCTAAACCTAACAATGCTAGTGGTTTCCAGGCAGACTGTACTAAACCCATACCTAAGAATAATGCTAGTGGTTTCCAGATAGATGGAACTAAGCCCAAACCTTATAATAATACTAGTGGTTTCCAGGCAGACAGTACTAAACCTAACTTTTACAAAACCATACTTTGTCATTATACACTGCTCTAACTGTGGAATTTTTTCTTCTTCATCTCTTCTGGCTAAGGTTGTCTTCCCTTGTATTTTACGGCCTAGTCTGGTTTCTATTAAATAGACATATTTAATATGGAGTTGTGTTATGTTAAGCTTCAAGGGAATGCATGACACATACATTAACAAACAATTGACAATGAAGTTTCTTCAAACATTCATTATATTTAGTTTTTGTGAACAAGTTATAATTCAAAATAAAAAATATTGGTTTCAGGGTTTCTTTTTAAGGGGTTTAGCACTGAAACTTACATTTTCTAATTGATTGTACAGGGAGGAGAATAAGAAAGCTACTATAACTGACTTACAAAATATTGTCCAATGAAATTTTCTGTTTGCATGTGTGAATGGTGTTTAACGTAAATTTCTGCAATTTTTCAGCTATATCATGGTGTCCAGTTTTTAACGTAGAGGAAGTCAAGGACTCAGAGAAAACTCCAACCTTATATATTAAAACTGACAATCCTTGTCAATTAAGACACCCTACATTGTTCTTGACTCCAACCCATGAAATATTCTGAAATTTTGTTATAGTGTCAATCAATTGGTATACATTTTAGTGATAGCAAACAAAGGGGTCTTAGAGGCATAACAACCAACATATAGACAACATTTACCTGGTAGTATTGGGTAATACCAATGTAGTAACCACTTACCAACATAGAGACAACATTTGACAACGGCCTCCTAATTATTTGGGTATTGGGGAAACTATTAACATTTTTTTCTCTGAGTCGGGCACCAAGTTTCGTTGAGTAATGAGAGACCCCTCAAAACGAGCGAAATCATTTCACTAATATCACATTAAATTTTCGGGGTGTCATGTCAGATAAAATTTTTCGCAAATTTAGAAAACCCGAAGGATATTCAAGGAAACTCACAAACACCCATAAAATAGTCCAGAAATGGGCTTTGCACAATCAGCTGAAAAATATCCAATACATTTAACAAACTATATAAATAAATTTATTGATCAATTCTGTATGAAACTGCTTTTTAAATGCAGCTCTAATATCTTAATTCCATTGAATAATAAATCCACTGTCCATGCTACAGCTCAGCGCAGCCAAATATCAAAATAAGAACTAATTTCCTCTCCCTCAGTCAAAGGTCATTTACAGAGCCGTTGTCATTTAATATGAGGTCATACCAGTGTAGTAATGACTTACCAATGTTGAGACATTTAGTAATAGGTAATACCCATGTAGTAATGACTTACCAATATTGAGACATTTAGTAATAGGTAATACCCATGTAGTAATGACTTACCAATATTGAGACAACATTTAGGATGAGAAGGCAATCCTGTATAATAGTAGAGCAGGAATCTGTTCTCTATCCTCCAATCACTGACTAGATCTAAGTTAATACTGAATAGGAGTCCCATCTGACCATTTATGTTTGTAATCCATATAGGATACTTGGGTGTCTTCAACATGCTGCCAACCTGACAAAATACAATATTTAAATGATGAAAATATTATCAAATATATATTCTCTATAAAACCAAAATATAGCCGTTTACATTTCCAAAAATTGTTTGCATCCATTTCAAACACATAATCTTGACAACAAAGACATACAAAAGAGAATAGTAATAAATTGGAAATCATTTACAATGTTATTGAAAAAAAGATCAATGTCTATATAGCAAAACTGTAGTGGGAGTTGATATACAACAAGATACTGTATTTGGTGAAATGTGCTAAACAAAAATGACTCTATTTGCTGGGAAGACTGGGAAAATGAAGAACTTCTCAAACTTGCCTATAATAGCAGGATAAACAACTTCAGTATGTGAGCAAACTTTCAATGAAGACTAAATGATCTGTTCTGAAAACTCTAGTAGGTGTTAATACCCAAAATAAATACCCTATTTTCCCCATACCCTACCCAACTTTACCATACTAAAACCTGACTTTGCACAACACAGTCAAAAAATGTTTAGTAAACCAGACATATAATTTCTACATGTAAATTAGATCTTGATTCAAATCTAGAATTTATCAGCATCAAGTTTTTTAACCTGAGCAAAACTCAAAAGGAATTAAATGCTTTGAATATGATTGGACATGAAATTAATCATAGGAAGTCATTATTTAAGATGTAGAAAACAAGGTAGCACAACTGCTTTTTTATTTTTAAGGATTTGCATTAAACATTTGAAACTGTATATCCATTAATTTGACAAACAAAAGCTCTTATTAATAAATTTATTTGAATATAAAGACAGGAAATAATGTGTTCATTTATCTTACCTCTGTTCTAGTTTCTGGGTCTTCAGTCTTATCCCAGTAAAGAAATCCAATATGACTTCTCTGTTTTATTCCTGTCAAAGGTTTGGGCTAAATTTAAATAAAAATATAATAAAGACTAAATTAAAAAAATCATTTACCAAACATATGAAATTAAAACAATTACATTTAGTGTATTAGTTTAACAGATTTTAAGTGAACACACAGTTATCTCTATCTTTTTCTATATTGGTTTATTTTATTGTTAATATCATTAGAACTGCCAAAGTAAGGACAATTTCTACCAAATGTTCTCACTAATTCTATGATACATGAAGTACATAATATAATGTATTACATCAAGTTATTAGTTTTTAAATTTTATATATATATCTGCTTCCTACGTGGGTGTAAATAATGCAAATAAAGATTCATAGATTAAAACTAAGTTATTAGAAAGATATAAAGCATTTTTTGTAATTTTAATCTTTTTACCACTAATTTCAAATTTCTGCAGATATGGAGCAAGATTCATTGTTTCAATCTTATTATTTGGTTTTATTGTGACAAGATTTTAATTCAAATCTGAAAAAATCACATGATTACAAAGGAATGTGGGTAGGACAGCAAACAGTATCATTACAAGCTAACATTGTCTGAAACTTGCGTCCAGTGACACTCCCACTTTGCTACCATTTCCTGATCGTGGGCACACCTGTAGATATTTTCTCGTTTTCATGAATATTAAATGTCCTACTTTGATTTCTTGTACTTCCGACAATTTGTTACAACTAATCAAAATAGTTTTATCCAATAAAGTTGTTCCCATTGGCTAAAATGAATATTCATTGAAACCAGAAAATATCTACAAGTGTGTGCCCACGGTCGATAAGTAGTAGCAAAGCAAGAACGCGACCGGACATGGGTTTCCGACGATGACAAGCTAAAAGTATGACAACAATATGTCGGAGGAAGCAAGCAACATTAATGTCACCAACAGGTGGAAAACAAAATGCATCACCAGCCATTAAACCAATATTTCAGTGCAACATCAGACATGACACCAGCATTTGAGTGTACGAGGTAGGCCTTCACCACTAACTTTGAACAGTGTGTGATTAAAAACAAACTGAACTAACTATTAAAAGTAATGTAATTGGTGAATTTCTAATTGCAGGGTTCTTTACTTATTACAAATTCTTAAATTATTTTCATAAGTATGCATTGAAACTAAAAAATAGGTCAAGTTAAATTTATAAATCATTTAAGCTAGAGTTAATCTTTACTTCAAACAGAAAGATTCCTAAAACAATTAAACTTCTGTTTTGACTCATTCATTTCAGAGCATGCAGGATTAAGTCATGCCTTCACCATTAAATTCATTACAGCCATGTATTTTATGGCAGAAAAGTACAGAGTAAAAAACAGTTTATTTTACTTCAACACGACTATACACATATTCGCTGTCTTTGACATTGATTTTCATAGATCTAGTATGTTTCACTGCAAAAAGAAGACCTTTTTTCACCAAATAATTATGATGCAGATATTACTTTGTCTATCAGGATATAAACAGTATTATAGATACAACAGTTAATTATCAGGATGTAATTCCTATAATCTTTAGGTAATCTTATTATATGTCCTGCTTATATTTCAAGTGAGAACAAATAAAGCAACAAAATTATCATAAAACTATTGGTGCTCAATACCTACTGAAGCTGTGAAAAGGCATAAGTAGATATAATACATATTAGAAAAGCCAGCTGAAATAGAAAGCAATAAATGTCGAGATCTTCTTCACACACAGGAAGAAATCAGATTCTAATTTAAAGGAAAACATATTAAAGACTTGCTATTTTGACAAAAAAATATAACTGCCTAGAAGCAAAAGGAAATAAAATAGCTAAAATTTGTAAATGTTTTCCACAGAATTGTTTTAAACTAAATCTGCTAAGTCATTAATAATCCAGAATAATTTTTGTAAAACCTGGCCTTTCACTCTGCCTCTAATACACAGATTGAATGAAGATCCACACAGAAATGTTGAAACTGCACTAGATACACATTTTTAAAGGTAAATCAATATACAGTCCTTTATATACTGAGAACTACATTTCATGATAAACAAGAGGAATTAAGGATGAGATATAATATGTATCTTTTTCTATCCTTAGTAAGCTACATGTCAAGTGTTACTAAGTTACTTACACACAGTTCCTGAATAACAAAATAAATATTTTTGTATATTATTTTATTGGATGAAAAGTTTAACAGTCAAACTCCTTTCATTCTCCAACTTTTAACAGCAAAACAAGTATAATTTCATGCCATGTGATGTAGGGCAGTTGGTAAAATATTACAATCCACTATTTGTTAATAATGGAATATGTTAAATCCCCAAAACTCGTGATTACACATTCTGTTCATAAAGAAAGGTCAAAGTTTACAAAAGAAATTTCCATCAACCATTGTTTAGTAAAATGAAGTTAAACATTAAAAGTTCCTTATTGTATTTCTTATGATTATGATTATTATTATTCCCCCAGGTTTTCTACAAAGTGTTGCAACCTATCATTTTGATACTTAGTACCATTAATCAGTCATAACAAGAGATGACATGACTCACATTTTTAACAGATCTAATTATAGTAACAGTGTTATCTGTCTAAACATGAAAACCCTTGTAAATCTTGCAAAAATTTTCTTTTCTCAGTTGACTTCCTGTTTACACATTTCTGAACCGAAAAGTGTTACAAGTCATAACATTGTTTTCTTGAAAGCTATATGTCCTAAAGTCTTAGAACCACTACAATTGATCATATGTAACATATATTGCATCTGAAAATGTCAAGGTCATAGGTCACCACAGGACTAGTTAGTACTATATCTCAAAAACCATAAAAGATAGAATCAGAAATTGGAAAAATACTAAACTCAGACCTTCATTTAGTGTATGAAATTGAAACTGTTCAATGAAAGTGTTTCCAGTTTTGGCTCTTGACAAATTTTGATTAATAAGTTTTTGGCTTATAACTTGAAAATGATTGAGATAAAAGAGTTTAAAGTGATCAATACGAAAAGAGCTTCAATTTGAGCCAAAGGTCAATTTTCTTAGGTCAATGTCATACCATAGCAACAAAATAACTGTTATAAACATTCCTTTGCAGCCATATATTTTTAGAATCAGGAGGACACACTTTGCAGAATTATGTCATTTCACAACAGGAAGTGGCATTTTGGCGCAAGTCCTTAACAACCATATATTGTATAACTCAGGACCACTTGCTTTACTCAAACAACAAATAACTAATTTTCATGACTGGAAGTGACATTTTGAGCAACAAATAAAAAAGTCCATAGAATAAACCATATATTTTTTTACTTCTGACCATAACAGGGAAGACCTTTGCATTTGTTTTCAGCGTAAATGTCTATTTGATTGACACAATCTGGCATGACCATACAAAGCTGACAAAATTTCACTATTGTATCATTGCTGAAAAAAAATGTGACATAAGATGGTTACAGATGGCTGAAAATTGAAAATCAGTAAACAGAAAGTAAGAGTTAGGTCTGAAATGAAATCCCACAATATGGCATGATCGTACACAGTTACTGACAATATTTCAATAATGTATCACTTAGCATTGCTGAGTAAATTGTGACAGAAAATGGCTACACTATAACACACACACACAGACCAAAATAAACCATATTTAACTATGTAGAGCAGGGTATAGACAATTACTGAGATTTCAGCATAGTGCCCATAATTCTGAGATGTCAGCACAGCCTCTATATGTTACACAATTAAAGTTTGGCTCTAAATACAGAATCTATTTGACCTCATGTAGACTTGATGAATAGACATTTTGTACCTGTCAGCAATTTAGTGTTACCTACCAACAATTTGCCGATGTTGTTGTAGACCATATTACCATTGTGTAGATGTCTGACAGCCTGACCTGTCAGCAGAAGATTGATCAGAGCCTGGGAACATTCTTCATTATCAGTTAACAGTTTATCTTTACTGTCCTCAGTCATCTGTAAATCTTCTTTGATTCTATTAAAACAATAAGTTATACATTTTAAGTATTTTATGAGAAAGCTAAGCAAAACAATTAGGAAATTCAAAATAAAATGTGTCCATACCATACATATAAGTATTTGCCTGTAGTTTAACACAGTTTATGCTAATTTGCCAGCAACTACTTTTTCAATGATTCTTTGAATTTCTCCTCTAATGCATTTGGCTAATAAGGAAAATTACTTTTAAACCATACGAACTGGTTCCAAATAAATATTTGTACTTTCAGATTAGTTAATTGCATAAATAAAAAAGCTATAATGTCTATAGGGAACAATTAGCCTTTAGATTTCCATTGTATTCATTTCAGAAAAGGTAAAACAGCTGATAGGAAATCAATTTTAATCATTATAATAACACCACAAGTTGTTTTAAATCATAATAGACCAGCCTGTTGACACTGAGAATGTTATTTACCTTGATTTATTAGAAGAATACATTTTTTATCTTGAATAATCTAAAGCAACCAGTTTGTTTACTTTGCATGTTTGAAAAAAATTAGTCTGGTTACCATTACATATCTAAGAAATGAATCTATTTACCCTGACTTTTCAGAAGAAACCACAGCCTGTTAAACTTGACTATTAAGAAAACACCATTTTATTTATGCTGACATCAGAAGAACAATAACAAGAAAACTGGCCGAACAACAAGAGCCAAAAGTCAAAGGACAATTAAAAATATCGATACAGGGGTCACCACACTCTAAAAATGAAGGGAGAAGTCAAACAGGGAGAAGTGAGGCCCTGATAGGGAGACTTCAAGGAGACAATAGGGAGAAGACAGGGGGACCATAAAAATAATTAATTTCGCAGTAGTTACATACATTTGTCATTATTTACATCAATTTTTTTTTATGGATTACCAGGATTATTTCTCATCTGTTTTTAAACCATAACAAGCTTAGATTCATTTTTTTCTTTCTTTTTCATTACTAATGGTATGCAATATCAAACAGAACATTACAATTATCATTAATCAATGAAAAAAAGCACCAGATATAGAAACTATTTTTCTGTCTACTTCAGTCCTTGTAGTCATACAAGGTATTAACAAATAAAAATAGATCAACTAAAAATATTTGAATAGGTGTAGACATAAACATCTTTCATGAAGTATACAAAATAATATTCCTAACAGTTTGTTATGAACATGCCATGTTTATCTGAACACAATTTCCAAAGAAGGTCAATAGAATAACATTACAGTAAACAAAGAAATAATTCTTCTGTTCAGCACACTTCCACTTGAACAAATCACAATGTCAATAATTACTATACATCTTTATTCTTTCAATTGCAGCTCATATATTTATCAAAGAAAATGGTTAAAATACAATACACTTTAAAAGAACTGAAGTTTTAAACCAATTAAATGTTTGTTTATCAAAAAAATTTAGATTTTATTATGGGCTGCTGTACCTTACTTTTATGAAAAGTACAGACCATCAGCTGGAGCTGCTGGAATGTTGCTAACGATGCACTGTAAGTTGACAATTGGAAAGTTGAACTCATCAAGTTAGCCATAGTTAATTCACAAGCACAGGTATTTTATTTGGTTTATTCACAAGTACAGGCATTTTATGTGGTTTATTCACAAGCACAGGTATTTTATATGGTTTATTCACAAGTACAGGCATTTTATGTGGTTTATTCACAAGGAAAGGTATTTTATGTGTTTTATTCACAAGCACAGGAATTTTATGTTGTTTATTCACAAGGCACAAGCACATGTATTTTATTTGGTTTATTCACAAGTACAGGCATTTTATGTGGTTTATTCACAAGTACAGGCATTTTATGTGGTTTATTCAAAAGAACAGGTATTTTATGTGGTTTATTCACAAGCACAGGTATTTTATGTGGTTTATTCACAAGGACAGGTATTTTATGTGATTTATTCACAAGCACAGGTATCTTATGTGATTAATTCAAAAGCACAGGTATTTTATGTGATTTATTTTCAAACACAGGTATTTTATGTGGTTTATTTACAATCACAGGTATTTTATGTGGTTTATTTACAATCACAGGTATTTTATGTGGTTTATTTACAATCACAGGTATTTTATGTGGTTTATTCACAAGCACAGGCATTTTATGTGGTTAATTTACAAACACAGGTATTTTATGTGGTTTATTCACAAGCACAGGTATTGTATGTAGTTTATTCACAAGGACAGGTATTTTATGTGGTTTATTCACAAGTGCAGGTATTTTATGTGGTTTATTTTCAAACACAGGTATTTTATGTGGTTTATTTACAATCACAGGTATTTTATGTCGTTTATTCACAAGCACAGGTATTTTATGTGGTTAATTTACAAACACAGGTATTTTATGTGGTTTATTCACAAGCACAGGTATTGTATGTAGTTTATTCACAAGGACAGGTATTTTATGTGGTTTATTCACAAGTACAGGTATTTATGTGATTTATTCACAAGGACGGTATTTTATGTGGTTTATTCACAAGCACAGGTATTGTATGTAGTTTATTCACAAGGACAGGTATTTTTGTGTGGTTAATTCACAAGCACAGGTATTGTATGTGGTTTATTCACAAGCACAGGTATTGTATGTGGTTTATTCACAAGCACAGGTATTGTATGTGGTTTATTCACAAGGACGGTATTTTATGTGGTTTATTCCCAACACAGGTATTGTATGTGGTTTATTCACAAGGACAGGTATTTTTGTGTGGTTAATTCACAAGCACAGGTATTTTGTGTAGTTTATTCACAAACACATGTATTTTATGTGATTTATTCACAAGCATAGGTATTGTATGTGGTTTATTCACAAGCACAGGTATTTTATGTGGTTTATTCACAAGCACAGGTATTTTATGTGATTTATTCACAAGGACATGTATTTTAAGTGGTATATTTTCAAACACAGGTATTTTATGTGATTTATTCACAAGAACATGTATTTTATGTGATTTATTCACAAGAACAGGTATTTTATGTGGTTTATTCACAAGGACAGGTATTTTAATTTTATGTGGTTTATGTTCAAACACAGGTATTTTATGTGGTTTATTCACAATCACAGGTATTTTATGTGGTTTATTCACAAGCATGGGTATTTTATGTGGTTTATTCACAGGCACATGTATTTTATGAGGTTTATTCACAGGCACAGGTTTTTTATGTGGTTTATCTTCAAACACAGGTATTTTATGTGGTTTATTCACAAGCATGGGTATTTTATGTCGTTTATTCACAAGAAAGTATTTTATGTGGTTTATTCACAGGCCAATACAACTTTTCAACACTTACCTATAAATTGTCCTAGATAGTGCTAAACTGTATAGGAAACATATACAACCATTACTTCCTTCTTTCTCAAACTGTTTAAATAATAAAATTAAGTCCAGAGATACTGTATTATATATTTTCTAAAATGTTCAAATACACAAATGTAAGGTATCAAATGCTTAATTTATAAATGTTCAAAATACATTTCAAACAACATAGAAGACAAAATTGAGTTACCTCCCTTTAATCATATCGGTGCATTGTAGCATTATAAATATATTTTTTCAGTTATCTTTCATTTTGGATATAGACTGTTTTCTAGGTGATCTACTTTGTGTTTGACTGTTTATTTCTAAATGATAGCTGGATTACTCACCATTTCCAGATTCCTTTTCATAAAAAGTTGCAAGTCTTGAAATTTCTTAAATTCATATAAATATAGCTGAAAGTGGAGCACAAATAAAACAAGGTTAAAAAATCAAACAAAATTCAAAATATTAATTAAAACAATAAAATTTGTGTAACTTGTTTGAATTTTAATATAAAACAGATTGAGTCTGACACTGAAGACACATGTTGCCATCCTCCCAGTCTGCCATAGAAGACTTTTTGCCATCCCCACCCAGTATGCAATTGAAGTAATATGTTGCCATCCCCCACCCAGTTGGCCATAGAATTTATTTGTTGCCATCCTGCCACCCTGTTTGTCATAGAAGACATGTGTTGCCATCCCCCTACTAGTTGGCAACAGAAGACATGTGTAGCTATCCTCCAAACTGTCTGCTATACAAAAAATATGCTGCCATTCCCCACTCAGTGTGCCATAGAAGACATGTGTAGCCATTCTCCACCCAGTGGCCAATAGAATAGGAGACATGTGTAGTTATCCCTCCTCCTAGCCGGCCATAGAAGACATGTGTAGCTATCCTTCACCCAGTCCGCCATAAAAGACGTGTTGTCATTCCCCACCCAGTGTGCCATAGAAGACATGTGTAGCTATTCCTTCTCCTAGTGGGCGACAAACGAAATGTGCTGACATCCCACCACTCAGACTTCCAATCACTCTTAAGTTTCAAAAATGCTTTTTTTCAGAAACATCCTACATTAAATAATTCTGTTTAAAGATACTGCGCTAGTCTGGTTGAAATAACAATGCAAATGGAGTTTGGAGAGAAGACATGCAAGAATGTGACAACACAAACAATGCATAGTGATCTGTTTGAGTCAAACAGCACACAATAAGAAAACAAATTAAAGAGGACAAATTTGATCAGTGATCACTACAGTTTGTTATGTAATATTATTATATAACAGAATTTCATTAAGAAAAATTAAAAAAAACACAATAACTGATACATCTGACCTTCACTGACCTTTTCAGTAATGTTATCATCCCTAATTCTATAGTCTTGTTCATAACATTTCTCTTCTTGTATCAGACATATACAGCATCTCTTCTTCTCTCCTGCTGTCCACAGAATCTCACACAAGGCACTAATCAACGCTCTTCGTCTCTCAAAATCATTTGGTTTTAAGGCACTATGAAGATATCAGGTTATGGGTAGAGTGAAGAATGTTAAATATTAATGTTTGCAGTCATCAAAAATTGTTTCCTTCTTGTTACATTTGAATTGTAATAACTATTTTCAAACTCTTGATGACTTTATAACAAATCTGTTCTACATGCACAGGTGTAGGAGGAAAAAAATTAATATGAATTAAAATGAATATAGGCCCAGCCTAAATGCGAGCATCACACATTTTATGGTTTATGGCATTACTTCAGAGCACACTACAATGCCTCTGCATTCCATTGTCAAAATTATTTTTTTCCTACTTTTAAGGTATCTGGCCCATGTGATCATATTTGGTGTCCTGGATAACCATTGATTTTCAATGGAGCAGACCTGGGTAATGTTGGGCAAACATCGGAAATACTCCTTGAGTAACTCTTTTTTTCTCTCCAAAACTGTAAACATTGACTCAAAGTAAAACAATATATGTAATTTGTATCATTAATTAGCAAAAATAAAGCTGTATTTCCTGGTCAAAAAGTAAAATTAAGTTGTGACTTTAATTACGGTTCGGATACCTTAAATTATTTAGAGTGATGTTATACAATATTTTGTTCAAATAGCTCAGCTACCACTGGAAATGGGTTTGTTCACATTTATCACATGACGTATTTACACATGTAACTGTATAGATCGAATCTGTGATGCTTGCTATCAAGATTCCGATACTGTCAAATATGCATCAAGGAAAAGTGTACTTCATGGTAAAAGTATAGAACATCTGGATATTAGAATTTTAGTTGAGGGTTAAAAGAAATATGCACGAATCAGAAAATTTTTTGTATGGCATTCTGTCTAAATTACAGTCGAAGGGGTAATATAGTACAAATGCCTTTTTTGTCTCAAAATTCCACAACTCTTCTTTGACTTTTCAAGGACTTTGTGACCATTTTCCATGACTGATTCTAGCATTACAGACTGATCTACACTTACAATTTTAAATAGAATATGAGATAATGCCAAAGTAGATTTTTTTCCCTTGTGAAATATTTTTTGTTGTAATTTGTGTATAATGATACAAGGAATTTCATGACTTTTATAATAATTTGTCATTCTGTTTCATATTTTTTGGTTCTATCATTATGCTCTTAAAGATAATTTTCTTTGGTTTTTTAAAAATTTCAACTATAGAGTGCCGAATGTGAATGCATCCCAGGTTTACATGTATTAACAAATATATGGTTTCTTTCTAGTCTGCACTGCCAGTTTCATGTGGAGTTACTCATTTACTTTTTTGAATGTTTTTTTGTGTGTACATGTTAATTTTTTCCGAGTCCGTTTCTCTTTGAACTTTGGAAATCATTATAAACCTTCTTCACTTTTGAATAATTTTGTTCTGAATCAAGATACATCTACAGTGAAAAATAAAAATTTTAATATATTTATATGTATATTAAAGATGTCATTTCTTTCCTGACTAGTTCTAAGAATACATAGTTTGAATAAACACTAGCTGTCATATCAGATCATTTATATGCCCTAACTTTATAAAAGTTTTTATATTTATATTGCCTGTTCAAAGAGATTAAAAATACTTGCAACTTTGACTGGCTAAATTTCAAATCTTCTATTATGAAATTAAAGAATTTTGATTCTAAAAATATTTACCACCAGGCCCAGTCTATATTGTTTGTTTACTTGTCTGAATGGTGTTTAACACCACTTTCAGCAATCTTTCAGCTATATCATGACGTCAAGTTTCTATTGGGGTAGGAAGGCCTGGAAAAAACCCCGGACCATGGTAGGAAAAATGGCAATCCTTGTCAATTAATATTGGAGTCAAGTACACCCTGTCTGCAGTGAGACTCGAACCCGCAACCTCATTGTTGACAGACCATGTGATCAATAGTGGACAAACTACCTTACCCATTCCACCACCAAGACCCTTAGCAGAGTCTATAAGCCAACCCTCAAACTTGCTTGGGATGACATAAAATATGACCTAACTGTAGAAAGACTTTTTACTTCAAGGTGCCTGACACAACCAGCAGATATCATCAGGATTCTTGTTATAAAAGGTTCATTTTTTCAAATAATATTGGAATGTGCTGTTTTTACTAACACACTTCTAATTTTAATTACTAAAACAATGATTGGACAATATTTGTGGAAATTAAGTATTTTATGGTTTTTTTTTGGATTGACAATGATTTAACGTTTTCTATGGCAGAACATCAAAAGCATTTCTTTCTGCCCCAGCAGATTTGGTGGAAATGGTTTCACACTATTATTGAAGATTTTTCTTCATTCAGCAATGTAAACAACAAATCCAAAGCTAAGTGTACTGTTAAAATATCTTGCATTTATTTCTCTAAACAAATGATTTCTCAATAATAATTTATATGTTTCCACCAAATTACTATCTGTTTAAATGGTGCACATTGCAAGACATTTTTGTTCTTGAATTTTTGAATTTTGAATATAATTGTAAAGTGTAACCGTTTCATCAAGAAGAATATCTCCTTCTAGTTATAAAAGGTTATTTTTTAATCAGACATTATTCTTTCCAAAACAACAGAAAAAAACATACTTTTATAAAAGAACACTTGACTTCCTTAAATTTCTTGTAAATATATAGATATAAGTATGATAAAAAAAAATAGAAA